>JAQFVV010000018.1:8548980-9131480 GCA_028023455.1 Epiperipatus broadwayi
CGAGTAATTAAAATCCACTTAAATAATCGTATCTGGCGCCCCCTTGTGTGGACAGTGAATAACTGTCGATATAAGAAAATAAATAAAGCCTTACGCTATGTCATGTTTATTTCGAAGCCCGTAATCTCGGTTAGATAGGCGGCCGGTTACAATATATATATATATATTGTAATGGTAAGAACTCGTATGCCTTGTTAACATGTTGCAAAATTCCACCACCATGTTCGAAGAGCGATACAACAGGTGAGTTCAGGGCCTGTGATACCATATTCGAACATAGTCATTTTATTCACAATGAAACCCACATGACAACGCATCTACCATAACAATAGCAATATCTTTCTAGGCCCGGTGGTCAGGAAACAAGAGACTCTGATTAATTTTTTTAATATTATGGATTACTGCTATATACTTAATACTAATTGATAATGAAATAAGACATTAATTTTATTATTAAATTAAGTAGACATGCAAACATAGAAATAGATATATAAATATTTAATGATGATTAATTAATATGCATGTAAATATATTACGCTACCAGGGTATCATATTTAATCATATCCCATGCTTCATGTTTAAGTTGCGAATGTTACAAGATTACACTATGAGATCATAATGATGAGTGCATTTGTCAACCCGGCTATCATTTCTTACTTTCTTAATATTAATTACTCTAATAAATTATCAATAGATTAGCAGATGTGGAGGAATGGAATTCAGATTGAGCATAGACATTCATAACCATTATTAAAGCGACCCGTGATAGTTTGGATGCTGCTGAGCTATAAGAGAGTGGGCTTTCTAAGAGGATAACCACTGAGAAACGTTGGAGGTGAGAGGGATGGCCAAACATCGGGTCGGAGCCCTTAGGAGTGTCACGAGTGTGGTATTGGTATGAGGTCGTAACCTTTCCATCCCCGACCGTGTGACAAGGTAGTTACTATTGGAGTGGCGAGAGGGATGGCCAAACATCAGGTCAGAGCCCTTAGGAGTGTTCATGAGTGTGGTATCAGTATGAGGTCATAGCCTTTCCATCTCTGACCATGTGACAAGGTTAGTTGCTATTGGAGTCATTTTGTATGCCCTTTGATTAGGGGAACTAATCATTTACAGTATCTCTATTTCATTTCTGTGGTTTAAATGTAAGGCATTGATAAACCAATGCAGTTCACACATATAATGCAAACACATTTATCTACTCTATGCTTTGATAATATAAATATAAAATCCATCTTCAATTCCCACATGACTAAGCAATCGATTTACTATTTACTAACCCCCCTCTTCTTTCATAAAGCAATGCTGCTTTATTTTAAGACTTAACAAACTAACTTTAAAACTAATGATCACCAAGTAGCTAATACACTATATTAATAATTATAAGATCTCATCTTCATAATACATATTGAATTTAATTTATGATTTCCGAGCTGAGTGGTTTATTTGAAAGATACAGGTTTTTTTTATTTAAATTTAAAGTCTCGCAAAAGAGGAGCTACTCTTCTGCGAATTAATGGGAAGAAAAAATCAGCTCGAAAATAACATGGGCATGAAATATAATATTTAACTAATACAAATAAATTTAGGATATCCAAGTAGAAGAATAAGAAATAGATTGTTTACGAGGTTGATTACAACATAAGATTATTTACACATAGTTACAGATCTACATTAAAGTTTAGTTAGAGTTACACGATACTGGAATTTGAAAGATGAGATTTAAAAGATACATTAGGAAATATAGAGTTAACTTTAGAGTTCAAACACAGTCTTTAATCTTGGGTATCATGTTACCTTTGATTCATTGAAGTGTGCACACTTGTTTGGAGAGTCCGAGGTTCCTGGTTAACAGTAGTCACATTTAGGAAAATATTTATATATATAGGAAGCAGCATCAGTTTAGGTTTATCTCATTTTATGGGAAGCTTTGTATTGTATAGCCATCAACCTGGAGAAGTGCAGCAAGGTGCCTACTCCTTGCACATTGTTAGATTTAAATTTGGATCAGGAGAAGAAACAAACAGCATACTTTTTAATTTAATAGCTCTGACCCTTTTTTTATAACCAGTTGTTGCTTTTATTCTCTCTTTTTTTATCTCTTGGATCCATCAAACAACTGTGTCATCCATCCAAGCTGTCTTTCTGGTCTGTGCTATATATCCCTTTAGGTCACAGATACATTAGTGGTACAGGTTGAAATTTTCAATCTGACCACTTTTTAAAATTTACATTTTTACATGACGTAATTTAGAAAAGCTTTTGACAAACCCTTTTTTATATAATTGTAAGTTTAGAATACTTTTTAGCTCTGTCATCTTTTCCCCCTCCCGCTATGAATGCACTCTAATTAGCAGGGGAATTTCTATTTTTAAAATATCTTTACGTTTACAATTTAAAAGAACTTTTTAGATTTACAATTCAAGTATTACCTGAATTTGACCTAAATAATAACAAATATGTTTACATTTAAAATATAATTATTAGTTTATTTTATAAATTAAAATATTACTTAAATGATCACAGTAAGAATAATATGATTATTTAATTTTACACAAAATAATGCATGGCAATTTAATAATACTCTGCAGTGCGTTATTTTTAATATAAGGACTATATCGGAATGTGTGCGCATATATGACATTTTTAAATAGTTGTACATGTATTGCATATTATTATGCACCAAATCCAATTTTCAAGGTCAGAATTCATGTAAACTTATAATAATGGGTGGGAGGTAGAATGATGACAGAACTAAGGTGAAACTAAGATTTGGATTCAAATCTTACAGTTTCAATATATATATATATATTCTTTACATTACAGTGAAGTCCTGGTATACAATGATTAGTTCACTGCTTCTTAATGTATATTTCTATAATAATGTTTATGAGTATTTATGCATGCACTTGAAGGCAGACAAATGTACTGTTATGAAATAATGATATTAAGTATAATTACTTTCATTTTCCTGATTATATCTAAATATTATAATTTGTATTGGTATATTATACATATATATCTTGTCTTTGATTTTTTATATTAAATTTGAATGAATGAATGTTGTAATAAAAGATTTTATTGGTAATAAATTTACTTGATTAAAATTGACACATATAATATGACAACAAATTTTGGTCATGGATTTTAAACTTTGTCTAAAGATCTCATTTTTTATGTTTATATATCTGAATTAAATGATTTTGTGCACATTCATGTTATGTGATACATTAATGTATAATAAACCATATTGTAGAATTCAGACAGGATTGAATTATCTTGCCATTGTAGAAATTAAATTATGTAATAATAGAGACTCATAACATAAAATTATATAATTAATAATTATACAATTTGATTTGTTTAGTTTGTAGAATTTCCTGGATATTTATTTCTGATTTTGTCTTCCTAATGTGTGTTAGTTTATTATTTTGTTTACTATTATGTTATATAGTCACTTGTTGGTTTTGTAAATTACTCTTAAGAGAAATATATTGATAGTGTTTTGACTTTTCATTATTCACTGATATTTCTGATCATTACTATATATATATATATATATAAATAATCCCAGTGCATAATGCTATACTGAAATAAATATACAAATATTAAACATTAAATCATCCCACACGGTTAAGAAATCCAGTACCACCCTTTGTGAACTAATCACAAAGGGCGGTACTGGATTTCTTAACCTTATGGGGTGATTTAATGTTCAATATATATATATATTAATTCTAATATTTTCACGGATAAAAGATGTCATATTATTATTACTATTTGCGGGATATTCTGTGTAGTTAAAAAGCTAAATGCTGACGTTTCAGTACAATATCAAGTACCTTCCTCAGAGCATTCTCTTTCTCAAATTATAATAAGAATGTGCATGAGATTTAAAATCGTTTCTATTGTTTTCTTTCTCCTCATATATTGGTTGAGAAGTTTTAAAATTTATTTTCTCTTCTAATAGCTTCTTCCAAATGTTGTTAATCTTCTTTAATTCACATCTTTCATTTATGCTCTTGGACCTTTTAAAAATCTCTATAGCTTCCAATATCTGGTCATATTGTTCAATTTTTTCTAAAATATTTGTTTTTTCAAAATTGATAAACATGCTCTTGATGATTTTTTTAATTTTTTAAACTCTTTTCACAACAATATTAAATTTACTATGGAAATAGAAAATAATAATCAATTACCTTTTTTAGATGTTTTGATTGAAAGAAGAGAAGATGTTTCTTTATCCCATGGTATATATAAAAAACCAACACACACTGGGAGGTATCTGCATTTTTCTTATCATCATCATCCTGCACAACTATTTTCAGAGGTAAAGACATTATTGGATAGAACAAAGAGACTTTCTGATGATAGTCATTTTCACCAAGACCTTTCTACTACTAATAAAATGCTTCTTTATAATGGCTTTAATTACAATATTATTAATAGGGATTATACATATAAAAAGAAAAAATTAAGACAATTTTGCCATATATAAAAGGAGTAACTGATAAAATTGGTAACATTTTAAAGAATAATAATATTCACACAGTTTACACTACTTATAAAAAAATTAGTGAAATATTTCCACTTCCTAAAGATAAAATTGCTTCGGAGTCTCATGGTGTATATGAAATTCCATGTAGGGTCTGTTCACATACGTATATTGGACAGACTAATCATAGAATAAATATTAGAAAGGAAGAACACATTCTGGCAGTCAGAGAAAAATCCAATTCATCAGCTATTTATTCTCATATAAAATTAACAAATCATGATATCAATTTTGAAAAAAACAAACAAATATTTTAGCAAAAATTGAACAACATGACTAGAGATTGCTAAGAAAAGCTACAGAGATTTTTAAAAGGCTCAAGAGCATAAATGAAAGATGTGAATTAAATAAGATTAACAACATTTGGAAGAAGCTATTGGAAGAGAAAATAAATTTTAAAACTTCTCAACCAATATATGAGGAGAAAGAAAACAATAGAAACGATTTTAAATCTCATGCACATTCTTATTATAATTTGAGAAAGAGAACACTCTGAGGAAGGTACTTGATATTGTATTGAAACATCAGCATTTAGCTTTTTAACTACACGGAATATCCTGCAAATAGTAATAAATTAATATTATATATATATATATATATATAGAGAGAGAGAGAGATAATATATATATATATATATATATATATAGAGAGAGAGAGAGAGAATAATACTTATACAGAGTTTAAATATAAAATTTTAGTAATGTAATTGTACCTTTCAATGTTTTAATGTCATATTCATGGTCAGTCTGATGAGAACATTAATTTTTTTGCTGATTTGAATACTATTACTTTTTTTGGTTCATTACATATTCATTTTGTATAATGAATCATGCCTTTTTTGTTTTGAGTTTGACATCATTTCTCTCTTCACATACAACTCTAGCAGCATTTGGATTGCAGCTATGGCCATGTTCTCTCTCATGATTGAGAAAGATGCTTTATACATTAATGATCATTTAGTCATTCTGGTTTTAAGACATGCCCTAGTTTTCCCATTATATATATATATATATATATATATATATATATATATATATATATATATATATATATATATATATATATATATATATAAGGACAGTCTTTTTAGCTGCAACTTGCAACATAAACCACATTGGACTGATCAAGTATTAAAATTTTGTCTTTTGTAATGTTAATGACCGTGTTTAAACTTATGGGAATTCAAAATCTGGCATTAAATTTGTCTGAACATATTTGTGCTATTTTATAAGCCATATGTGATAGATATGGCAGAGAAATCCAGCTTTTATTATTTCTACCATCACTCATTTTTATTAATAATTTTAGTTCTGAATTTCTCAATATATCTATGTATGTACATTTTATAATAACATGCTTTTATCAAGTCAGCTACTAATGTTGAATGTTCTCAGTACTATCAGCTTCATATTGACACAGTTAATAATTGCAATATAAAAAGTTTTTAAGCCCTGAAAATTCGTTAAATGTTGGCACTTTAGATTTTATATCTATGCTCTGATATAGGAGTTATAATCATTTTGTATTGGAGTGCATTCGGTGTCCACTTTAATTTTAACTTCAGACATTGAATTAGATTATTATTTTCCAGCTCAACTGTCTTATTCAAGCCCAAATTTGTGTTCAAATTTCTGAGCATTTTATTAATTCTACTTTGAAGTACACAAACAAAGACACCATCGATGTAATATATGTATGTATGTATGTATGTAAAATTTTCTTGGGTGTTTAATATGGGATCAATTATATTTGTTTTTTGTAAGTGAGAGTCTGACTGCAAACTATTTCACTAATGGAGAATCTCATTGACCAAGACTCTATCTAATCATATTTTTGATCTTTTCATGCAATCACGATGTCATTGTCTATCCAATTTGAGAACTCTATAATCAATTTCTTTCTATATGTATGTGTAGTCTTATTTTTTACTAAAGAATTGGATACTTTGGCAAACATACCGTAAAATCATCTTTTGAATTTGTGGTTATTATTAAGTGCTACTATTTCTAATGATCATAAAATGACCTCCTTTAATATAATAGAACTTTACAGGCCAATTAATCATAAAAAATCAATTATAATTATTAATGAATTACTAAGAAATAATATATAGAATGGAATTTATCATAGAGTTTTTCAATTGGATAAACAACAACTCATGGTTACATACAAAAGACAGGAATATGAGATGACAGAGTTTTGTCCAATGAGTATATCCATTAGTGGAATATAGTTTGCAGTCAGATTCTGGCTTACAGAGAAACAAATATAATTGACATATTAAACTCACAAGAAAATTCTATATATATTATGTGGAATGTGTCTTTGTTTGTGCACTGCAAAAGACAATTAACCACATGCTCAGAGATTTGACCACAAATTCAGGCTTGAATTGGACTTCAGGCTTAAAATGGACAGTTGAATGGGAAGATAATGATCTAATCAATATCTCAATTTTAAATTACAGTGATACACAATGCACTTCAATACAAAAAGGTTATAATCTTCCCCACATATCAGAGTACATATAGATATAAAATCTGGAGTGCCAACATCTCATAGGGGCTTCAATATTGCAATTATTACCTATGCCAATACAAAGGTGTTAAAACTGAGAACATTCAATATTACTTAGCTGACTTGATAATAGCAGGTTATTATAGAAAACACACACACACACACACACATATATATATATATATATATATATTGAGAAGTTTAGAGTCAAAATTATTAATAAAATGGATGATGGTATAAATAATATAATCTGGATTGCTCTGCCATATCTATACAGATAATAAAATAGCATAAATATGCTCTGACAAATATAACAGCAAATTCAAAACTCCCATAATTCAAAAAGCTCATTAACAATACAAAGGACAAAAATTTAACACTTGACCAGGCCAATGTGATCTATGGAGTGAGTAAACTGCAGAAAAAAAGACTGTCTTTATATATTGTAACGGGCACAGACGTCATTACATTTTTTTTTTTTATTTTATTAGTAAACATGAAAAAAAATGAAAGTTCACCAATAAAAACTTCTTTTTAAAGAATTAAAAATAAAAAAATCATCTTAATCTCACATATATATAAAATTGCACAGATAAATAATTATTAAAATAAAACTTTATTAAAGAAAAAGTATTTTAAAACTAAATTTTCAGAAAAGATTTAGAGATAAAAATATATGTTTAAGTTTGAAAACAGATTAATTAATCTTTTGTAAAATGGAAATGATTATTTTAATTAGTAAACTAGCCTAGGGCATCTAAAATGTATAAGCAATGGTCAGATAGGAAAACAACAGGAACAGAATGGCCAATGAAAGAAATCCATTGGGGAAATCGGACCTCAACGGAAGGATCATCATCAACGATGACGTAACATCCATTGGATCCTAAAGTTATGTATAAAAGAAAAAATTTGGAAATAAAAAGTGATTTGGTTTAATTAATTAGGAGGAGATGTGACTATATGTGTTAGTGCAGAGTTGAAGGAGAAGGGATTGAAAAGTCACACTCTTCAATCCCTTCAGTTGTTAAAAAAAAAGAAATGAAATGAAACATCGCTTTTCTTATACTGAGGACAACAGGATCATCAGGGGGGAAATGTGGATTCCAAATGGCAAGCAACAGATAAAAGGAACGTTTTGAAATCGTAAGAACTTTTTGAACTCTCAGCTTTAAATATAAATAATTTATGAACATTTCTAAACAAAAGAACTCTAAATACTAAACTTTTCAATATTTATAAATATAAGAATTTCCTATCTGACTAAAGTAGTTAAAATGTTATTTGATGTATTTCTTTTGTAAAATCATTTCCATTTATATTGTTTTTGTTCTTTAAGTTTTATTATGATTTCTGTTTTCCGATAAATTAAAATATATCAATGATAAACTTAAGTCGGGTGTGAATGGCTGTATAGATTTGTAAAGTTATATTAGGGGAGGGTAATCTTAGGTTATTCATGTCGTTGTTGCATTGGATCAATGGATTGGATATATTGATGTAGTTAGTAGATGTAATGCAAGATTCGCTACGGGCAGAATCGCTTGTATATGCCGCACACTTCCTCTTGCATAGGGAATGCGATCATAAGTCGGCAAAATGGACTGCAGTCCATTTCTATGGAGTTTTTTTTTATTGTTCTTCTCATTATATAGATGTAATATTCCTATCTCATGAGAGTCAATGTCTTATCTTATCCTATTTTGTGTTGCCGTATTCCTATTACATTGAATACATCGATATATCAGATGGATTGATGCCAGGTTGACTGTGAACTTTTAGCCTAAGGTTAAATGGGGATAGATTGTTTTATCTTCAAATGCAAATCTATGTAGTCTATTCATACTCGACACTAAATAAAAATGCATTAAATTTAAGTTGTTTATAGATGCTTGCATGGATTCGTTACCGGCTAATTATGTTTTTGGTTTTCATATTTGATCAAAATATATATAGACATTTGGTAAATACTGATACCTTATGGTGAGTATCTAAAATGTATTTATTCGGATATCTTTTAAGTTATTGGTGCCACTGCGGTATCTTACGATGAATACCAGTGGGTTTCTTGTATTCCCTATGCAATTGACGGTATCAATGATTTTGTATTTTGATCGTTTGTGTTTATTTTAAAATGTTTTAGCCATGTAATCTATGTAACCGATCTATACTCAACATTTATAAACAACTTTTATAAATCCCTCTGTGCAAACTTATAATAACATAAAAATTAAAATGTAAATTTAAATTCTAAAATCAAGTTAAAACCCAAAGTAAAAGTTATTCTAAAATAATGTTAAATTTTATATATATGTGCATAAATAAATGTTTGTATGTTAATTACTGGCAGTGGCTTATTTTATTTATTTTTTAATATTGAAATATAATTATATAAGATATTATATTATTAAATCTCTGCTACTCTCTGAGCTAGTGACAATGGGTTAACGACCGGATATCAAAATATATTATAAAATAAAATAAAATAATTTTTTTTACTTATGTATCTGCCTACTTTATAAATTTTTCTAGGTTCAAATGCCTAGATGGAGCCCTGTAATGCAAATTATGTTAAGCTGCTATTTCTCTGGATCGTTACAATATATATATATATATATTATGGAGATACTAAGACAAATATTAGAGCCACAAAGAATGCTGATCACATGATGTTTATTGCTTTAATATTATAGATATTTAGTGCAAAACAGATATATATCAAATAAATATAAATCTTTATTATTTAATCATGGCAATCTAGCTAGATAGCTAACATGTCCTTTTTGCTTTACATTCCTGTTATTCGAATTACTTTTGTCATTTTTACTTTTGATATTTGCACTTTAATTAATAATCATTTAACCACTAAATCTAAACCTAAATAAATGAATAATATGTTACTTGAGTCTAAAAAAATGTAAATTGTACTTAAATCTTAGCAGAAATAAATCTTAAAAAACTTTAACCCCTCTAATCTAAGAATGAAAATTTGAGTTATAGTGTTAATTGAAAATATTAATGTATAATGTGTATAGAGCAGAAATTAGGATTAATGGTGGTGATGGAGTATTTTAACCAGAAGTAAAATAGTATATTTATATTGTAAAGTTTGTATAATAAAGTTATCTGACCAGATACCACTGACTCAGCCATATTATTCCAGATTAAGCTTTAGTTTGATGGTGCCTTAATACCTACTCTAAAATAGTAATAATCTTCATACATTCACAAACTCTCACAGTAGATTAGAGCATAAAACTATCCATATATGGCATAAGTGAAATATTATTAACCATTACTATATATATATATATATATATTATATATATATATATATATATATATATATTGTAACGGGCACATACGTACATTACATTATTTTTTTATTAGTAAACATAAAAAAAAAAAGTTCGCCAATAAAAATTTCTTTTTTAAGAATTAAAAACTGAAAATTAAAAAATCATCTTAAACTCGTATATATAAATCGCACAGATAAAAAAAAAAATATTAAAATAAAACTTTATTAAAAATAGAAAGGTATTTTAAAAACAAAAACTTAAAAAGATTTAGAGATAAAAATATATCTTTAATCTTGGAAAACACATTAATTAATCAGAAATGGAAATGATTGTTTTAATTAGTTAAATGTAAACTAGCCTTGGGCATTTAAATGTAAAAGCATCGGTCAGATAGGAAAACAATAGAAACAAATAGCCAATGAATGAAAAACAATGGAATCGGACCTCAGCGAAAGGACCATATCATCATCATGACGTAACGTCCATTGGATTTTTCAAAGTAATATAAAAGGACAAGTTAGTTATTGATTATTATTTACGATGTGACTATATGCATTGGTGCGGAGTTGAAAGAGAAGGGATTGAAAAAGATGCACTCTTCAATCCCTTCAGTTCTGCTCAGAAAGAAAGAGAAATGAACTCTTGTTTTCTACATTGAGAATCAACTAAACTAAAAAACCTCTGGATAAATAAAAAACAACGGCTAACTCAACAAATCTCTTTAGGATGGTGTGGGAATTCACGTTCATGGCAAGCAATGGATAAAACTACAGACGTGTTAAAACCATAAGAACTTTATAAAATATAATGAACAATATTAATTTGAAAACACTAAGAACTTTAAATTTTAAACTTTCCTAGTATTTAAAATAATTGCAATAGAATCCTATCTGACCAATTTTAATATTAATTTTAATAATGTTATGATGTATTTTTTTTTGTGTAAAATCATTTCCATTTATTTATTTATTTTTTTGTTCTTTAAGTTTATTTATGATTTCTGTTTTCCGATAAATTAAAATATATCAATGTTAAATTTAAGTCGGGCATAAATGGCTATATAGATTTGTAAAGCTATATTAGGGAAGGGTAATCTTAGATTATTTGTGTCATTGTTAAATTGGGTCAATGGATTGGATATATTGATGTAGTTAGTAGATGTAGTCGGAGATTCGCTACTGGCAGAATCGTTTATATATACGCCGCACTCACCTGTTTGCCTATGGAAGGAATTACAAGACGGAGAACGCAGTTCCTTTCTATGGAGTTTTTTTTTTTATTGTTCTTCTCGTTAAATAGATGTAATATTCCTATCTGATGAGAGTCAATGTCTTCTCTTAATCTTTTTGGTGCTGCCGTATTCCGTATTACATTGAATACATCGATATATCAGATGAATTGATGCCAGTTTGACTGCGGATTTTAGCCTAAGGTTAAATAGGGATAGAATGTTTATTTTCAAATGCAAATCTATGTAGTCTATTCATACTTGACACTAAACAAAAATGCATTAAATTTAAGTTGTTTATAGACGTTTGCATGGATTGGTTATCGGTTAGGTATGTTTTGGGTTTTCATATTTGATCAAAATATATAGACATTCGATAAATAATGATACCTTACGGTGAGTATCTAAAATGTATTTATTCGGATGTCTTTTAAGTTATTGGTGACAATGCAAGTATCTTATGGTGAATACTATTGGGTTACTTATAAATTTCCCTCTGCAATTGTCGGTATCAATGATTTTATATTTTGATCGTTTATGTTTATTTTGAAATGTTTTTAACCGTTGTAATCTATGTAACCGATCTGTACTCAACATTTTAAAACAAACTTTTATAAACTCCTCTGTGCAAACTTATAAAAAAATTTAAAATGTAAAGTTGTAAAAATTAAAATGTAAATTAAAATCAAAGTTAAAAATGTAAGTTAAATTTTAAAAGGTAAACTGATGCTAAAATAATTTTAAATCTTATATATGTGCGTTAATAAATGTTTGTATGTTAATTACTGGCAGTGGCTTATTTTATTCTTTTTTTATATATACTCTTATATGATATTATTAAATCTCTGCTATTCCACTGAGCTAGTGACATGGGCTAACGACCGGAAACAAATAAAAAAAATTTAAAAAAATTATTTTTTTTTGACTTATGTATCTGCCTACTTTATAAATTTTTCTAGGTTCAAATGCCTAGATGGCGCCCTGTAGTGCAGTTTACGGTAAGCTCCTTTTCTCCGGATCGTTACAATATATATATGTGTGTATGTTATATTTTACAAATAATGTAAAAAAATGATTTATAAATAGTTGCAAAATTTACTGAATATTGCTGCACTTTCTAATCTCCATAATCTATAAATATATAATTTAATATATTCAATTTTATACAAAAATACTCAAGTTATTCAAAAAAAATTAAATAATTCTACCTTTCAATCTAATTTGTCTTACATTTAGTAAACAATATTTTAGAATCCAGTAATTAATATTATAATATTAATTTTTCCCCATAGTTAATGTAGACAAATTGATAGGTAAAAAGATTGATATATTCATCTATTCATTAAACGTGCATATGCAAATTATAAAATCATAACTTACATAACCAGAAAATGTTCTTAAATTCAGATCCACTAATTTTGGAATTCTAATGACAATAGCACCTTCAATAGTTGTTTTTATTTCATTAGGAGTACATGGAGACTTATCGCTGCCATTGGATTCAGGCCTATTCCACCACTTTGGCAATGTTGCTTCAGGATAAATCCATTGAAAACGAGGTGCATAGATTCCATTTTTGTATGCCTAGTGTCAAATATACAATGTTTGTGTTTAAAGTTAAAATAAATATAAAACATACATTTTTATAGATTAAAAAAAGGCTTAAAAAAGATTAATTGATATTTTTATTACAGTATGACCTACCTTGATAAAATCACTAAAATTCATTTCATTACTTTTGTGTGGGATATCACTTTTCCATTAAAATATAGTATTACTTTTCCTTTTTTATTATTTGCACATTTTATTATAAAAGTGTTAATTGTAATTTAAGTTAAATCAATTCAATTTTTAAGTTTGTTTTTATCTTTTCCAATGATTTTAATTCACTCTCCAAGGTTATTTTAATTTTTCTATGGCTTTTTTTTTTCACATTGGTTTAACAAACTTTTTTATCCATCTATCATAAAATGGTCTTTTTTGTGTTATGTTTTTTAAATATCTTTTTTTAGTTTAAAGCTTCAGATGTTCATTTATTGTAATATACCTTAATAAATCATTAGCAGTCATTCTAAAGAATTATAATCATCTAGAAAAAAATAACTAAAGAAAAAAAGAGCAAAAAGAAAAATAATAATAAACTATAAAAAATTAGTATTGCTATGATGTATTCTGCATTTTGATTCTTTAGTCTCTTTATTTAAAATCTTTAAATGACTGTAGCTTTCTAAAAAGGTGTTTATGAGATATATATAAAAAATAGTATAACATTCAAGTATAAAATAATATTATATGAAATAAGAATTTATAAGGAAGAATTATATAATAATAGTAATAAGAAAGTTATAAATGATATAGATTTAGTAAGTTAAATTGTATAAATATATAAATAAAAAGAAAGCTATAGTACTTCACATCACATCTTGCTGTGCTGACATGGCTGATTTACTCTGCAAGATAATTTAAAGTTTTATATATTTTTAATAACATCTAATTAAAAAGTTCCAATTTCTGAAGAATATTTGCTTAGAGAGTGAATGAGAAAAGAGAGTTGGAGTACAAAGAGGTAGATTTAATTGGATTTGGAAAGATTGAAAAAGATGTTGCTAATGTGTGAAAAGTGATTTGATATAGCTACATTTTAAATATAAAAGAAAAAATATTGTGTATGTGTTTACTGCAATGAGGTTTTAAAACTAAAGCAAGATTAGTTGGATTTTGAGAGGTTTGCTATTCAAAAAAATTTCAATTTTAGTATTGATTTATTTGAGAAAGAAGGTAACATTTGAGGTGTAAGTTTAGGGAAGCATGTGTTTATTGGTCACCATTTTAAAAAAAAAAATATTTTCCTCTTGTATAAACAGGTTTAAAGAATGGTAGCAAATTTATAAATTTAAATATAAATTAGGACTTGAAAAATAAGAAAATATGGATTGCATTTGTATTCCATAATGTATGTATGATGATTAGAAAGGGGTTAGGCATACTTTAGTAGAGTGTATTGTAATGGTATACATATATGCCATTACATCACTTTCAAATAAAAGTGGAAAATATTGATAAATAAAATCATCCTCAAATAGAAATATAAAAAATTAATAAAAAATTTGATTTATATATATATAATTAGTACAGATGATAAACTAGCTGATTAATTAATTAAAGTTAAAATTTTAAAAACTAAAAAAAAAAAATATTTGATTTTAATGTAAAAGAAAATAATAATAGCTGTTAATTATTTTCTGTTTAAAGTTATTTTTAATCTTAGTAGAATAGAAATGATTTTTTATAATGATGTAATAGCAAACTGGCCCTTGGGTATTTAACCAATTGTAAATCAGATAAGAAATCAATTAAGAAATATTAGTGATAAAATTTTGAGTTTCCACTCTAGAGCAAACTGGCCAATAAAGATGCAAATGAACAGATGGTTCACAGAGAAAAAATCATCTCACCAATAAGAACAACACCAAACCAGGCAAGATCAATTCTGGAATTTGATGATAAGAATTCAAAATGATATAAAAAGAAAACTTTTTAAGTTTTTTTAGGATGGGTCTTGCTAATTACATCTTTATTAAACATATTTCATATGTATATTGTGGATCTCCAAAATGTAGGGGTCATGCAATAAACTGTTTCCCATATTTGCAGCAGTCGAGTGATGGTTCCCCAAAATGGTCAGCAATGGATTTGTCTTCACCTAAGACAATATTAATATAGGATGGAAAAAACTGTTAACTGAATTGTGTGATGTATCAATGACCACAAAGATGGATTTCAATAAACCTACAGCCATGGAAAGTATGAACTTCTGTTTTAAAAGAAATATGAACTTTGATTAATTAATATGAACTTTTTCAAGAATTAATTTTAAGCATCACTTAACTTTTAAAAGAAATCTCTTATCTGACTAAAATTTATTATATTTTTATAGATTTGCTACTATTCCCATTCTCATTAATTTCATTTAAATTAATAAATTTAAAATAGGCATAAATGGCTGCATAGATTTATAAGATTGTTTGTTTAGGTTTTTTAATTTTGAACTAATTGTTTCATAGTTGAATCAGTGCTGGTGGAGGGATGTATAGGCATTTATATCAATGTAATCTGGGAGGTAAATTGAATTCTCATTCCTTTATGCCACTTTAGCATACAGGTCATAATACCTACCTAAATGCATGGCCCAAAATGGTAGCCATTGCATTGCCAATGTCATAGACATATTTCCTATACCAGTGATTTTCTTACACTCTGGTTGGGACAGTAAGCCAGCAAAGACTGCTATCACCATTTATAGAGCATCTCTTTTGTATAATTTTCAAATGATTTTATTCCTTTAGTAGACACACATTTCTGCTTCAGAAAAAATATAATATCAGGGTCCCTTTTTGAATATGATCCACACAAATGTGGGAATATTCTTTTTTATTTCATCCAGGGACCCATCATTTTGGTATCACCAATTAAGCAGTCGATCATTCCTGCCTTGGTGAACTTTATTAATGATCATGGGGAAGATGCTCATTCTTTCCTGCCATGATTGGTTATTTCTCTAATGATATCCTGAGACAGATGTGAATTCCTGACAGCATCATTGTGTTATGCTAACATTCTCATTTTGCATTGATCACATTGGTATATCAGTAAGCTAACATTGGTTTGGATGCAAACTTTTAGCCTAGAGTTAAAAGGATAAATGCGTATTCTATGTAGCATATTTATGCTTAGCAAAATATTAAAATTGTGTTAAATCTATTGAATGTACTCATCTGTGAATATAACTTAAATCCATTTAATAGTTAATTCAATCTTCAGAATATTTGTATTAATCTGTGTTTGCTATAATAAAAAATATTTTGTTGAATTAATTTTGGCAGTAACTTATTTTATATATTTTATTAATAATATTTTAAAATCCAAGAATTAAACATTTTAAATATACAGCATGGTATTTTAAGCTCATCTTCTCCATGAGCTAGTGACTAGGCTTCTGGTTAAATAAAAGCTGAACACCACCCATATGTATCCACCACCTTTATAAAGTTTCTAGATTTGAATAGCCTAGTGGTGCCCTGGCATGGGAGATAAGTTGTGAGGTTTTGATGACCATTATAATATAGTATGTGATAAAGTTTTTTATTTGAAATGCTTAAATAAGACTTGAAAGGATGTAAAAAGTGCATGGTTGTGTAGATCATGTATAAATGTGGTAAAAGAGATGAAAAATGATTTTTAAGTGTAGATAATTTAAAGAAAAAGTCAGGAGAAATGGAGAAAAATGTAGATAAGAATATTAGAATTAGAGACAATCTTAAATAAGTATGTAATGGATATAGAAAAGTTGTAAAATGTGAAGAATGGAGTGATAACAAACATAAAAGCACATAGTAATGGAAATATTAGTTCTACAGAAAATGAATAGAATGAGGCAAGAAAGAAGTTCAAAGGTAAAAAGGCAAATGGTTTAGATGGATGGTCTGCAGAGATGGTGATGAATTTGGGCATATAGGCCAAAATTAAATCTATTACTATGTTTTAATAAAATGGCATAGAAGATATAATTATCAGATAGCTGGAATAATATAAGAATAAACCTTTTATTTAAGTGAAGGATACAGACTATAGAAAATTAAAAAAATTTAGACTGATAATGCTAACATCAGTGTTATGTAAAGTTTTTGCCTATATAGTGGCTAGAAGAGTGACAAAATGGATGGAAATAATAATATAGTGGGATAAATGCAAGGAGATTTTAGAATGGCTAGGCATTTAGAAGTTAGTTTATTTGTAAAACACAACTTATAGATATGAGTAAAAATATAGGTAGATAGTTATAAATATAGAGAAGGCATATGATAGAGTAGATAGAAAGATATTATGGGTAAGTTTAGTAAATATCAGAATGAAAGAGGTTTGGTGTATCTTATTAAGAGATTGTATACAAATAATTACTATATGTATCAATTAGGAAATATAATCAGTTAAGAGTTAAAAATGAGGTGGGACTAAGACAAGGATGCCCTATGTCCATATATTTTGTTTTTGTTATATTTGAGAGAAATGGAGAGAGCAATAGAAAAACTAGGCAAAGGGGTAGAGATATCATTAATAGATGGCAAGGGAGTGTATACTTTATGAGGGCTTTTATTTGATAATGATATCTTCTTGTGCACAGAAAGAAGGGAAGATATGGTAGTTATGCTGAAGACCTGGGTAGGGGTGAGTAAAGAGATGGTGATTAAATTTAGTGAAGAAAAATCAAAAGTAATGATGATAAATACTGGAGAAAAAGAAATTTGTTGGAGGATAGAAAATTAAATGTCGCAAATATGTATAAGTAATCAGAGAAATTACTTAGATGAATGAGAGAAAAAAATGATAAATGAAGCAAAGAAAAGAAAGAGACTGATAACGAAGTTAACAGTGTTTTCATATAATAAATATGATATAACGAGAATTGTATGGAAGACATTGACAGTAGCAAGGTTAACTTATGATAATAATGCATTATGTATTAATAAAGGGGTGTTTAATTACTTAGAAAAAGTACAAAGAGAAGTAAAATGACATTCATTAGATGCAGATGTGTGGATGGCAAAGGAGGCAATTCAAGAAGTAATAAGATGGACAAGTTTTATATGAGAGATGCAAAAAGCAAAATGAAAATGTTTGATAGAATGCAATTTATAGATAATAAGAGAATCGCCAAAATAATATTTAATTGGGTTATGAGTAAAAAACAGGCAACAAGATGGGTGAGAAAGGTAGTACAGTTTGCAGATTTGGATAAAGATTTTATGTCAGTATACTTGTATAAAAGGTGGGATGTTCAAGTTAGGAGAAATGTTGAGTGTTATTGTAAAAGAGTGGGATAGAATAATCCATGAATTAATAAAATATAGGGAAGTGGAGACATGGATAACTAGTATGAAGAGTAAAAAGAGTTTAAATATATACAGAAGTAAACAGAATGTTGGGTGTGAGTTAATTTATGATAATAGCAAGGAAAGTAGTTTACTGTCTTAGGCTAAACAGGATCATTAACAACAAGGGAATATTCACACAAATGAAGAAATGTGGGTGATTTAGTCTGCAAGTTATGTAAATAAGGTATGGAAAATATTAGACATCTGCTAATTGAATGCCAATTCTTACAAGCAGAAATGATACAAATAATGAAGTTGTGGGAGAATAAATATAAACAAAGTGATTATACAGAAAGTGGGTTCTTGGTTTTTATGCTAGGTTTGGAAAAAGATAAGGGGAATCTAGATGTAAATGTCATAGAATGAACAAAGATGATGTGGAAATGGGATGAAGAAGGGTAGAGAAGAATATGGGAAAACTTAGGGCAGTAAATGGAAAGAGAAGATGAAGTGGCTAACAGGTTTCTCTGGGCATATAGAGTGAGAGATTCCTGACTTTGATCAAGGAGAAGCCATAGCACATCACATCACAGTGTCAGTAAAGCAAATGATAAACTACAAATATAATAGAAAAGAAAAAGTCAAAAGAATTTATAAAAGGGCAGAAAGAAAGGAAGAAATTGTAAAAATTGGATATTTGAATGTGCAAAGTGGTGTGAGACTAGAAAAGTGGTTGGAATTAAACAATTAAAAATAAAGTGCTTGATATATTAGCAGTAGTGTAAATACATCTAAAAGAAGAACCTACACTGGAAAATTTGGTATGGCAGGATATAAATAGAAAAGAAAAAAATTGTCTTGTGGTATAGGAGTAATGTCAAAAAAATTTTAAATACTGTAAAGTGTCAAGAACATTTGTGGTTTGAGATAAAGTTAAGAAGACAAGAATGGATGGTGGCTATAGTGTATATGGCTACTGAGATAGTCAAACTATAATGAAGTGGAAAATAGCATATATGAGTGCCTATTTAAGAATATACAGAGTTTCAAAAAAAGGGTAGAAAAAAATTACATTTATAAGAGATATGAATGGGCATATTGAAGAAATTGATGACTTGAATAACAAGAAGGGCAGTTTCTGAAAAAATTTTGTCAGAAAGGGTATTTGAACATTGGAAATTTATCAAATATTATGAAGAGCAATACACATGGTCTAGAAATAATATATTTCACACAATGGATTATGAATTAGTAGATAAAGAGGGAATGAATAAAGTATGGAAAATTTAAGTTTTTGATAATTAAAAGAGAATTTGTAATAGTGATCATAATTTCTTTATAATAAAAATGGTTAGTAATGTGATGGAAATGTATGGAGAGTGAATGATAAGAATAAGTTAGAAGAATACTAAATAAAAGTAAAAAAAGTTATGGAAAAGTTTGTTGGGAATGAATATAAGGATTGGTGTGGTAAAATAGAAAAAGTGGCAAATAGGGTTTTGGGTAAAAGTATTCAGAAGAATAAAAGTAAAAGAAAAGTGAAAGTAAATCTGTAAAAGATAGAAAAAAGCATGCAGAGAATATAAATGTGCTATTAAGAACAAAGAAAGTAAAAAAGATGTTAATATTAAATGGAAAAACTATTTAAATAAAAAGTTGAGAATTAGTAAAAGTGTAAAAGAGATTAAAAAAGCATGCAGAGAATATAAATGTGCCATTAAGAACAAAGAAAGTGGAAAACATATTAATATTAAATGGAAAAAGTATTTAAATAAAAAGAACTTGATTACAATAGATCATTATAGAGAGAGAATAAAATTAAATAGTAAATTATTGCAAGATATTAATAAAAGTGGAAGAGATGGGAATAAAAATATTTGGAAATATATTAAAAGAAATATAGGGAGGAGAGAAATAGTATTACTAAATGATGAGAAATAGTGTAGTTCTAGAGAAGAATTAGAGTCAATATTAAATATGTATGTAATAGATATAGAAAAGATGTTAGATGTGAAGGACATAATGATAACAATTTTAATTTCTAATTTTTAATTTCTAATTTATCATAAAACAATTTAAATATATATTAAAATTTTCTTATCATCTCCTCATATACACTTTAATGCAATCTTTTTTTTATATATTTCTTTTTTATTTTGCTAACAGTTTCAACTGTCCTGCAGTCTTCATCAGAGCTACAACATTTAAACATATAATCATATACACATATAACTATTATTTTATATACATATTAATATACATATTTCATATTACCATTTATAATCATATTTAACTTTAATTCTATAGTTCTGCTTCTCCTATTTCTTATATTTTTTTATTATTCCTTTATTTTATTTTACTTTCATTTTATTCTTACTTTTTTATATACTTTATTTTATCCTATCTATCATTCCACATTTATTTTTAAATATATTACTATAGCCTTTCCATTTTATTTTTTATATATTCTTATTACCTAATATCTTTTATTCTATTATTTTATATATTTATTTTTTATTACTAATTTCTATTTTATTCCTACTCTTATTTCTATTTTTATTTTCTTATTCTCATTTTTTACTTCCATTTCTTCATTTTACTTACCACTCTATAAATTTTATTCCTCTCTCTATAAATGTAATTGAATTTTTCAAACATGTATTAGCCTCTTTTTCATATGCTCCTTTCATATAACTCCCTCTATTATCAGTTTTTTCAACATTTTGTCTATTTTAAAACTCTATTTTATTATTTATTTTTGTATTATTAATAATATTTTTATAATTAATATTTTATAAAAATAATGTTTTACCCCCTCCCTCCCATCTCTAATTAGATTTGGCTTTATCCTTTTAATTAATATAGAATTCTTTAATTTTCTATCTCTTTTTTTATTAGTATAACCAATCATTTTTAACTATCTTTTTCAAATATATATCATGTTTCTATAGAATGCATATAAATTGGTGATTTCTTATCATACCTATGCTGCATTAATCTTGTACATATTAATTTTTTTGTTTTCCCCACATATTTAGTTTTTATTTTATTATTCTTATATGATTTGCATTCTATCTCATATATTCCATTTATGTTTTTCTATTTTTTAATATACTTATTATCTACTATATTCATTAAGTACCTCTTTTTTTACTTACTATCTTATATTTAAGTCAAATAATTTTACTTTTGGGAAATGTATGTATTCAAGCACAAGTGCGTGTGCGGCGCAACTGCTCCCAAAAGCTGTAATACAAATACAAATAGCTAACTAAAAATATTAAAACAGCTGAGCACTTTCAAAGGATCTTGCCTTCATAATCATAGCTTGCTTACGTTTAAATTTATGCAAATATGCTAATTCCATCTTTTTGATAGAGAAATAATTTTATTAATGTTGTTTACTATATTATTACTACATGTTTTAACTCCTATATATTCATTTTTTTTTTTTTACATTTTCTCCTCTTTTCATTTCTATCTTCTCTTTTATTTATTTCTTCTGCTATTTTTATATTTCTGTCTATTATTTTTTTATGGATATCCATTTTTTTTAATTCTTTAACTATTAATTCCATCTCTTTCTCATACTTTTCTTTTGAATAATAATTAATAGCTCTACGAACTCTTATCTACTTAAGAAGAATATAAGAGATAGAATGAATAGTTAAAGAGTTTAAAGGAACTGGATATCCAGAAAAAATAATAGAAAGAAATGTAAGAATAGCAGAAGAAAGAAATGAAAAAAAAGATAGAAATCAAAAGAGGAGAAAATGTAAGAAAGAAAGAACAAAAAAGGATAAATATATAGGAGTTGAAACATATAGCAATAATATAGTAAAAAACATTAATAAAATTATTAAAAAATTAATAAAAAATATAATAATGTAATTAAATATAAGGTAGTAAATAAAAAAGGAGGAATATAATGGATATATTAGATAATAAGTATATTAAAAAATAGAAAGACATGTAAATGGAGCATATGAGATAGAATGCAAATCATGTAAAAATAATAAGATAACTAAATATGTGGGAGAAACAAAAAATTCAATATATACAAGATTAATAGTTATAGTAAGAAATCACCAATTTATATGCATTCTATAGAAACAGAACATAGATTTGAGAAAGATGGTGTGAAAATGATTGGTTGTAGTAATAAAAAGAGATAGAAAATTAGATGAAGCTATATTAATTAAAAGGATAAAGTCAAATATAAATAGAGATGGGAGGGAGGGGGTAAAAACATTATTTTTATAAAAATATTAATTATAAAAAACATTAATAATACAAAAATAAATATGAAAATTTAAAAAGTTTTAAAATAGATAAAAAGTTTAAACAATAGGATGAAAAGTTTAAAAAATTGATAATAGAGAGAGTTATATTTAAGGAGTATATAAAAAAGAGGCTAATACATTTTTTAAAAATTCTGTTACAGTTATATAGAGAGAAGTAAAATTTATAGAGTGGTAAGTAAAATGAAAAAATGAAAATACAAAATGAGAATAGGAAAACAAAAATAGAGATGAGAGTAGAAATAAAATAGGAATTAGTAATAAAGGAATAAATATATAAAATAATATAAGATATTAGGTAATAAGTATATATAAAAAATAAAATGGAAAGGTTATAGTAATGTATTAAAGAATAAATGTGGAATGATAGATAGGATAAAATAAAATATATAAATGAAAAAAAGAATAAAATGAAAGTAAAAATAAAATAAAGAAATAATAAAAAAATATAAGTAAGAAATAGGATAAGTAAAGCTATAGAGTTAAAGTTAAATATGATTATGAATGATAATATATATATATATATATATATATATATATATATATATATACGAGTATATGATTATATGTTTAAATGTTGTAACCCTGATGAAGACTGCGGGACAGTTGAAGCTCTAAGCAAAATAAAAGAAGAATACATATATATAAAGATTGCATTAAAATGTATATGAGAATATGATAAGAAAATTTTAATATATATAAAGAGGAAAGAAGATATAAGAATAATAAACTTCTAAGAAGAAGAAAAGACACAAACAATTTAAATAAATAGTTATATTTTTTCCCCCATAATTTTCATAATTTCAATTATTTTAGAGTTTGTTTTATTTCTGGGATTCTAAAGAGATTTTGTTTAAAAAATGTTATTATTCAACAATATAAATCAATCACTTTTATTTTTCTTCAATAAGATAACAGCATTGATCTTCAATTTTTTTTTTAAAAAAAATCTATTTGCTTGAGGACAAAAACAAATTTTTATTTCTCAATTTATTTCTCAAAATGGCTGTGTATAAGCCACCTACAAGATAATCATGGCAATTATGTGAGTGATTATAAATATCAAGCAGATATAATCAGTTATCGGCTAAATATTGGAAAAATAAAAAAGATTGCATGTACACTTTTGTTGTAAAAATAACAAAAATTTGAGCAGTATATATGAAAATTGGAAAAAGTATTAATGAAACATTACAACTGTTGAATGTAATAAATAATGAAGATATAATAAAAAGGATAGAATATGTTTTAGTGGATAAGCAATTTAATGATTGATGATAGGATATGATAGATAATGTCAGAAATAGATAGCCAAAAAACAACAATGACTGAAATTAATATTAATAAAGGATAAAATAAGATATGGTTTAATCAATAATTATATGTAAAATTTAATAATTGAAAAAATTCAGGTTATTAAAAAACAAATAGGGTGATTTTAATCGAAGAATTGGACATAATAAAGATTTCTGTGAAATTTGTGGCTTGGATCTTGTTAAAAGAACAGAAGTAGCATGACTTGAAGTTGCAACTGATCTTTCTTCAAACATTTCAAGAGTAATTATAAAAAGTAAAACTTGATGTTGCCAATATAATGCAGCACCAAACATCAGAACACGATGAAATGTTCAACTTCACAAAATTTTAAAAATATCTTAATGTTTCTCTTACAATTTAAAAACATAGTCATGTGTTTTTTTGATCATAAGGGATTAATTCACCAAACATTTATTGAACAGGAACAATTCCAACTAACTAAGCCTCTTACAATTTAAAAACATAGTCATGTGTTTTTTTGATCATAAGGGATTAATTCACCAAATATTTATTGAACAGGAACAATTCCAACTAACTAAGCTATTTCGAACCTTGGAACAAGTTACAAGATTCTATTCAAAAAAACAATGCTTAAATTGTGACCTGATTATTGAATCAATCAAAATGACAATGCATTAAGTCATAATGCATTCACAGAGATAAATGTTTTGCACAAAACAGCAATTATCCAATTAGATTGTTTTGCCAATTTACCTATCTTAGTTTCCTGTGATTTCTGAATATTTTCAAAATTGAAGGTTATACTTTAAGGAATGAACATATTTTAATATAATTAATATCCCATAAAATATGAGATAGATATTCAGCAATATTTGAAATATAAGTTTCAGATCTGTTTCATGAGATAAAAATGCTATCTAAGTTAGTATTTAGACACAAGTGAATACTTTGAAGATGATAATAGCCACTAGTTGACCATTTTATACATATATTTATAAAGATACATACAGGGACTTAATATATCACTATTTTAATAATAGGATTTTTCCAGGTATTTTATAAATAAATTTTGATTATATTATAATAAAACAAAATATCAATTAAAAATAGACATTATAAATTAAATTATTTTCTAATTGAACTCATTTTAACATATTACCCAAGATTCTGTAAATATTCATAGTTCACATATTAATTCTTTATATGTATAAAAATTAGATATATAGTATATTCTCAAATATTTTCAATCACTTAATATTCTTCTATGAAAAGCAATAGATTTTAAATTTAAAAATTTTCATTATCTTATAGATTTAAATGTCAATTATTTAATGAGATTTTTCTTGCATTTTTCTTGACTAATTTCAGCTCTTTTTAATTGGTATTTGGAAAATTCCATTAAATTGTTATCATTTAAATTCCTAAAATGATAAAAATCTCTCTTTATCGAAGTGACTTGTTTGAATACAAAAATATCTAGGAAAATTGTTATATTTTTAATTTTCATAAGCTAAAAGTGAATTAATTTTTAGTCAAAAATATTTTAGATAAATACTATTGTTAAATGGAAACTTTAATAATAATAATAATAATAATAATAATTAATAATAATAATAAAAATAATAATTCAATTTATTTACTGTACAAAGCTACAGCATTAAGTCAGTTACAGAATTGCATCATAACAAATATGCAATAATATACATAAACGAGTATAAATAATAATAATAGCAACAATAATAATAATAATAATAATGATGACGATGGTGATGATGATGACAGCAATGATGGTGACGATGATGATATTTTGTGCTGTAATATGGCTGTGAAAATAATCTTGAATGATGAGAATGGGCAGAAAACGCTTGCCACAAATATTTTCAGTTTAAAGTTTTGAAGTTCAATCAAACATACTTATTTACAATTTTATTGTGTAGCAAATTCTGATTTTTGTTTGGGGAAAAAAATTTCAATTTTAAGTTCCTCAGGAAGCACTTCACTTATTCACAAACAAATTAAAATGCTTTTGTTTTTTATACTTAAAAAAGTATTCAAAATCTTAGGCTAATGGAAGAAAAGGAACCACCTTCATATACTTTTTTCAATTTCCTATCAGTTGATAACTTATTTCTAATTTTGTGTTACATTTTTCATTTAAATTTTATTTAAAATCTAGTCACATAGCAATAACTTTTAAAAACAGCTATCACATGACTAGTGTCTGTCGACAGTAATACCAGTACAAAGTCAAAGGTCAGTCAAGCATATGCTTATTTTCAATGCTATTGTAGTAAACTTTGAACTTTGTTTAGTAATAAAAATTCTATCTCAAGTTCCCCAACAATCAGTTCAATTGCTCACAACCAAGTTAACAAACTCTGTTTTATTATGCTTATAAAGTACTCAAAACCTTAGACAACAAGGTAAAAAAAAAAACTAACTAACGCTATATTCCTTTTAATTTTGGATCAATTGATAACATATTTCTAATTTGCTATATTTTTCATTCAAATTTTCAATTTAAATCAAGTTAATAATGATAAATTCCAAAACTATAAGGCATTTCCAATACGAATGCTGAGCCTAACACCTACCCAGATTTCATCATGGTCTTCCTATGTCTGGACTCTCTATCTATACATCTCACACTTAAACTCATCAAAAGCCTCACTTAGCCTCACCTCTAACACAGCCAGACCCAACTCATCAATTACAACTAATTCTAACATAACTATACCATTACCCTTCTCTGGAAATATCAACCCTCTACCCATGAATCTCATACTTAAACCTCATCAAAAGCCTTACCGTCCTCATCTCTATCACACAGCCAGATCCAGATTCTGACCAACCTATATAATTCAATAATTGCAACCAACTCTAACATAGCTATATTGCTAACCCCTCTGGAATAATGCACCAGAAAATAGGCATAGCATAGCTAACAAAACCATTCTGTCATACCTCCAACCCATATCAAAACACCCCAAACCCACATCTCCAATGAAACCAAAAGAAAACCTGATCACCCAAAGAAAATTTGGCACCCTAAAAAGTCAAAAAAATAACTGACATTGTTTAATACCAGTGTCTGCAGACCTTTCAGATAATTGCCACACTCCCATGAAAATCAGTAGACTATCACCTATGTTACCCAGCCAACTCAACCATATGTACAACTAAACCTGGCTTGCATATGTAAATACAGCAGTGTAGAGCATATAAATTTATGTAATCTTGTGTAAAATCGATAAAGCATCTTTTATATATGTAAAACTATAACTAAAGATTGTCCATGTAACCATGGCAATGAAAGCTTTGTAAAACTATGGTAACTAATCCACTGCTTGTAACAATTGTTCCAGTCCTGAGTAAATCAATAAATCAATTTTTACATATATAAACGCTCTCTCCCTCTCTTTCTCCCTCTCCCCCTCCCTCCCCTCCTTCTCCCTCTCCTCCCTCCCTTCCTCCCTCCTCTCTCTCTCTCTCTCTCTCTCTCTCTCTCTCCTGTTTATGTACATAAATATACAGGCAATATTGAATAATCAAATATTTAAAAATATAAGATTAAACAAAGTAAATTTGCAACATTTAAAAAATTATATATTTACCTGACACATCATGTCTCTTCCGCTTTCATCTTCAAACATAGTTAAAATTATTCTTCCATCTGATTCCTGATAAAAAAGGTGATACATTTCAGATATATATTACACTGTAAAACAAATACGTCCAATTTCATTAATAGATAATATCTATAATATTTTAATCAATTTTTTAATAAATCCAATAATTCAAATGTTGCAAATATTAAGTGAATCTATCTAGTATAAAATCTAAATCCTTAGAAAACAAAAAAATTAACTATTTTCTTTCTGCTTGTTTAAGCTTATAAATCTGCTTAAACTACAGAGTCTAGTACACTGTATTACAAATGTTATAAAATTAGGTCATGTGATATATGACTTGATTTCCTTGCAATTACTGTTTTTGCTCTTACAGCTTTGGTGATTTTATATTGCTAAATCTATTAATATAAGGTGTATCTGATCTTGGTTCAATCCCATCATCATCAGCCATTATCAATCCACTGCAGGATGAAGGTCTCTCCAAGTTCAATCCATCTTTTCCTATCTTTAGCTTCTCTTCTTCACATCACCACTGCACACTTTCTTATTTTATCCATTCATCTCACATGAGGTCTCTTTCTGGGTATTTTACAATCTCTTGAAATCCAGTCTCATATGGCTATTTAAGTTAGATAGCTGGATTTGAAGACACGTGGATGTCTGAAAATTTCAGATTTTCTAGTTAATAGTTAATCATTAGATAAAGTGCTGGGATTGATCTGGTATTTTAAATCTAATGCTAGAATATCCTAGGGCCTCACTGGCTAAAAACGCCAGACTGGTCTGAGGATAGGGATATTCTGAAAAGCTTGTTAAAAAGCTATTGGCATGATCATTATATAACAGTTGAATACAAGCTTATAAAATTAAGTCACGTGGTATATGATTTGGTTTTCTTACAAAAAAAAAAAACTAAAAACACTTCTGTAGAACAAAAATTATTCAGCACTTCTCAGATATATAATCACTCTATTTCTACCTTATTTAAATCATTACTCGTGTCTGGATATTATTAAATATTTAATTCTTATAATAGAAAACATACAGTTCCCAGATGATGGAATTATCCAGTTCTGCTATATACACTACAGATTTTATCATTCACATTGTATATTTTAAAATGGTACATTAATATTAAATTTTCTCTGTAATTTCTCTTTCTATCTATCTATTTATCTTATTCACAAATACTCTTATGATAAATTCAATTTTATTTTTTGTTTGTTTGTTTTTTGTCTTTAAAATTATCGCATCACTTGGGTCCTACCATTTATTATTGTAAATATCTTTCATTTCAATACTGATCTTTTTATTTTTTGTATTAACCTTTTATTCCTATGTATTTCTTAACTTTCATTATTATTTAAAACTTCCTAAAATTGTTGTCTAGTGAAAAATGTAATTCAAAAAAACCTGGCGTTCCGATTTTATATTATTTCATATGTTACACTTTTTAAGAGATAACATTAAAAACCAAGAAAAAATAATTTTGAAAAGACTAAATTTGAAAGGGCTGGTTTATAGGATAATGAGAGTAAGCGACAAGAGGAAGGTTGTGAAAACTGAAGCAATGAATAGTTTTATTACTTGATTCAGTTATTAAAAGATGTAGAAATGTAAGGATTAAAAAAAAAGAAATGAACATTGTAAAAATATGTTATCAAATGCAGGGTTTTTAGATGTTAGAATATTAAATTTTAAAAATTAATAAATAAAACTAATGTTGAATTGTTGGTGAAAATAAATCACACAGAAAGATCATGAAAAAATAATGATTTGATTGAAGGTATGGGTTTGTGTTTGGAAAAAGCGAATAAATAAAGATAGTACTAAGCTTTGATAGATGAAAATTTAAACAAGATTTGTGGATTTAACATAAACTAAAAAACAGTGGTATTATTTTTTTAGAAATTTTAAATATGTAATACACGAGTCAACATACTTGAAATTAGATGTAAATAAATGTGAAGGAATGTAAACTCCAAACATAGTGTGAAATTCATTTTTACTATGATTGTTATATACTATATAAAAAAACTGATAAAAAATCTATTTAATATAGATGCATTTTAGAAATAATTTTCTTTATTAATTGTTTTGGAGCACTTCCCTTAACCCATATAAATATAATCGCTTTCTGATTTATATTATCAATATAGCGACAATCAGCTGACTCAAAATATGAATATTTGGTACAGTTGCTCTTCTTATATAACCATACATTAACCAAGGTAAAATCAGAGATTTATTCTATTAAAAATCTTAAGAAACCCATCATCAAAATAGTATTAAACAGCTCAGTTTTATTACATGCAAATAAAAATGAAAAGATATTAACTAGCATTAAAATATATCACACACGTTGATTCTATATATTCTTCACATTTATTTATATCTAATTTAAAATTGATTATTTATTGCAGGTGTCAATATCGATTACTTAATTAAGGTTTTTAATAAAACGAATATTTGATTCGGCCGTGATTAGCTTATAGTTCTTATAAAATAGGCAACATTTAATTATTCGTGTTTTGATATCAAGACGATTACCATTGTAGTTTTAATATAAGTTGTGATTTATATTTGTGTAGATTATTGGAAGTACTCCAAAGCATCTGATAAATGAAGTTATTTCTACATGCATGTATACTGCACTGCAATTTGCCAATTTTTTTCTTTGTAATATGGCAACCACAGTCAAAATGCACTGCAAATGAACATTAGAGCTGACTACTTTTCCAATTTTTTTAATGCGATATATGTTTATCAGAAATACTGATTTGTTTAAACAGATGGATTGTATCTATTAAAGATGGAAAGTAAGTATAAAGTAAATTAGTTAAAGTAAATTTTTTTGTTCATTATGCAAAAAGAAGGGAGATATATATTATAAAAGTATAAAAATAAGAATTATATTTAGCAATTATTTTTTTAATGAATGAGCAAAAAATCAACAGATAAACAGTCATTCTTTGTGACAGGATTTAAAAGAGGCATACTATAAATTCTTAGGTAAATCATCGTTAAGCCAATGTTATAAAAAAAAACTATTATCAATATTTTTTGCTGTATTTCAGAAATACGTGATAATAATAGTTATAAAATTAATCCAATTTGAAAAGTAATTATATTAATACTAATAATCATTAATTCTCAAACCAACCATGAATGAAATGCCCATCAATAAACTAGCTGTTGTTATCATAAATCTTAAAATTAAAGTGGGTGCACTTTAAGAGTGACCTTTATTAGCATAGCCCCATCTAAATAATACTAAAGAGAATTATATAGATAACTACGCCCATAAACATTCCATATATTCTTCATCTAGAGCTATTACACAATAATTCGGTAATTGTATGTGTGAACAATAAAAAATACACAATACTCAATCTATTCTACGATTAAATAATTTCACTGAAACAACCTAAATAATGATTAATAAATTTATTGATTAATTAGTAATAAAAAATTTAAAGGTCTGATAAATACTCTACATTAGAAATAGATAGTTCTGATTTTGATTTTGATATTTTTTCAATATATTGACAAACAAAACTATATTTATAACTCTAAATTCTAGTTTGTAAATACATAAATTACTCAGATTCCACAGTTGTCAGATAGTGTGATGAACTTCAGATAGGAAAATCAACTGTGAATTAGAAACAAAGAATACCCTACCAAGAATATTTTCTGATGCCTTGTGGGAAGAATGTTTCATTATACAACTATGTATTATTTTAGATCAAAATAAGTCTTTTCTGTACCCCATTTTTTTCCTCCTGATCATCATGAGCTTCCCATGCCATCAGTCATCTCTCTATGCTAATTATGGTGATAGGATGGTGTGTGTGTGCAAACTACTCTATTCTTTAACTAGATGCACAGCATTTTTGACTCCAGTTATCTTTTTATTTTTTTTAGCTCAAGAATTAAAAAAGAAATGACAGGAACGGATTTAATAATCCAGTCCTTAATTGTAATTTTTACTTGAGGCAATACAATCACTAATGAGTCAGTCTGAAACTGGATTTGAATCAGCAGTTCTGGCTGGCAAAAATTGTATATTTAGGCAATTCTATTTGGGGATCTTCTGCATTCCAAAATGTTATCTAAAAATGGTTTGACATACAGTCTGGTTAAGTTGTCATGCTTAACAGTTTACTCGTAAAAATGATTGAAAAAATAATATTAGGATAATAGTAAAGCTGGGAAAAATTGTAATACTAAAGATACAGAAATTTTGACTATCAAATCAAATAAAAAGGCAAATAGAATGAGAATTTGGCCTTTATGTACATTTTTTATTATGATAAAAAAGAGAGTTTTGACCATATATTTTTCGAGTGTAAGATTTTGAAAGATGATCAGAAAATTTTATGAAGATGGACAGAAACACCAATGTGACAAGAACACGAATAGTAGGACATTATAACTAAAAAACAACTTTTTATTTAAATGGGACAGCAGGAGAAAAAAATATTTTATAATAAAGAGACTAATTTGATAATTGCAGATTGTAGAAACTGATAGGAGAAAAGAAACAAATGTATTAGCTATAATGCATAATATTTTCAGAGAAAGACAATATTTTACATGATTAACAGAATCTTTGGGCATATAGCCTATACCAGATTGAAACAGTTTTTGATCATATTATATATGATAAATGCTAAGAGTAAATTAAAATTATTAGAAAATTACAATTTATGGAAGAAATTTCTAATTGAATTAATTTGAAGAGATTTTAGTCAATTTGATTAAGATATACTAAAATATGTCAAAGAAATATATGATCATATTTCCACTACCTTTAAAAAAATAGAATAAATATTCCAGAGAATTATACACATATATACAACTGTAGAAATTGGAATAATACTTAATTTTTTTCCAGAAAATTGTAGACCTATATAAGGCATTAGAAATCGGAATAAATGCTTAAAAACTTTAATAAATAAAAGAGGGAAATATCATGAAAATTCAAAATATATTTAAAAATCACATTAAAATCGCATCGTACAAATTATATTGAAGCCAAAAATATTTATGACAATAAAGAAATTGTTATTAAAGTTACAACAGAAAGTCTAAAGTCAACGAAAAAAAAATAAACATCTTCAATTTGTCATATGATTTATGTGAATGGAAAATATTTACTACTAAAATATAATAGTTTTAGAGAAAATATTTTAAAAAATGATGAAATTGTAGGATATATATATAATAAAGAAAAAGATTGTGATTTAAAAACGTGATAGATTTATTTTTAGAGAGAGTAAGAAATAATATACAGATTACGAATAAAATAGCTGAAAAAAAATTAGAAAGATTATTAAAAAATGAAATAGAAAAAGTAGATATAAATAAGGATTTTATGAATAAATAGTACATAACTTAATAGTAATAACCGATATAAACGATTTCACAAAAAGAGAGGTTGCATTATAACTCATTGCAAACAAGGACAGTGCAACAGTTTAAAGAATGGGATAAAATGTTGAAAAATTGGCAATAGAGGGAGTTATATGAAAGGAGTATATAAAAAAGAGGCTAATAAATTTTTTTAAAATATTCAATTATAGTTGTAAAGAGAGAAGTAAAAGTTATAGAGAGGTAAGTAAATTAAAAAAATAAAAATAAGAAATGAAAATAGGAAAATTAAAATAGAGATAAGAGTAAGAATAAAATAGGTATTGTTAATAAGGGAATAAATATATAAAGTAATAGAAGATAATAAAAGATGTTAGGTAATAAGTATGTAGAAAAATAAATGAAAAGGTTATAATGATATATTAAAGACTAAATGTGGAATGATAGATAAGATGGAATAAAATAAAAAATAAGAATAAAATGAAAGTCAAAATAAATTTAAAAAATAATAAGAAACTATAAGTAAGAAATAAGATAAGTAAAGCTATATAGTTAAAGTTAAATATGACTATGAATGGTAATGTAAAATATGTTTATTAATATGTATACAAAATAATGATTATATGTTTAAATGTTCTAGCTAATGATAAAGACTGCAGGACAATTGAAATTGTAAGCAAAATAAAGAAGGAATTAAATAAAAAAGATTCCATTAAAGTGTTTAAGAGGAGATGATAACAAAATTGTTTTCGTATGTATATCTTTAAATAATCTGCATGTTAGGTAGATTGGGAAATATAGCTTTTAAATAATCTGTAGATTTTAATATGTTGAAATGCTTTTCCAGTATATGATTGATATTAGGTAAGTCACTACTAAAGTGATGAAATTTCTGTTTCTTGTTAGGATATCACAAATTTACCAATATATCATATAGAACCTTATTTTGTTGAAGAAATTTCTCATTACTACAAATCCTTCTAATTCTTACAAAATTACTTATGAGAGCTATTAATCTTTAAATGACTTGGATGGTTATTATAAAAATGTAGATAGCTATGTTCATCAGTTGGTTTTCTATATGCAGTAGTAGTAAGAGTTTTATTAGTGTTAATAATTTTAACATAAAGAAAATGGGCAATTATATTAGAAAGATTCATTGTAAAACTTATATATTTATAAAATTATTTATATAATCTAAGAATTTATGAAGTTCAACTTCATTATTTGGCCATATCATAAAAATATCATCTATATATCTAAGTCAAGTGTGAGTTTAAACCTAGCATTACTAATTATGCAGGATTCCAGTTGCACCTTAAAACTATTGGCATAACTGACTTGACACCATTTTTGTACCCATGCTTGTAGAATTTAAAGTAGAAAAATTATTTCTTAAGATTCATTGTATTAATTCAGTAATAGTTGTAATAAGACTGTGACTATATTCTCTATCTTGTAAAGAATATCTAATAATCCCAATTTCATCATCATAAAGTATATTAGTGTACAGTGTGGCAATATCTAAAGCTACCAAAAAATAAGCAACTGGTAGTTGATATTTAATATTTTTTTAAAAAATTAAAAGGAAATGTGCATAAGAACTAAATTAATATCAATCCACTATAGAATGAAGGTTTTTCCAAGTTCAATCCATCTTCTCCAATCTCTAGCCTCTCTTCTTCACTTATCCCCAGACAATTCTTTATTTCATCTACTAATAAAATTGTCAACATATGGTGACATATTTTTGTAGGTCAATCAATGCTTGATATTTTGTTTTATATCCTTTAGGCTTGAAAGTATATACTTGAATAATTTTTCCGTAGCAGCTTTCATTTAAAAGTTCCAGAGCTTTATTAAGATGATAATCTTTGTTCATGATTACTATTGATCCCTCTTTGTCTGCTGGTTTAATAATAATGTCTTCTCTTTTCTTTAAATCATACAATATATACTTTTCACTGATGTCAAATTACTTTTATATTTATTTTGTTATTTATATCTATTTTTTTAATAACATTCTGATGTACATTATCAATATATGCATCTAACAAAACATTTATTTAATGTGATGATATCAAGTTAGACAGTAATTTGTTAATAATATTTCATTCTTGGTTATCAAAAAATTCTCTTAATCTGAGTCTCCATGAAAAATTATCTAAATCCTGATAAATTCTAAATTTATTCTTTCAATAATATGATCAGACTGTGGAACAAACAGATAAATCATTAGAAGAGAACATTCTGCATCACTAAGTTCAATGCTAGATATTTATTTAAAATATTGTTCTTCTTATTAACTAAATGAAAAGATTTATTCTTATTAATATTTGAATAGTAATTACAAATATTGCAGTTATCAGTAATTGAGTGTTGTTAGTGCAATTAGAGGAATATGTAGCTCCATGAATCAGTGCTACATCAATACAACTAGATATATCTAATGATAACCTTACAACACTATGTGATGTATTTGAAGATGATGCAAATGACTGATCAATATCAGTTCCCAACTTACTAATTGTTTATATCATACCAGATGTAGAAACATTTGGCATATTATGACCATCAGAAGTTTTACACCTGATTTATATTTTAGAAAATAATTGTTCAAACCCTGGTTTATTAGAAAACTTTACCACACTTCTAAACCAATAATTCATTTTCTTATGGAATTATTTTACTAACATTTTTTTCTTTCAAAATAATCCATTCCTGAAATTCCTTTCATTAACTGTATTCATTAAATTATCATTGCCAAAATCTACAATTCCTTTTTTAATTAACTTAAGTGTTACCACAAATGAATATTTCAAAATATATATTATGGTGTGATAGATGTTTGTTTATTGTATGGTTCCGTTTAATTTTAATTTCTCTAAGAAGTTGTTCTATGGTGGCATTAATTCTTATTTTGAAACCTTTGGGAATAATGTTATTGCCAATAAAATATTGCAGATTATTAATGTGCTGTCTATTTCTAACTAACTTGTCATATAATTTTCTGAGTTTAAACAATAATGCACTTTGTAATATTGATCAAATATTTCTAAGTCATTTATTCTGCAGTTATTCTTAAAGATTGATGTATTAATTAATGTCAGATGTTTGATTTGTTGTGTATTGGAAATACTCTTATTGTGGATTTTGTTCTAAGTTAGATATATTAGGTTCATGATCCATCTAAAAAATATATACCAGTTATCAATTCATCACTTTGCTGATTAATAAAATCTACCTCCAAATTACCTAGATGTCTTTAGTAGTATTTAAATGTTGTTTCAAATAAACAACTACTATTAATGTGCTGAGTCACTGAAATCAAACTATCATATTGTTGAGTTTTAGAAATAGTCATTCTTAAGAAGTCTTTTTTTGGGAAATGTTGAAGATTATATATATATATATATATTGTACCAGAATAGTTTGAAGACATCAAGGTCTCATTCGCTTCAATATAAAGGCCCTTAGCATCTACACCCAAATTCCTACTCCAGTTCTGTATAGCTATAATTAGCTTTTTGGGTACTATTAAATCCATCCCTTGGGACATCACCCATACTCAATCTTTATGAAATTGGTTTATGGATCTTAGAGTCTCTTTACCTATTGATCGAAGGCCAACCACTAAGCTAGCTCAGAGATAAAACAAAACAAATCATTTTCACTGTTATTATGTGCATATTTACCCTCCTATATAAATATTTTTGATGATAATATCACTTCTATCCTCCTTCCTAGGCATGAGAGAGAACTAGACCCAAAATATATAATCAGCCATTAGGACTGTTGTATATACCAAAATATATATATGATCAATATTTTACATATCATGACTAAAATTACCCTTTTCATCTTTTTACTTGGGTTCATAATGTATCTTTACTTGATGATGACTTATGAGCAACATTCAAAAGGAGTTTTATGATTCATAAATAAACATATAAGTGGTTTATTTTCAATCTCTGATTCAGTTTTATTCCGATGTTACTACATAATGGTTACGTCATAAAATAATAAAGATAAAATGACTCTTAGAATTTAATGAACATTTAATAATTAATAACAATAAGAGAAAAAAAATGGAAAGCATCACACATATTTTAATTATTATATTTAAATGTCTTTTCACCTAGTGTATATAATTTGGTCCCTTTGTGACATTCATATAAGTAATAAACAAATAAAAATGCAGATACACACCCTATCTTATCAACAATATTATAAAGTACACATCCCATAATTAATTTGTATCCATTCATAGCTCTGTATAATTTCTTCACTCATTGAATCGATACTAAAAAAACATTAGAATGTCTCCTGGTTATTATTATTATTTCATATCCGTCTTTATCATTTTATTTTAGGTCTGTTCACAACTGACTTATATCCATGCATATATACATCATTTAGGGTTTAAACCTTCCTCATCAGAAAATGAAGCACTTCAATCAAAATATGAACATCTAGTTTAAAACAAACTATATCAAGAGATACCAACATATATGTGTATAAATCAATATATAACATTATTGATAAAACAAAATAAAAAATTGAAAAATAAATAGCATAATAGTAATATAATATTTAGTGATAACAAGACCCTCTTAATCATTAATACTTTGTTTGATATTTAAGGAGAAAGAAGCAAGGAGAAGTTAAAATGAAATGTCAATAGGTATTAATAAAATTTTGGTTTCATATTACCAATTGCTTGTGCTTCTGCATTTAGAAGTACTGTTGGTTAGCTTTTAAGCACACAACACATTTGAGTATATATGACATACTGATTATATGTGAATTTCCTTGACAATAAGCACAGAAAAAAAAAACTACTTTTAAAGCACACATTATGGTTGAGTATACATATATATGTCACACTGATTATGGCATGCAAATTTCCTTGACTATTATATCAGTAACTATCTCCAAAAATCACTGTTAAAATGATAATATATTTATGATATAGACAGACTGGTCACTATCTGAACTTATTCATGGGCAATCATGAATATGACTCAAATTAGGCTTTCTTCATGCTTTAGCTACTTCTCTGATATTTACTTCCTTACAGGGGATTGAGGAATGCCATCACTTTTTACATGGTCAGCCTTGGAGGTCTCTCTCTAATCTCCCTTTTATTCAGATGTGTCAGGATTCACAGTGGCTTCCAGACCTTCAAACAAAGTAATCTAGAGTCTTAGAAAGGCATTTCTTTTTAAATTACTAATTCTCACTTTCATTAGTTCTCATAAATAATAATATCTCAGCTTCTCTTTCAATATGTATTCATTTGGTATTACTGACATTACTGATCCCTTTTTGATATCAGCCTCATGATGGGAGTGTGTAATTGAGGTATTTACTATTCACTTGGGTGGGTTGAAATGTTTTTATCTTGCAAATGATTTATGATTAATTAATAGCCGAGCTTAAAATTAGTTTTGATAATCAAATAACAATCATTAGCAGTCTCTTTGATACTACATGCTTGCTAATGAGTTTTCTTTCCCTCTCTTTCTCTTTTTCTTAAAATATTAACATACAATAAAAATAGAAATAATATAAAAATAAAAAACTGTGTCCTACAGAATTAAAACTTGAAATACTAATTAATTTTCTTGACTTGTATGAAGGCATCTGTCTGAGTTATCCCATCTATACATACACATATGCCAACACACATAGCCAAAAATTGATTTTTAATTGCCAATTAAAATTAGCAGAAATATTGTATTTTACCCACAGTTCATTTTCTTCTCAGTATTCTATCAGTGATTTTCAATAAAATATATATATATAACTAAATAAAAAATATTAAAAAACAATTCTCTCTTTTTTTTCTCTTCCTTTTCTGAAATAGTTAGGGTCTTATTTGGGTTTAGAATTAATACTTTACAATATATAAATTAACACTTACATAATCCCAATATCAATAACAATCAACAAGGCAACTCCACCTTTATTTATGGTCCAATATATTTATATAGACACTAAAGATTGCAACTTGAACACAGAGATTAAATTATTGATACAAAGAAGTTTAAATAAACCTCCTTAAACAAAGAAATATAACCTGTTCTAAATGCAGACTAATAAATATTCAATTATAACATTACAAACTGCAATTTTAGCTTTAAAATTGCACCCAAAGTATTACTCAAATAATAAGTATAATAATGTTCAAGGCTAAATGGGTTTATAAGTAATCATTAAAACCAGTTAACACTTAGACAATTCCAATATTAATAACAATCAATCATCTGAAATTGTTTTCAAGGCAACCTTCTTTAACAATAAAGGTGGAATCCTACCTTTATTTATTGTCCAATATATTTATATAGACACTAATGATTGCAATTTGACAAAAGAGATTGAAATTATTGATCCAAAAATTTTAAATAAACTTCCTTAAACAGGTAATATAACCTGCTCTGATAATCAATTATAATATTAGAAGATGCAATTATAATATTTAAATTGCACCCAAAGTATTTCTTAAATAATAAGTGTAATCAAATTTTTTAGCTTTTTAAATAAAACTTATGTATCATCCAAAGCAATTAGGAACTGCCATCTTAACCAAATGTTTCAGTTGGTGTAGATGTTTTGAGAATAAGTATAGAAAATGGCATCTTCAGTATTAACTGCAATTAAACCAAAATACCATTTAAGTCTTAACAACATTAAAACTGCATTGAAACTGTTAAATGGCAAATATTGAGCTATGATTTGTATTGTCGTATTGTAATAAGCAAACACATCCATACTATTAAAGATAATTTTTATTATGCAAATGTTGAATACTAAAAAAGAAAGTTAAAAAATTATGCTAAACTTGAACTGGATCAGATTAGATTTGAACTTCCTCTTGCATATCAATGACCAAATTGAAGTTATGTTACTTTGATTATACAAGGAATTAATTTATTATGAAAGTGTTCAATGATCAACAGGTTGAAGATAAATAGATATTGATAAGTATTGAGATAAATAGACTTCATCATTACTACATCCTATAAAACAAAATAGATTAGTAATCATTCAGAAAATGTTATTCATATGACTTCCAGGAAAGTCTGTCAGTTTGAAAACAATAACAGTAATAGCAGTAGAACTAGTAATAATAATAGTAGTAACTGAAAAAAAAAATTTTAGAGAACATGAGAAATATATAGACTGAAAATGAACATATAATAATTTTACAAAAAGATAAAAACAATTGCCAAAGATAAAACCCAGAAGGAAAAGGGTAAAAGCATAATTCAGATGAGTATAGTATAAAAAAACATGATGATTAAAAAAATAAACCTATTGGTAAAACCACCAATTCTAAACACGTTATTATGATAATTAACAAACCAGATTACTATCAAGGATTATTTAATTAAACTTGCAAACACATTATTTGCTATGTATTTAAATAATTCTTAGGGAATTTAACTTTTGAATTATTATAATAACATTTTCAAACTTAATTCTTCCATGAATATATTTATATTATCAGCAGTACATATTTGATAAGCCATAATTTATTTATGAAATTGTTAAAATTATTAGAATTTCTGACAAATAAATATGTATGGGAGAATTATGTGGTATTATCAGATGTAAAAAAATTTAAGATAATCAGTAATTTTAAAAATATTGTTTACTGATCTGGAAACAAACATATGAAATAAAAAAGATAAAAAAATAAAAGTATATACGTTTTAAACATAAAATATATAAATTATATATGGCTCAACTTAGTTAATTTTATGTCTATTCTTCCCACAATAAGTTAACTCATAATATCTTTGCAAATTTCTATTTACTTCTATGTCGGCGGGGGGGGGGAGGGGCGGGAAGGCAACGACCACGGGGGTAGGCGTCAAACCCGTACGCACCGGCCGGAGGGAACAGGCAGACGGGCAAGCGGGCGGGAGCACAAGGCAGCCGCAAAACGGGGTCCACGGGGTGCCGGGGTTGGGGGGGCTATAAAACCCGCCCAACCGTGCAAAATCAGTAGGTCTGAGGGCCCCGGCTGGGGCCGACCCACCGCGGGCCCGGAGGTCGGTAAGGTGCCAAAGGGGGTGGGGGGTGTTGGTCGTGCCGGTACCTCAAGTTGCACCGCGGGAAGGTGGGCGTGGACAGTGGAAGAAAGTGGACTGTGGGTTCGAAACAGGTGGAAAGGCCAAAGGCAAGGGACGGGAAGGTTCGTGTTCTATTGTGGTGGATTCAAAAGAAGGGGTTGGATTACGAGCTCAAATTGAAACAGGGTTTGGAGTACTCGTATAATGACAGGTATCTCAATGAGAGCTTGGAGGTGGTGACGTGATTGTGCAGCTCCACAGCAGGTGTGTGAGGTGGAAAGAGTTTGGGGTGAGATGGTGAATTGGGGCTCAATTCAACAAACAGATAGGCTCCTTTGTGGAGATTTGAGGCAGTGGGCAGAAAGGGGTTGGAAAGAGGAAACAGGGAGGGGAAAGAAATAAAGAGAGATAGAATATGTTTTCTGTTTCAATGGAATGGCTATTGAACACCTTCTTCAAGAAACCCCCAAATCAAAAGATAACACGAGTGGGGAAGAAAATCCCAAATTGCATATGTTAGCATGGCCAAAAGTAAATGCAAGGTTATTCCAGTAGAAGCGGGTCAACAGCACAGACTTTACTATGCGCTAATCTTACAGGAATTAAAATAAATCCAGAAGAGGTATCATCAAGCCAAAGGTGGAAACGAGGTTGATGCCACAGAAAGCAAGTTGATGAATGATGAAAGTGAAGACAAAGAAGAAGGGGAAGATCTTTGGACAAGTACTGCAAACAACATCGTGTAATTGGGGATCAAGCTGGCCAAACGGGGTGATAAAAGAGAATAAAGAGCTGGGGTGGAATGCAAAGTGCAAAAAAATTGGGAATAAGAAAATAGCCAAAAGGAGTGGGACAATGGAGGGAAAGTAGTAGGGTAAATATATATAGCAAAGAAAGAAGCAAAAAGCGTGCCAAAGCAATTAGGATACCATTTAGAAAGTTTAGGAAAGAGAAGGAGTTAAGAAGTTTTGGAAAACAGAGTAGGGGTAAAGTCTACCAAGCAAATAAATAAAAGCAAAAGTGGGGCAAGAATGAATCAAGCTAGTGGCCTATTATGGCCCTACTAAATGAAGAAACTTCAGTGCAAGGGTTGGGCCAATGTTAAAGTCAGTAGGGAGAAGTTAGGGAGAAAGGGGGGGGGTCCAGATAACCCTGAGAGGTATGGAAGGTATGGGAGAGGGTTCGCCAAACTTTTAATACATGCGGGAAAATGAGGGGGCTTGGTTCCATCAAAGAATAAGGGTTCTAGAGAGTATTATGGGAAGCGGCACAATAAAAAGGGAGGATAGCAAATAGGCGAACACAGAATTTTAGCAGGTAGGGACATATGCACATAGAAAACAAGAGAGTCAACAAGAAATTGTTCAATATTCATTGATTGGAAAAAGTGAAGAGTACCAGAGATGCTGGTTAAGGAAAAGGTCCGGAAAAACATGCTGTTCAAGATAGTATCAAGGCGTCAAACCAGAGGAGATGAGTTCAGGAGAAACAGTCCAGGGAAAGGGGGGCCAGGGCGCCCTGGTCCCCTACTATTTATATTGTATTGTGTCCTAACAGAGGTCGAGGGAAGCTGGAAAGGAGCCGGATATAGTGTTGAACTCAAAAAAGGAAGCAGGATAGGATAGAAGAGTGGAGGAAAGACGGAGGAAGGAGGAATGAGAATTAGCAGAAATAAAATGAAGTACTCTTCTGTGGTATGGTGGAGGAAGTTGAGGGGGAAAGAAGTTGCTGAGGCTGAAAAATTTAAATATCTGGGGCCGGATGAAAAAGATGGATACTGGATGGAGAAGTTGTTGGGAGACAAGTGGTTGGAATAATTGGAGAAGGGTTCTGGGATACTCTGCGATAGGAGAATAGGTGCAAGGTTGAAAGGAAAAGTATATAAAACTGGGGCCAGCATGATGATGGTGCAGAAACAGGGATCACTAAGAAAATAGAAGACAAGAATGTGTAACAGAAATGAGAATGCTTAGGTTTGCCTCGGGCCTCCTAGAAAGGACAAAGTGAAAATGAAGTAATTCGAGAAAATATGAGAGTGAGAATGATCAGTGAAAAAATGAAAGAATCAAGGTTGAGGTGGTTTGGTCATGTTAAGAGAAGAGAAGAAAATTACATTGGAAGGAAGATTTTGGAGATGGAAAGGGAAAAGACAGGGGTAGACTAAGACCAGATGGATTGATCGAGTGAGAAAGGACTTGCAGGAGATGTCACTTACTGAGGAAATGACTTTAGATCGAGTAGCCTGGAGAAGATTGATCCGCACCAGCGACCCCACTTGATGTGGGATTAATCAAGCTGTGGAAGAAGAAGATATCTAATGAATTACTTTCTACCTATCTATTGATCTATGTATTTATGCATATACAGCATAGTCCTTAATTCATCTATTTTGCTATCATTTTCTATTCATCTTTTCACTCTACTTCAATTATTTATAACCTATTCAGTGATTTATATTTTTATTTATTTATATATGCATTCATTATTTATTTATTTATTTATAGGACCTGTCTGATCAACTGTCCATTCTTTAATAAATTTTTAACCAGTCAGACTTTGTGTAACCGCGTTGATGTGAGTATATGTCTTTCTACATTTAACCTTTTTACCATCTCTAAATATAGTTAATTAATTACATATTCATCTGTATATTCATGTAACTAACTATCCACATAAGGCCTCATCCATCCATTTACAAGATTAACACTGGCTCGTCAATTTATTTATCTATATAATCTTCTAAATATTTGTCTAATTATTTCCTTATATATTCATAATTCATTCCTTTACACTCCATTCCATATATATATATAAGAAAAATATGGGTTTTTTTTTATTTTTACTATTTTAGTTTTAATTAATCTGATAGTTTTCGCCATTTCAAATTTAATCCATGGGATTTTACTTAATTATAATTTTTTATTTGTTTTATATATACCATAGTGTCACTATTTATTATGTTACTTTTTTTAGTACAATAATTATTTTCAATTCTATTTTTTTTTAATTTTACAGACTTACCTTATTATACACAATGCACTTCATCTACTGTTATTACATAAGTCTTGATTTTATGCTATTTTAGAATGTATCTGTGCTTTGTTTTACTAATTATTTTTAATATTCAAATTTTATTCTGTTCTTTAAAGCACCGTATCTTTAATGAATAAAATATCTGCTGATATGAAAAAATTCACCACTAATCAAACTTAGTAAAAATTATTTCAAAATTTTCTCAAATGTTGGCGCTTTATGCTGAGTTGCAAAAATGACATTCTTAATCAATCAGCTACCCAAAACTACCGATGTAGTATAAAAGAATAAATATATACATCAAGCTCTTCAACTATCTTAATTTTTAGTTATCTTTTATAATTTTATCATTTAATAATGTGACAGCTTTAACTGAAAAGACAGTATGTTGAAATACAAATGAAGATTAGAAAAACATTAGCCACTAAATGGTATGATGACATGGAAGCCTATTAAAAAATATAAAATCAGTGAAATTATTAGCTGGGAAAACTTCACCTCAATAAATAGCAAAAAATTATAAAAGCAAAGGATGAGTAAAAAGCTGTAAACTTCTGTTTGACAAGTAAATAGTAGTGACATTTATGAACACATGAAAAAAAAAAGATAAATAAATTTATGACAAATATACAACACTGCTGAGAAGTTTTTAAAAATAGTGGGAAAAAATGATTGTCATTTAAAAAAAAAAGATTTAATCTTAAAATAAAATAATGAATAGAAAAAAAATAGAATATATTGTGAAGAATATATTTATTGAGTCAGATAATATATGATAATAAATTAAAGATTTAATTTTTTTCTATCAATCAATCTACCTGCCTACTAGTTTGTATATATATATGTAGCTACCTTTCTACTTACATGTATATACAGAGGTCTGTCTACATACCCACATAAAATTATGTTACTATGTTTTATCAATAAATCATTCTCTCGATTACACCTATTTTTTGATTATTATTCGACACATTAATCTTTCTATTAAGTGTATGTATATTAAAGTTTGAAGATTTGCTATCTTAATATAAACTGAGCACTAATTGTAAATATGTGTAGAAGATGGTATTCTGGAACAATTTATGAGTGCTAGTTCAATACAAAATACGTATATTGGAGATCATTTATCTTTTTCACATGTATGTGGTCATGTGAATTTTTATATGAGATGGAGTAGATAGCTGTAGGGAACTTGAAAGTCTATGTTCAAATCCCTTCTAATTATATTAAGTTTAATATGGACAATATACATGTATTTAAATATTACATACTCAGCCTGTACTCTACCCAGCACTCTTCTATATATTTAACTGGACATATTAAGGTCCTATGCTTGAGGGGTCATATTGACTTAAAGTCAACATGGGCATGATAATAATGTTTGCATCAATAAGGGCTTTGGGTGTTCTATCCTCTGATTTTTAATGATATAGACAACTGAAGAGTTGGAAGGTGAAGAAGATTAAAGCTTGTCCATTAAAGTTTGAAGATTTGCTATCATAATATAAACTGAGCACTGATTATATATGTGTGGGGGGAAGGGGAGATAGTGATCTGGACAAACTGACAAGTGCTGGTTCAGTATGGAATACTTATCTAAGGGGTAGCCTATAACACAATCATTCCTACCAAGATTAGCCCACTTATTAAATCAAGTCCATTGGGAAACTTACACTAATAATGGGTAGGTTATTTAATTATTATTGACACGCGTATATATGTACAACACATATGTTTATTTACATTACCAGTTAATCAAAGAAGTCATAATAAATTATTGTTTTTATAATGAATCATTAGTACAACAAATATTATAAAAAATGATATATATATATATATACACTATTTGATAAGCTTTAATAGATTATTATACACTCTAAACTGAACAGTAGCACGACATAATCAGAAGTTAAGTGATTTGGAGATGACCTGATGTCAAGTTAGGTAGCTGGGAAACAGAATATGGAAGTAAAACTATGATTGATTATTTTATTTTTTTTATTAATGAAATGTACCTAACGATGGGAAGCCACATCAATCTAACCGAAAATGAAGATCTTAGTGGATCATGAGACATAAGCACGAACTGTATAAAAGCAAAAATCTTTTAGAAATTTTTCTTCTTGACAACAATGCATCTGCCTGCTATCATGAACTAACAGCAATTGAGTTAAAATTTCGAACACAAAAATGGAGTCTTTAATTTGAATTCAGGAGTTTTCTTTAAATTGAGTAGCAGAAAGAATTATGAAACAAAAATTAAAAACAATTTATAGATTTTTATAATAACTAGATTATTTTCTGATATTTTTAAATCTTGTCAGAAAAAAAAAACTAAATCTGCTAATAGTTAAAGCAAAATGAAATAATTTATTTAATATATATATATTGTAACCATATATTTTAGCATAAAATATAATAATTGATGTAACTTATTAAAAAATTTCTCTGTCTTCTTTGGTGATTTGATTGGCTTGATTTGCACTTTGAACAGATTACTCTCTTATATTATTTTAATAAATTTAAATTTGATTCGTTCCACATACTAATTCATATCATAATGTTTAACTTTTTAAAAATTTTGACAACACATTAAATTTGGTAAAATAGTATTAAAATATAATATTTTATTTACATTTGTTTAAAGTAATCTTAAAAATTATTTCTATTGAATTAACAAAAAAACCATTTGTTCAATTAAAATAAATTATTAAAAATAAATACAGTAATTACGTAAGCGTCTCAATGTAAAAAAAGAAAAGAGCGCGAATTTAGGAGGAGATCGTCTGTTTTTTTGCTTTTGGAGGGAGAGAAAGAAAAGAAAATGGTAAGAAGGCAAATGGTGTAAATTTGATAAGCTTATTTTAAAATAGTTAACAAGTAAACTGATTACCACAAATTTGCTATAAATGTAAAATAACATTTTGGTATTTAAATATAAGATGAATTGCTAAATTTAAAAGTCTGTTCAAGTTGGCTGGCCAAGTGGATCAAATCACTGGTAATAATTTCCCAATATTACATTTAAAATGTCGGAGCTTCCCAGTTTAAAAGAATTAATTGCAAGAATTTGGTATGTTTTAAAATGTTTATTGTTCTACAATTTGGAAAATTTAAATAAGTATTTTAATTACAAAAGTTTTATAAATATGAAAATTTGTTTTTTAAAAAAGAAGAAGTTTAAATTAAAGTAAAATGTTAAAGTTATCAACATAGTTTAATATTTCCGTTTCAAATTCTAATAAAAATATAGTATTGATTGATATTTAACTTTATAATGCCAGGAATATATTTGCTAGTTAATTTGTTTGCCATTTGGATAATAAACAGTCTTCAAATAATTGATCAAAGCTATTTTCTAATTTTATCGTCAGTTTGGAATGATTGAATTAATTGCTGTAATTATTATTCCTAGATTTAAGCGTGGATAAATAAATATTAGCATGGATGTAATAAACTTGGAACATTTTTAATAGAGAAATGTAGAAATTAATAACTTTTGAAAAACATTTTCATTTAAGTTCTGCTTGTCATGTTTTGAAATTGTTTCTTGTTTATGGAGCCACGTAAAATCGTTAATCTAATAGTGATTATAATAACTAACACAAATGGATAAAATTACATGTAGGAAATTCAACTATAATTATAGCTATTACTTCGTACATTTATTGTTCGACACATCGTACATGGATTTCACAGATCGTATTTGTAGTTATAAAGTGCTCTACAATCTAATTTGTGACACACACCTGCTAAAATTCATATATTGAACTTTAAAATGCTATACATTTAATTTATATCACACACACACCTCTTAGATTTTATGTATTTGATGAATAATTCATTACTTAAATTTTATCGTTATATGAACTTGCATGTGAAGTTCATAAGTTATATTTTATTAAGTTTAAATTAATAGGGGTTGAATAAAATATTTATTCAAGAGAATAGTGCTTGCGAAAAAGGGCTTGAAAGGTACTAAATGAATTCATGAGATGTATCAATCTTTATGAGGTATTTTGTGAGTCTTTCCAGATTTATATCCCTATGCTAATATTACTTATATTGCATTACACATGTTTTATTTAAGCAAGATAAGTCAGTACATTAGTTGTCCTGATTAGTGTAACATTTTATTATGCAAGAACCCACATTTGCTAAAGTGTTAGTGTTTTCCGAATGATCAGAGTAACTGAGGAGGATGATTTTGCACTTTAATGTGAAGTAAATAGTAATGTTGTTTTTTAATGTTGAAAGGCATTAATCTGTGCCGGTGGTTAATCCGCAGATTATTTAATTGCCATTTTTTTTTGTATTTTACACTCATTCCAGCGCTGGTGGTTAATCCGCGGAATTGTGTAATTATACGTATTACTTTATGGTTGTGTATCAATCCACTAAGCGTTTAGTATTATTTAATTCCTATGTGTAGATGAACGCATCCACAGGAATATGTTTTACTTCATAGATATAAGTTGGGCAAAGTATTTTAGTTAATCTGCCAAATCATCTTCTTCCATTTGTAAGCATAATTCAAAAGTTAGATCGTCAAATTGTAGCAGGACATTCTATTCAAGTTACTTCATAATAATTAACTGTCGGTTGATTATTATTTACCGGAGTGTAAGTTTAAATTTTCACTTTATTTAATGATTACATTATAGCTAAATCCTACAGATATAATATTATTTATTATATTATTATAATTTTACGGTATGGATTTATTGAATCTGGAAATGATGTTAAATACTTCATGAGTTGATGTTGAATTTAGTATAATTTGCTCAAGATTCATTATATCAAATTGAAATAAGGTATGATTAGGTTTTTAAAACCGTACCTATGATATGTTAATGAAGAAAGTCGATGGAATTATAATTTATTTATTTTATTTGTTTATTTATGGGTTTTTTTTTAATTATAACATTGGAATTAATTACTTATTATTCATAAATTTGTAAATAAAAGTTGATTTATAATTAAACTTACTGTGCCGTTGCTATGTGTCATTCTTAAATCAGAAATCATAAATCTTGGATAGAGCATACATTGAAGTACATACTATCGTCAACATGATATAAGAGTTTAGTGATATTTTGAAAAAACATTTGGATGCTTTTAGTCTTTGGTAGTTTATGATGTGGGGGTACAATAAAATCCCATTTACCTTTTCCATCATTTTGGCTTTGCGTAGTTGATCTAGTATACAATACAAATTGATTATTAAACCTAAAAACAGATTTACCAAATAATGATATGATTGAATATATTTACTTAACATTTTAAATTGTCATTTGTCAGTATAAAAAGAGTCTCAGTGATATAGTTAAACTATAAAAAGAACCCAATTATGATATGTTAATTTATTGCAAAGCTTTACCTGGACTAGCATTTGTATAAAAAAAAATCATATAGATGGTTTAAAATTTCATAATCTTATGTAGTTCCACAAATTATGCCATCTTGTACACGGTCGGCCATCGGGTCTCATACAATAAAAATCGCAAATTAAGGTTTGTAACATAATAACATTGCACTTATAATTTGTTTACTGTATTTTATCATACTACTATGATAGGTCATCGCGGTACACCCTGGCTGCGATCAAATTAAATCATAAAAGTTTATGTTAGATCATTAGTTTGGTCTGTGGTAAGTTGCTCCAGATGTTGGTTGTGGTCCTTGGTGCATAAAATAAATAGCATAATATGCTTTTGGATACAGCTCTTAATAGCTGACAATGTGTAGCGGAATTGATCAGTGATCAAGGTTACAATTCTTAGCGCACTTATGTTTTGGTGATATTATGTAGTTGACCACACTTTAGAGGGTTACAATATATATATATATAAATTCTTCTCTGTATAAAAAGTAGTTTATGTTTATAAATAGCTATCTAATGTTATTTTGAGATGCAAATGGAGTACAGGAAAACATGCTATGGTGTGATCGCTTTCTTCCATAATGTATTTGTGTAAGGCTTCTATTTTTTTCTGTTATATTCTAATACCCAAGAAGATGCCTGCAGTCCAAAAAAAAGTGTGCACATGAATATTTAAAAATGAATCAACTAAGAATCGATGTATTTATTTTAATGATGACAGGAGACATCACTGTGTGATCAATCCTTTGTCAAAGAAAGTGATATGGTGAGGTAAACTGCTTATTGGAAATTACCATGCTGAAACATCATGAACTACTACTATGAGGATGATTCTATGAACTTTGCCTCAACTATCATTTTGATTAAGAGATTAATATTGTAAATTTTGTTTGATTTTTATTTTATCTGTGTTTTATTTTTATATTCCGATGGAGCACTTCACAGTTTATGCTGTGAAAATTTTCATTTTTAGAGATAGCAGAAAAAAAAGGGGGGTTAAATGGTCAATAAAATCTAGTTCAGCTCATCGAATTTCTACCTGCTTAACATCAGGATATCTATGTATATATTGAGGAAAGATTCCCATCTATTTTCACATAGATTAAATTATAACACTTGGTAAATTACAGAATTCATCTTATATGCTATATATTATTGATTAATCACTGTTATATGTTACTTCGGCATGAATGACTAATCAACTAGTATAAATTATTTTATCTATCATATATGTATTCAAACTCAGATTAGGGGAACTTAAATCAAATATGTTGCTTTTGCAGGAATAAATCGTAATATTATTGTAAATAAGACAATATATGTTTAATTTAGTAAGTCAGAATTGCAATCATTTTAAATCATTAATATTTACTTTTCTTGTATATTTCATGACTGTGTAAGTAATGAGCATCATAAATGGATTTCTACCATAGGGTAAAAGATATGGATCTACAGAATTATTAACTGATAGAGTGGTAGAAATTCATATCGGACACATGTATATATATATTTATCATTATTATTATTATTATTATTATTATTATTATTATTATTATTATTATTATTATTATTATTATTATTATTATTATTATTATTATTATTATAGGGTAAAAGATATGGATCTATATTATTATTATTATTATTATTATTATTATTATTATTATTATGTATATATTATTATTATTATTATTATTATTATTATTATTATTATTATTATTATTATTATTATTATTATTATTATTATTATTATTATTATTATTATTATTATTATTATTATTATTATTATTATTATTATTATTATTATTATAGGGTAAAAGATATGGATCTACAGAATTATTAACTGATAGAGTGGTAGAAATTCATATCGGACACATGTATATATTATTATTATTATTATTATTATTATTATTATTATTATTGTTGTTGTTGTTGTTGTTGTTGTTGTTGTTTAAATACTTTATGTCTGAGTTCATTTACCATTGTTAATAAATGTTAAATAGTTTACATTATTCTGGTCTCTGGTTTATTGAATTGTCATGGCATTCAACAGTCCACCAATAATCATAAAATGCACACACCTGTTTCATTTTCATACAATAGTTTTATGGTAAATTAAGTGTTTTCAATGCTAGTTGTAACCTATACAGAGATTTGTAAGTTGCTTCATGTATCTTATCATACCTGTTAAGGGAGTCAAAGGCAATATTCTCCCTGGGATCGAATATTAGGGCATAATGGAATCAGAAAGGGGTCAGAGGTGGATGAAGTAACCTAAATTGTACATGATAATAATAAATAGATATAGAGCTAGTCAATTGAAATCACATGCAATCATTAGTTAGGCATTATATCAAGTTTTCATCAGAATCCTACCCAAAGTCTGATCATAGTTAGATGTGATTTTTTCCATTTTCCAGCCTGGTGGAACTCTGCAGACCATGTCATCTGGGGCAGCAAATCATGGTGCTTTGAACCATAGTTTCCAGACTGTTACATCTGCATTATATCCTAGTCTCTGGGCTATTTTCCCATCCATTACATCTGGCACATAATGTGTTGGGCATGATTACTTACATCTGATACTCAGTATGTTATGCATGAATATGCTATAGTTGCAAGGAAGATCCAGGTAACTCACTGGTGTTTAAAAAAAGGACATTTTTTTTTTTTGTGTGTGAACTTTAAATTTCATTTTATATTTCTGTCAATATAAACCCAAATGAACTTATTCACTATGGCAAACAACTAGCACTTCCATCAAAGAAAATAATAAATCCCATGAACTTGAATCAATTTTAAATAAGTGCGTCAAAAAAAAAACATATGCATAATATTGAATGCAAATTCAAAATATAGTGGATTGAACAATAAACAGAGACCAATGATAAATAGTTAAGTAATTAATAAATGATATTAAAATAGTAGAGTTAGATGTGTAAAAGGACCTAGACTAAAAGTAGATGTTACAAAAAAAGAAAAGGAAGTTAAAGATAAATGCAATAGTTAGGGATGGCATGATAGTTTGCAAAAGGAAAAAAAACATTAATGATAACCAGAAGTGGTAAGCAATTGAGTGCTATGGAATCAAAACATTTTGAAGTAATGAAAAATAATAGTGACAGTAAAATAGTAGATGATACTACCAATAATGAGATAGGAGCTATACTGATCCAAATACCTGTGGAAGGTCTGTAATGGAAACTGAACAATTTCCACAGATATAGGAAGGGAGCCAGATAGCTTCTCAAATTTGAGATACCCCTATCACTGAAGTCAGTCAACCATCCAGAGCTGATGTAGCACTGGCTTTAGGAAATGAAATGGCCATGGTGTAAATTCTCCAAATGATGAGTGAAATGAATAGCAAAAAGGATAATATGGAGATTGATATGGCTACTAAGACTGTCATGGATAATATGAAGAATGAAATGGCAACCCAGGTTGATAAATGAAGAATGATATAAACAGTAAGATATAAAATATGGCAACTGAGGCTGATATAAGTTAACTAAAAGAAGAATTGAAGAGAGATGTGAATGATATGAGAGAACAAATGAAAACGAAGATTGACATTGTTTAAACTAAGCTGTCTGAAGATATGGGACAATTCTCCCTAAAATTAGAAAATGTTCAAAAAGACAATGCTGAGTTGAAGCATGAAATGTAAGAGTTGAAGAAGGAAATTGATGAAAAAGATCCTAGATGCCAACAACAATTTATTGATTTCAAAGGTAGCATCATAGAACAATGGAATCTTAAATGTGATGAGACATACTAGAGCCAAAAGATTTTTAGACATGAGGTGCATATGGAACAGGATAAATTCTAAACTAAGATCTGAGATGAATTTCAAGGGATTCAGTCGAGAATAGAACAACTCTCCATGGCACAGATTTATCAGAATGAGTCATGCAACAAGACATTAGTAGTTTTGGATCAACATCTAAAATGAGTTGAAGATAAAATAGTCAATGTGGAGATGGGCATGACCACAGACAAAGCTAGTATAGAAAAGTTGATGGGAAATGCTAACAAAATAAGAGATCAAATTGATAGAATAGATGAAACATTTAATCAGACTCATAGTGCTTGCATCTCAGCTGTGCCAAGAAATGCTGACCAATAGAGTGAAACAAGCTGAGGTTGACACAAGGATCCAAGGTAATAGAAAAGAGTAGAATGGTAGGAATCATCACTTAGAGATTGCTCTTAAATACCATCAGAGAATAAGCAACCCTCTGTTCAGATCCTCTCTCCCACATTAAATAATTTCTGAGTTAAAGAACTGTTTTCTCAACACCAACATGGATGTCCAAATATCAATTACACAAGTCACTATCCAACTAATAAACCCCACAAAGGTATTGGCAATGCTGGTAGAAAATAACTTCAATTTTCTAAATCAGGTAGAAAGCTTAGATACTCAGTAAACCTTTGTGCTAAATCTCAAAAGTTGAGAGAAAAGCATTCAGATGATACTCTCAAGTGTTAACTGAGACTAAGATCACAAGGCCTTCAAGATTGACCATGAGTCAAATGATGAAACCCTGATAGTCGAGAAAATCCCATACTGTTGAAATATCATGACAGAGTATATGAAAGAAGGAATGATGGTAAATGATTTGGATGCATATTTGAAATCATTGTGGCACATTTGGGTTTACCATCAAAATGAAGTTAAATTGTTCTTCAGACATGACATTTATGAACATAATGATGGCATTCAGAACATATTACTGTTAGCTTAAATGACTGTCTCAGGAGAATACTGCCACCTCAAAAGAGCCAAATTTAGGGACATAAGTGGAATTAAAACCTTCGATTATCTTAGTTGTGCATTATGGCAGTTGAAATATCTCCATAATCGAGAAGATGATCAAAATATAGGAAGTTATACAATGGAAACAGGGATGTCAATGTTGCAGTTCATCACACAGAAAGGCTTCCAGTTCCATAACACTTATAAAGGGCCCTTCACTTTTATTAGGCACATAAATGATGGTCCTTAAAAGAAAAAGCACATAATAAAGAAAAGGACTTTAAAGGTTGCAACTTAGGACATGTAAAATAGACTGTTCACAATGGATGAATTCTTGAATGATGTTTATTTTTAAAAATAAATAAATAAAGAATAGTGTTACATACATATGTTATATAACTTATGATAGTATAAGAAAATAAAATTAAATTACAGATAGGTATATGTTTATATCCTATTGATATATTATGTATTGTCCATTCAGCCAAAGATGGAGATAGGTCAGCCAAGCAATATAAAGTGCAATAAAAGCAACCATAAACCAAGTGATATGAAGAAAAATGTGCAAAAATCATATCTTTGGTAATAAGCAAGGCTAATAAGAGGAACAAAAATAAGACTGGAAATCCACATGCTTTCAAAATAGGAGATAAAGTTTTTATAAAAAATCCTCATGCCAGTAAACAAATCGATAATAAATATAGTAAGTTCTACCACCTATATAAAGGATCTTATGCTATAGTTAAACAATCAAGTCCTAATACATTTTGGTTGGATATGGAAGGACAAGTCAGGGGCACATACAATGCCTGAATTAAAAAACCATATTATGGACAATCTAAATAATTATGGGATTGTCATACTCAACTGATGTATAAAAAAAGAGAGATGGTGATAAGTAAAAAAATGTAGATATAATAAGGTTAGATTGAGAACTATGATGAGAGTATTCCCTAATAGATGCCAGGGCAGATACTAAGATACTTTAAGGCTGCTTTATTTAAAGAGTTAGTCCACACCAAGTGATTGATGCACTAATCTTCTGTTAGTTCTCAAAGGAAATTCAATAAGATTCAATAGAAGCAGGATAGAGGCTGATGAGTAAAAAAAAATATATGTGCTATCTGAAACAGAAACACATTTATATTAGTGTGTTCAAAACATAGCCATAAATAGTTTAAAAAAGAAAACCTATGTTTGAATCCTACTTTGAATAATGTATTGCAGGATTGAGTAGAGAAAAATAGAAAGCAGCTTGCATAGCTGAGTTTAAAAAACAACAGAAATAGGTTTCACTACCTTTTTTATATGTTTACATAAAAAAGCTATCAAACTTTAAATGCAAAACTCATGATAAGTGTTAAAATTTTCATTACAAATTTAAAATTTTAACTCTGTAAGGAGAGGAGGATTGTCAGGGGTAGCTTACAACACTAACATTCCTACCAAAATTAGCCCACTTATTAAATCAAGTCCATCTGACATGCATATATATGTACAACACATATGTTTATTTACATTACCAGTTAGTTAATCAAAGAAGTCATAATAAATTATTGTTTTTATAATGAATCATTTAGTACAACAAATATTATAGGAAATGATATATATATACACTATTTGATAAACTTTAATAGATTGTTATACACTCTAAACTGAAAAGTAGTTTGATTTAATCAGAAGTTAAGTGACTTGGAAATGACCTGATGTCAAGTTAAGTAACTGAGAAACAGAGTATGAAAGTAAAACTATGATTGATTATTTTATTTTTTTATTAATGAAATGTACTTAATGGGCAACCACATCAATCTAAGTGGAAATGAAGATCATATATAATATCTGATTAAATAAATGATATAATTTTAAGTTTTTAATTAAAACTATTACAAAAAAAACATTGCATTATAACACTAACTGTCTCATTTTGTTCACAGTATATTATAACAAAATGATGTTTTAATAGAATAATTTAGCAGTATGCAGTGCACTCTTGCATTTTTTACTTCAGCATATGGGTTCAGTATTCAAACATTAGTTTATGAAATTTTGTAAAGGTGGGTTGGATTTTCTTTGAACCCTACATGGCATCTTTTTTGTATTTTTCTCTCTACTTTGGAAGATAATACACAAACTGTTATTATCCAATTTTTATCAGCATTTTTATTCATCACAATTGGTAAATTATATAATAATTATTTATAGTTTTTTTTTTAAAAAAAGAAAGAAATATTTCAATAAAAATGTGTTTCAATTTATTATTGCAGATTTTTCAATAACTTTTAAATTTTTTTTACAAGTCATTTTTTATTTTATAACAAAATGCTTTGCATCCAATAAGTTTTGCTAAATATTTATATTATTTATAATAACATATTTCATTAAATAATAAAAAATAAGTGGTCAGGGTTTTTTCTTTCTATTATAGATTTTGTAAGCAAAAAATGTCTTGTTTCTATTGTAGCTGTTAAAGATGTGAGTGAGATCTTTCTTGCCTATAACATTGGAGGTGAAAATCTTTTGCTATTGTATTTACTTTATCTTTATATAATATTTTTGGCTTTAAAATGTACATATATATGATTCAATACTTTTGATTTTTTATATATAATATTTTAATAATGTTCTTCAATAACTAATAAAGAAAGAAATAAACAGTTTTCTATTGTATATTTTGAAGGTCTCGAGATGTCTTTCATATTCATTTTGCAATTGTTTTTCTTACTAGAATTATCATTTCTATATAAAATATTTTAGGCTTTATAATGTCTAAACATAATATATACAGATATTACAGTTTTTCATGGTTATGTGATGGAAATAATTATATTTTGTGGACTAAACCTTTGTTTATTTGTCTGAAGTTTCAACTGAAATATTATTAATCCTTGACAAGTTTAAGGTCTTAATGAAGAACTATTATAGACACCTTAAATAAAAATGAGATTGATCATGAAGTAAAGAACAATCATTTTTATGTATATTGTATCATTGATTATTCAGAATAGGTGGATTATATATATATTGTAACGCGTGTGTTACATGAAACATTTGAAAATATTTTTTTAAAAAATAGCGTATATATTTTTATAAATAAAAAGAACAGTCAAATTGATTTTTAAACAAGTAAAGATATTTTTAAAATAATTAAAAGTCTGCTAGGAAATAAACAGAAGGTTTTCTAATCTCAGATTAATAAATAAAGTAATGGTATTTTAGCAAAAGTAAAAATATAATTTATACAGCTTCACGTTATATGTGTGTTAGCACAATTTTATTATTATTAAAGCATATTGTATTGTAGGAATTTTTTTTCACAAGGTAACATATCTGTTCTTTTAACTAAAAGAGAACAAAATTTCAAAATGTTATGACGGAAATGAAAACAAAATAAAGTAAATTGTAACTTTAAAGAATAATGTAACTGATTGTACAAATTTATTATTGAAAACTGATTAATTAGAAAAATTACAATCTAATCAACGATCGTAATAAATTTGTAAATTGTCTAATGAGGAGAGATTAGATTTTAGTGGAAATCAGTAATATTTCCAACTGATTAGATAATATTATAACTAATGTTGTAATTAAGAAAAAAAAGAGAATTAACTAGTTAGAAAACAATTTGAAATTAATGATGTGCATAACCTCAGACAATGAGTTTGTCAAAAATATAAATACTACTAAATTTCTAATGTATTCAGTATGCTGAATCTGTTGAGTTGTGTTATAAAAGTTCGTTGCCATTTTAATTGCTGTCATTTCAGTTTGCTGATATTAAAAGTAGTGTGCTATTACTTATTCTACTGCTAACTAACTCTACTAATTTTGCTGATTTCTTCATAAAGAACAACCAGTGCATACATCAGCAATGTACAAATATTTATGCAGATGTCCTAACTTCTCCATGCATTGATAAACTTAAACAGTAATGTTTATCTGGTGTCCACTACCCAATTCTTTCACAATTTACTGCCTGAAATATAATAAATATTGAAATGGTTATATGTTCAATGACACTCAGCAATATAGTAGTGTGTGTGCATGTACATTTATAAAGTTGAAAGAAAATGTAGATTAAAAACAAACAATTTTTTTAGATATTTTCTATATTCACTGGAATAGCAGTTAAGAATTAAATAATTTTGAATTTAATTTTTTTATTATAAATTAAACATTAAAAAATGTCTAGTTAATATTTTATTAATTCTGATTTTGAAATTAAAACAACTATATTTTTATGTTACAATAGATATACTGATATAATAAGGTATTTATTTATATAGAGCTATGTTAATAAATTGTAAGTTAGCAATCACACAAATATACATGCGCTTTACAGATTTTAAACTATACATAAATGAATACTCTTATTCTCAAACACAAGTTAAAATCTTTATGAAAAAATAAAATGAATCTATCTTTTCAATTCAAACATTTAAGTATGGGTCAATCTTAAGTGTTTAGAGATGAGAGTGTGAAGATATTAAGCAATCACTTTAAATTATTTTATAAATATGCTTGCAAAATTATGTAAAATTTACTATATGTCATTCTTAGTGGAAGTTAAACATATATATATAATATGGTAATTATTTATATAGCACTATGTTAATAAATTGTAATTGTAAATTAGTGATTTACAAGTAATATATTCATGCTCTCATCTCCAAATACTTAAGATTGGCCCAAACTTAAACATTTGTGTTGAAAAGATAGATGGATTTATTCTATCTTTTCATAAAGACTTTATCTTGTATTTGAGAATGAAAGTATTTATTTATATATAGTTTAAAATCTGTAAAGCATATGTATATTAGCCTGGTTGATAATTTATAATTACAATTTATTAACATATCACTATATAAATAAGTACTTTATTATATATATGTTTAGCTTCAACTAAGAATGATGTATAGTAAATTTTAAATAATTTTGCAAGTGCCATTTATTTAAGTATAATAAAGTAATTTAAAGTGACTGCTTAATATCTTCATGCTCTCATCTCAAAACACTTAAGATTGACCCATACTTAAATGTTTGTGTTGAAAACATAGATGGATTCATTCTATCTTTTCATAAAGACTTTATCTTGGGTTTGAGAAAGAGATTATTCATTTACGTATAGTTTAAAATCTGTCAAGCATATGTGCATTATCCTGACTGTTAATTTATAATTACAATTTATTAACATAGTGATATATATATATAAATAGCTTAATATATATATATATATATGTGTGTGTGTTTGGCTTCAGTTAAGAATGACGTATAGTAAATTTTAAATAATTTCACAAGTGTCATTCATACAAGCATAATAAAATAATTTAAAGTGACTGCTTAATATCTTCATGCTCTCATCTCCAAACACTTAAGATTGGCCCTTAAACATTTGGGTTGAAAAAATAGATGCATTCATTCTATCATTTCATAAAGACTTTACTTGTGTTTGAGAATGAGAGTATTCATTTACATATAGTTTAAAACCTGTAAAGCATATGTGCACTAACCTGATTGCTAATTTACAATTACAATAGATATACTGGTAATTATAAAAATTCCACTATTTATTTTGATTAGCAAATTTATTTAATTAATACATGTACAACATATTTTGATAAAAATTCTACAAAGTTGTTTTTGAAAGGATTAAGTTGAATTGAAAAGAATCATTAAATTTTTTTCAATCAAGATAAAGAAAACTTCTTTTAATTACTGTTTTTATAATACCACCCTGACTACAAAAAGCTTGGGGAAAAAGATTAGGGAGTGTTTAAAGTTTTACAGTTTTTACAGATTGTGACAGCATGAGGACTATGAAGATATAACTGAAGGCAAGGCAGTGCAAGTTCAGCTGCTGCTACTAGTTCATGATGGTAGAGTTTGAAATTTACATGGAATCAAGACCAGATTTTATGTGGAAACATAGCCTCTGTTGACAAAAGCAACACAGTAGTTATAATGGATACCACTGATTTTGACAACAAAATACAAGCACAGCAGGTTAATATAGAAAAGTGGCAAAAATCCAATACTGAGTATGGAAACAAAATTACAAGTATTACTCAAAAAGTATTGCAAGTATTTCACTGATTCAGAAAAAAGCAAAAATACATCATATTTCAGAAAAATTGCTTATCTTTATCATCTACCTAAAATCCATAAGGATCATGTTCCATTAAAACCTATTGTTAGTTCTAGAGATTCACCTTGCCAAAATTTGGCAAGATTTTTTCTCAAAGTTCCAAGTCTTTTGGAATACAAGACCCAGTTCTTTGTCAGGGGTTTTAGATACTTTGTAGAATTAATCAAGAACATGAAAATTGAAAAAACAGACTTACTGGTAAACATTGATGTAGAATGTTTGTTCATGAACATACCATGTGACAAAGCATTGTCTATTGTAAGGAAAAGATTAAATGGTGATAATAATTTACAAACCATAACAGCTCTTCCTATTGATAACATTCTGCATAAAAACAATCTACTTTCAATATAACACAGAATTCTTCCAATAAAATCAAAGAATGGTGATGTGCTCACCATTATCTCCTCTGATTAGCAATATTTACATCGAAGTACTTGAAACCTAAGCCATAAAATCTACTCTATATCTACCTAAACTTTGGCTTCACTATGGGAATGATACAATTATTGTTTGGCACATGGTAAACCACTGCTAAAAACTTTCTGGAAACATATCAACAATATATCCACTTCAATGAAATTCACAATAAAATCAGAACAAAAACAAAAATTTGCATTCTTAGATGTTCTTATGACAAGACTATCTCATGGCAAAATCAAAACTACAGTTTACTGAAAACCTACACATAAAGGAAAATATCTAGCCTATACATCCAATCACACCAGAAACACAAAACATGGAATTATATTATCACTATGAAACAGAGCAAAAGTAGTTTGTCCAGAAACCATTGAATTGGAAAAAGAAAAGAACTATATAGAACAAATTTTTATGAAAAATGTTTGTCCATCAGCTGTTATTAAAAAAATGTTAAATAGACAACAAATAGAACTATCAAGAGGAAAGATAATTACTGGTACTGTAGTGTACCCATATACTGTAGTGTACCCATACATTTCAAAAATAGCAGACAAATTAAGGAAAATCTGCAATCAGTATAACATCAGAACAACTTTCCAGAGCCATAGCACTCTATGATGAATTCTAACATCTACAAAGCCTAAACTTGAAATTCCGAAAAGACAAAACTGCATCTATAAAATGCCACGTGAATGTGGAAGAACACCTATTGGTGAGATTAGTCATTCCATTAAAAAGCACTTGCAAGACCACAAACTGATGATTATAAGAGAGGAAACAGATGTGTCTAAGGTAGCAGACCATGTATGTGCCTATGAACATATGTTTAATTGGGGAAATACAAAAACATTGGATAGAGAAGAAAAGATACAAAGAAGAAAATTTAAAGACGCTGTTCATATGACAATGGCAAAAAATACCATAAACCATCCTAGTGTGACTACATAATGTACAGAAACCACTAATCAACTTTGCTCTTAGGAAAAAGGGAAGAAATCAGGAGAAATCTCATAGATAAATATATGAAATTACTACAAACTGTTGCTTTGGCAGAATGGCTCAGTTGGTTAGAGAATTACCTTAAAATTCAATAAGAAAGATCTAAGAGTCCATGTTTGAATCCATGCTAGTCCTGTCACTGGTCAAGCCAGAAACTGCTGAAGAAGAGGAGCGAATAATATCTCTTGAAATGTTATGCATATGCTAACTTGTCTAATGTGCTATTATTAACAGTTGAATGTATTTGGAATATTTAAATAAAGTTAAATTTTTGTCAATACACATATTAGATCATAGAAATAGTCAAATGTAAAAATACAGCTAGAACACCATCACAAACCTTCAGAAAAACAATAGCCCATACATGTTTGTGTATTATATGGCACAGAGACTGCATGGACCTAATTAAATGTCAAACGTTACCAGATTATACCTTTTTTGAAGATGACAATAAACTTGTCTAATTAGAAAGGATCAGCTTACCCATAGAGTTCATCAACTTGCTGAAGAATTAGTTTATACATATATTGTTTTATCTATATACAGAGAGGTACAGATAAAGGTGCTGCATCATGTATATAAAATACAGTTGGTGAGAAGTGTTATATATATTGAGAATAATAATATTTCAAATAATTTCTTGAAAATGATGATTAAAATTTCTAATTAACAAATTTTTTAAAAGTCAACTAAAAATAAACAAGGAAAGAAAATAATAAATAATATTTATGTCTAGAAGATTATTTGTTCCTAATATTGTTCATAATAAAAGTGAGAAAGAGGAAAGCTCCAAGAATCTTTTTAAATAATAAAAATGAGGCCACAAGAACCTGCATTTTAAATAAAACTTTCCAAATAATAATAATTTGTTTTTTAAAGAAATATTTTTACTTACCAAAAAAAATAAGAGGCTTTATATATATACACATACAAATGAATTTTATCTATATTTTCAACATTAAATTAATTGCGAAAAATATAATATTTGTAATAAATTTATTATTTTGACAAATTAAAATATATAATATAAACATTAATGTGTGCACACATATATATATGGAAAAACAATCATTATTTATGTATCATTAAAATGTGATAGCTTATTTTTTATTATTAGTATTATGTGACAATTTCCATATGTTATAGCATGTCTGTGTACATATATAGATGTGTGTCAGGTTGACACATGTTAGAATTAATCATATTTTTATTATTAGTTTATGACAACTCAAATATGTTTATGAATTATTACACTGCATGAGTGTGTGCTTATATTTAGTATATTTAGTTGTATTTTATATAAATCTATATGAGATTTTGTAAATCACAATGTAATAGCTTATTGTATTAATCAAAATCAGAATGCCAAATTTATATTTATAGCATACACAGCAGACCTAAACTTTATTTTATTATTTTTAATTAATCAATTTATATTTTATTGTTAAAGTTATTCCAATGAATTTATTCAATCTAAATTAGTTTTAGAATACTATATGTTTGTATTATATATCTTGATCATAGTAACAATCATAGAGTTTTTGCTTCCTGAGTTGGATCCATGCATAATGATCTGTTATATAAGAGGCATTTATGTTTAGTGTTATGGATATTCAGATGATGATGATGCTGGTGGTGTAAGAGGGATAATCTTTAAAGTCCATGCACCATATCTCATTTTAATTATTTATTTAGAAATAATGTTATAGTTGGCCAATACATTAATGGTAGTATTTGTCCAGAGCATCAATGATAATCAACATGTTTTAGTATCCCATCCTTATTATTTTTATTGTTATATTCTTATGAATACATATTTAAGTTTGTGTATCCAAATTATTGTCTAAATAATCTGCACTCTGTTAGCAAGGGCTAAATAATTAGCATGGTCTATAGTAGACCCATTTCAAATCCAGTCCCAAGATTGACTTTTGATTTATTTTTATTGTTGATCATTCATGATGATGAATGATTATTGCTTTTGTATAATGCTGGTAACATTTATGTGAACTTGTAGTTACTTCAATGCTAATCTTTGATCTTTGATATCTCATGCTCATACTCAAACATTCCTTTTGTATTTTATATTTAAATTTTGGATTAACTGGGGTTAATGATGATGATTTTCCATCACCCCAGGTTCACTCCCAAATTGTTCATACTATTATAATATTCTTGACCACCATTGCTGAGATGACTACCTGTCATTATGGAAGATTACAACTGAACAAAGCCTTTAATACATGTTGCCCTAGAAAAAAGAAGTGTCAAGCTGTTAAAAACAGCCAGGAATACCAGTCATGAACTCAATCAACTTTCAAGAAGACAGTAGTGAATTTGAGAAAAAGCTGTAACAAAATGTAGGTAAATATATTTGATAATTCAAGGTCTACACAGATTTTATTCCCTTTACAAACTTATATAAAAATAATTGAACTCTTAAACCCTTATTTATAAATGTACTGATCTATATTAAATAACTCTATAATTAGTGTAATTAAGTTTATTTTATTTTGATTATTGTGATATGTTTTTGTAAATAAATATATTATTTTAAGTTGTTAGTGTGGCTTAATTCTCTCTCTCCATTTCTCATCATAGAATATTAATTAAGATAAAATTGTGTCAGTTATATATGTGTGTTTAAAGTACATTTTCTGATAGCTTGAATCATGTCAGTATTTTGTTCTTTGTGCTAGTCAGGCAATCAACCACCTAAATCATTATGAAACCTTTTTTTGTTGTTGATACTCCAGTCTTTAGCTAGATGGTGCCTGAGGATTTATTCTCAATATAAATAAAAATATCCACAGAAGAAGTGTTTGCTTCTTGCAGCTATTGTATACAATCTTGGTCTGACCATTGCTATAGTTAATGTGTAAAAATATTAACCATATTAGCTCCTCTGTTAGTATAATAATATGTCATATGTGTATAAGTAATTATTATTGTTAAAATAAAATAATAATCCATTATAAATTACTCTCCCAACTTGAGAGTAAGAACATTTCAGTTATAAATGTTAATCTAAATTTGAGATATAATGAGTTTCTATTATAAATGTTATCCAACTTGTGTGCTTGAATGATTCCATTCTAATTGTATCGAATCTAAATATTCAATCAGGTAATTATTTAATTGTCATCTCAAAATAATCTCAGCTATCAAATAAAACATAATAATAATAATAATAATAATAATAATAATAATAATAATAATAATAATAATAATAATAATAATAATAATAATAATAATAATAATAATAATAATAATAATAATAATAATAATAATAATAATAATAATAATAATAATAATAATAATAATAATAATAATAATAATAATAATAATAATAATAATAATAATAATAATAATAATAATAATAATAATAATAATAATAATAATAATAATAATAATAAAAAAAAAAATTGACAATTTGATGAGAGATGTGAAAGTAAAGAACTCAAAAAACAAACTTAATATATGGGTGTGTGTTTGTGAAGTATAATTTTAAAAAAAGTTAAAATAAGTAATTGCAGAAAGAGTTATAAAAATAGAAGTATAAAAACAGCAATGGTAGGACTCATAAATAAGCAGGCAGATAATGTTAGAGAGGACTCAGTTGTGAGAGATCAGATAAACACACCAATTAAATGAAAAAAATAAATTAAAAATATATAATACAATAAAAAAAGAAGAGATAGTAAAGCAATAGCAATATTAAAAATAAGTAAATAAAAAAACAAGATAACTATTATCATTGAAGAAATATAACAAAATTAAACTTGGTAAATGATTACTAAAACAAAAGTGAAAATGGTAGCTCAAAATAAAGAATTAAAACATGTTTTCAGTGAGGAACAACAAAATAAAACCAAAAAACATGGTCTTTAATTACAAAAAAAACAGTGTCATAATCATGATGACTAAAATGTTTAAAAAACAAAATGTAAAAACATAAAAAATCAAAATAACCAAATAATCAAAAAAAATTAGAAACCAAAATAAGCAAATGGTTGAAGAGCTTAAAAAACCAAATTAAGAAATTAAAAACCAAAGTTAGGAAACAACTGAAGAGCTGAAAATTCAAAATAACAAAACAAACAAAGTTAAAAAGTCTGGTTCAAATGCTTGAAAACTTAGAACAGCAAATTAAATCATGATACAAAAAAATAAAGAAAAAAATTATGAAAGAAGTAAGTGGGAATATAAAACAGGTGGAAAATCAAATTGAAACAATATATATAAAAAATTGGAAAAATTAAAATAGTGCAGGAAGAAAAAATAGAACTGTTCTAGGAAGCAGTAACAGATAGTAAGTGAGAAAATGAGTGAATAGTAGAGAATATGAGAGTAGAAATTAACAATTTAGTGGAGAAAATAGACAAAATAGATTTTAAAAATAGGCAAAATGAAATGCTTAGTGAAATTGGTAAGATAGTTGTTAATAATTATGTGCAGGAAAGCATGGATGTAAACATGCACATACAGCATAATAACCTGCAATAGGTAACCAATTTCTTAAGAATATTTTCAGGATATATAAGTAAAGCTACTATGGAACACATAAGTGGCTTAGAAGAATACTTTGTACTGAATCAGCTAAGAAAAGAGGCCATGGACATGTCTGCATGCAGAAATCTTCAAGGTGCTTTGCAAGCTTGGTGGGACTCCCTATTTAGAAAATCTACAATCTTCAATGAATACAAACAAGCCCTAATAGCAAGCTACTGGAGTGAAGAATGTCAAGAGAATATTAGACACCAGGTGTCACAAGATAAATGGTGACCTGGTGAGTCTTTCACTTCATTCTTCTAGAGACAAGTAGCAAAATTATACACATTGATAGTCATTCCTTTATCCAAACAACAAATTATTAGGATAGTGCACAGCAAAATTTTCCTCATATTGTTAAGCAGATGCTCATGAAACCTGAGAGGAAGACAGTTGAGCAAATGGCAGAATTACTGTTTTTGATAGTACCAGACTTGCTCATGGATCAAAGATCAGGTATTTAAACCCAAACTTAGAGAATCTACAATAAATGTCATGAAATTTACCACAAAACCAATTTATAGAATGGATCCTAAAAGAGATGGTTTTCTGGCAGTCCTAAAAAAACAAGAATCTTCAGGTGAACCATAGTTGAATCAGTCATTACTCATGCAAAACAGTATGCTACAAGAGGTGATTTTCAATCACCTAGCATGAATGGCTAATCTAAGAAATATCAGAACAAAGAATCATGTGATAAAAATTAATTCATTAATCAGACAAAGCTCCAGGCTTGACTTCATAAGAATGACTCCAGATTACATAAGGGAAAATGATTAAGAATATAATTTTTTTTATAATGAGTAGAATTTTTATTAGCATCCCCATAAAATATGAAAAGAAAAAAATAAATAATAATGATATATCAATCCCAGAACTCTGACATTCCAAAATTTTATGAGTAACCCAGCTCATAAGTCTGCTTTGGACACACCTGCACATGGCAAAATAAATACAAACATTAAAAATAAAGCAGTTAAAATGAAAAATAAAAAGGGAAAAAAATAATGTAAAGACATAAATATTAGAGCAAAAGGAATAGCAATGTCATTTGTTTCCATATGTATTGAGTGATGATGAGTAAGGTAACAATAGATTGAGATATGTGTGAGTACATAAATAAACATAGGAATTTCAGATTGTATTTTGCATTTGATTAAGCCTTTTCTTTGTGGCAATATTGATCTGCAGATGGGTCTGTGTATAAATTTCCACTGATGATGATGATGCCTCAATAGAGAAAAGTCCTGACCTATTAACAGTAAAGCATAGCTGGAAGAGATATTCCCCACCAAATTAATAAAAAATATCATAAGTCAAACAGGCAGTAGAGATAAACCTGCCATTCTCAAATTCCAAGTCCATGTTTTTCACTTGTATTGCACAAAATTTGGCTTGTGCTATAGTCACAACTTTCATAAGAGATTGAATATGATTTACTTAACACAGAATTTATCTGTATGAGTATGCAAAGTTGTTAAATTGGATACCTCCCTTAAAGTACTTTCTTATTGTAAATGTCTCTCATCATGATACTCATTTATAATTGGTCAATGCTTAAGGAAAGAAACTGACACAAATTTTATTTCTCACTTGGGAGGGGTGTAGTATAACAAAAATATTCCAAAACCAAAAATAGTGTATACTTTTTTATATAAATAAAAAAGACTGTCAAATTAATTTTAAAAATATTTTTAAAATAAATAAATCTGTTAGAAAATATACAAAAAATATCCTGATTTCAAATTGATAATTAATGTAAAGGTATTTTAGAGAAATAAAAAATATAATTAAAGCATATTGTAATGTAGGAATTTTTTTCTAAAGGTAGCTTTTCTAATCTCTTTTAACAACAGACTACAAACACTTTTAAAAAAATACTTCAAAATGAACCAGTATTCAAACCATCTTTTTCTTTGGAATGCCGGATGATTCAGAAATATTCAAACCTAAAGACTTTATACAGAGTTTGGAGAAGATGCCAGAATCATGTCATCCAGAACCACCAGGTATATTAAAGTTTGTTTTTTCACACTTAATCCAGTTCACTTTTACTTATCTTGCAGACATAGCTAACTTTCTGTCAAAAGGGATATATCATATTTGGGACATATATTCTATAGCAATAATTTCATTTATGAATAAACAAACTTTACTCTGTACAATGCAAAACATAAGGCTAATATCTATGGACCTCTTGTATTAAATTATTCATAAACAATAATAAAAAACAAAATTGAAACACACCTTATACGTTTACTATCGCAGGCACAATTTGCTAAAAAAGGCTCATCAACAGGATAAGAAGCAGCTTTTATATTCAAAACTGTCATTGATACTGTGTGAAATGTAAAAAATACAGCCTATCTAATGGCAATGCAAGAAATATAAGGACTGATTTTGATTCAGTACCAATTGATGCACTCACAAAAACAATAAAAAAAAAACAATATCAAAATCAAACTTGCTAATAAATAAATAAATAAATATACATATCTCTAAATGAAAAAATGTTTCTCAAGGGTCTTCACTTAGTGAATTGCTATTCTGCATGCATATAAATCCACTAGTTAATAACATTGAAAAATGGCTCCCAGAGATTTATATATTCACACTTGGTCATAATGTATCCTGCATAGCCTACATGGATGATATAACAGTTTTTTAAACAACTAAAAAACAAATACAAACATTAACTGATATATTATATGAATACCCTTGAACCTATAAATTAGAATTTAATCTTGATAAAACATGTGCATGGTGTATATATACAGGCAAAGTGCATACAAATGTATTTTAGGATAAACCTACAGCCTATTTAAAATTTCTTCTTTGACTTGAGTTACATGTCTATGCAACAAACTAATTCAAACAACAGAATGTACAATATCCTCTCTCTCTCAAAGACATATCATTCTCTATACTCGAAAGTATCACTTATAGACAAGCTAATCATTACAAAAATTACTTATTATACACTAATTATAGTCTTTTGCAAAATCCTTTATATCAACGATTTATTCACTGTGCAGAAAACTTTTATGGAAAAGAAAAATAATGGCCATCTCACTCAGGCAAATGCAATATCATAGCAACTTAAATGGATTAGGACTAGATTCTAATTATGCATTTACAACATGAAAAACTATTAACCTTATACAGCCATAAGAGGAATATACCCACATTTAAAAATCACTATTGAAATAACATCTACAAACAAACCTCCTCCATACACAAAATATCTTCATACAATCTTAGAATCTATTAAATCAATATCTAACCCTAACATAAATTTCCCCCAAGACAAATGGTGCTACTGGAATACTTATGTATTTCTACAAACAAACACAAATTATAACTTAGGCTTACCAATGCTAGACATTAATAATAAGAGCTAATATGCAGATTTAAATACTGGACACTCAAATCCAAGTTTTTTAATTTTTCTACTCAAAATGAACATATGGTTATTACCAACATTATATTTTATGAGATAATAATTAAAAAAACAAGTCATATGTAATGTGACATTACTTTTAATGAGCTTGTAGTTACAAAAATGCACATAGAGAGCGTACCAATAGCTCAAACAAGCTTGTAATTAACAAGTGCGGTTATGAGAAATATTTAAATCCAGAACACTCTTATCTCCAGACCATGGTTTCGAGCTCATAATTAACAAGGCTATTAGGATATGGTAGATCTGAATTTATTTCAGTCCCATATAGCTATTTAAGTTATATAGCTGGATTTAAAGACATTTTTATGTCTGAAAAATTCAGAGTTTCTTCTTAAATATACGTTTGAGATAAGTGCTGGTTTTTTGAGTTGATATTTTAGGTCTAGTCTCCGAATATTCTAGCTCTCCACTGACGTGGGCCATAAGCTCAAAACCATGGTCTGGAGATAAGAATGTTCTGGATAGAGATTTTAAATATTTCTCATAACTGCACTTGTTAATTATGAGCTTGTTTGAGCTATTGGTACGATCTCTATGTGTATTTTATGAGATATAAGAAAAATATATTTAACACATATATTGTATGTGAATTGTACTACAGATCAGAAGAGAACCAAAAACATGTATTCTTTGAGTGCAGTAGCCTACAATACACTTGATCTTATATTACAAAAACTTATCAGAAAAAGAATGCCACTATAAGTTCAATTATAGTCTTTTCCAAATGCCTGCTTTGCAGAAATAAGAAGTGCAACATTTATACTATGTGCATTATGATGCACAAGGTGCACTTATCTTTACAATAGTAATGCAAGAAATTTTTATATTTTTAAAAACAAATTAGGGACAATAAAACAAAGAGGTAAAAAATCATTCTATCAGACGTTTTTTCACACTTGTTTTCTTGTCCTCAGTGCTTTAACCTCTAGTGAAATGTATTTTCTGTTTCCTATTGTAAATGTTTTTAATAATAATATAATTCACTGAATGCTATAAAAAATACTTATTGTGGTATTGGTTTTATATTAGTTTTTTTTCTTTTAAACTTAAATATATGTATATATGTATATTTTTTTCTTTAAACTGAAATATCTATAGATATAGAATATCTTGAATAAAGTTCTTCTAAAACTAAAGAGAAAAAACTTCAAAATGTTACCATGGAAATGAATACAAAAAAAAAACTAAATTGTAACTTTAAAGAATAATGTAAATGACTGTACAAATTTATTATTGAAAAGTGTTTAATTAGAAAAATTATGATCTGATCAAAGATAATAATTTTGCAAGTTGTCTAATCAGGAGAGATTAAGTTTTACTGGAAATCAGTAATATTTCCAACTGGTTATATAATATTATAACTAATATTATAATTTTAAAAAAAAGAGTATTAGATAATTAGAAAAAGAATTTGAAATTAATTATGTGGGTAACCTCACACAATGAGTTTGTCAAGGATATAAAACCCACTAAATTTCTATTGTATTCAGTCTGCTGCATCTCCTGAGTTGTGCTATTAAAAGTTTGTTGCCATTTTAATCTGCTGGCATTTCAGTTTGCTGAATATTAAAAATGGTGTGTTATTACACATTTTACTGCTGACTAGCTTTGTTCATTTTGCTGATACCTTCATAACCAATGTATAAATAATTTATGCAAATGTCCTAACATCATCATGCATGCTAAGCATGAACAGGGATATTTGTCTGGTGTCCATCACTTAGTACTTTCACATTTGACTACCTAAAAATGTAATAAATATCCTTGACTGCCATTGCTGAGATGCCTACTTGTCATTGTAGAAGATTACTACTTAACAAGGCTCAAGATACATGCTGCTGCAGAAAAAAAAGGGACAAACTGTCAAAAAATCCAGAATTTCCAGACATGAACTCAATCAACATATAAAAAAATAGGAGTGCACTCAAAAAAAAATAAAACAAAACATAGGTAAATATATATGATAATTCAATGTCTAGACATGTCTTATTTACAAACTTCTATAAAACAAAAAGTAATTGAATTCTTAACCCCTATTTAAAAATGGACTGGTCTATACCAAATAACTCTATAATTGGTCGAATTTACTTTATTTTATTTTGATTATTGTGCTATCTTCTTGTAAATAAATATGTTGTTTTAAATTATTAATTTGAATTAATTTTCTTTTTCCATATCTCATCATACCATATTAATTAAGATAAAATTGTGCAATTATAATGTGTATTTAAAATGCATAGTCTGATAACTTGAATCATGTCCGTTTCTTGCTCTTTGTGCTAGTCAGGGAATCAAGTGCTTATGACATTTAAACCTTTTGTGGATACTCCAGTCTTTAACTGGATGGAACCTGAGAATTTATCTTCAATATAAATAAAAGTATCCACAGGAGAAGTGTTTTCATCTTGCAGTTATGAAGTGCAATGATCTTGAAAGATGTCCACGGATTGGATATTTATATACAATATGAATCTGACCAGTGGTGTGGTTAATGTGTAAAAATATTAACCATATTAACTCATCTCTTTATATAATAGTATCTCAAATTTATATAGGTTATTATTATTATAAAATTTAAAATTCATACATCAATAGTAATCAGTTATATAAATTATTCTCTCAATTTGGAGATGAGAACATTTCAATTTATTTGGCAATCTAAATTGGGACTTATCAAGTTGCCATTATATATATATATATATATATATATCACCAACGATATATATATATATATATATATATATATATATATATCACCAACCATTATCAATCCACCGCAGGATGAAGGTCTCTCCAAGTTTAATCCATCTTCTCCGATCTTTAGCTTCTCTTTTCCACAACACCCCTGCACATTTTCTTATTTCATCCATCCATCTCACATGTGGTCTCTTTCTGGGTCTTTTACAATCTCTTGGAATCCAGTTTAAAATTTCAATTGTCCATCTATTATCATTTCTTCTAGCAATATGTCCAGCCCAACTCCATTTCAATCTTTTAATTTTTTCAATAAGGTCAGTAACACCTGTTTGTTGTCTTACCCATACATTGCGTTTTCGATCTCTTCTTGTTACTCCCAACATACATCTCTCCATACTCCTTTGAGTGGTCTGAAGTCTCTGTATTGCTCTTCTATTAAGTGTCCAAGTCTCAGATCCATAAGTAAGAACTGGTAAAACACATTTGTTAAAAACCATCCTTTTCAAACACATAGGCATATTTCCTTTTAGTATCAAGTTATTTCTACCAAAAGCACTCCAACCAAGTTTAATTCTATGATTAATTTCCTCCATTATGTTTCCATCTGTATTAATAATCTGACCAAGGTATTTGTAACTGTTAACTTCTTCTAATTCTTCATAATCAATCTTTATTTTCATATTTTGAGCAAATCGATTAAACATTACTTTAGTCTTTTTAACATTTATCTTTAGTCCTACTTTTCTACTTTCATCTGCTAACTCCTGCAACATTTCCTGCAGCTCTGAAGCATTATTTGCAAAAACAACTACATCATCTGCAAAATCTAAATGACTTAAATACTCTCCATTTACTTTCATTCCTTTAGTTTCCCATTTTAATCCACAAAATACTTCTTGCAGCACTGCTGTAAAAAGTTTTGGTGATATGGAGTCACCTTGTCTTACACCTTTCTCAATGTTGATTTTTCCAGTATCATTATGTAATCTAATTGTTGCTGTTGCATTTTTATAAATATTCTTTAAAATATGACAATAACCTGGATCTATACCTTGATGATCCAATGCTTTAATCACTGAAGAAATGTGTATAGAATCGAATGCCTTTTCATAATCTACAAATCCAAAACATAATGACAACTCATATTCATTTGTCCTTTCTATGACTTCTCTCAATACCTGGATATGATCTATTGTACTAAAACCACTTTTAAATCCAGCTTGTTCTCTTGGTTGGTGGAAATCCAAAGTTCTCTGTAGACGAGTTGTAATTATCTTGGTAAAAATTTTATATAAAACTGATAAAAGGCTGATAGGTCTGTAATTTCTAATATCTTCTTTATCACCTTTTTTAAATATTAATATTATTACTGCATTCTTCCAATCTTCTGGTACATCTTTATCATTTAGACATTTGGTATATAACTTTGCTAAAATTGTTTCTATTTCTTCACCTGCTTCTTTTAATATATCAATTATAATTCCATCATTTCCTGGAGCCTTTCCTTTCTTCATACATTCAATTGCATGTCTCACTTCTTCATTTAAAATTCTGGGCAATTTGGAAGATGTAATAGATATAGGAGGTACTTGTTCTTTATTACTATATAATTCTTGATAAAAATCTTCTACCAATTTCATGATGTCATCTCTCTTTTTAGTAATAATTCCATCTTTTTTTCTTATTGCAGATATAAATTTCCTACCAATACCAAAATGTTGTTTAACATTCTTGAGACTTTTATTTTCTTCTACAGCTTTCCTTGCTATTTCACAGTTATACTTTCTTATATCATTTTCAACTCTTTTCCGTACCATTTTACAAAATTCGAGATATTCAATTCTTTTTAATACATCACTTTTGTATATCTTCATATTCCTTCTTTTCTTCATAAATTCTCTAGTCTCAGTAGAAATTTTATTAGTCAATTGCTGCTTTTTTCTACCAGCTATCTTTGTTGCAGTTTTTAAAAGTGTATCAGTTATTTTCATATTAATTTCATTCAAATCTGAATCATGTTCAAAATCTCCTAACACTTGAAACCTATTTGTAAGTTCTAATTTAAATTCATTAGAATGTTTCTGAAGATTAGAAATATCAACTGTAAATATTGTTTTTCTTAATAATTTTTGTCTCTCTAGTTTTACATTAACACGTAACTTACACCTTACTAATCGATGATCACTTCCTGTGTTAAATTTATTAAGAACATTACAATCTTGAAATATGTATTTCCTGTTAGTCAAAATATAATCCAATTCTGCTGTACCTTCATTTGGATGCTTCCATGTCCATTTCCTTTTAACATTTTTCTCAAAAAATGAATTCATAATATAAAGTTTTTCTTTTTCTGCAAACTCCACAAGTCTATGTCCTCTCTCATTTCTATTACCATAACCAAAATTACCTACAGCAATTTCATCTTTCATGTGTCTACCAATTCTAGCATTAAAGTCTCCCATAACAATTTTAAAATGTTGTTTACTCTGATCAAAAGCCTTTTGTACATCCATATAAAAATCTTCTACTACTTCATCACTATGAGAACTTGTTGGGGCATAAACCTGAATTATCTGCATTTGGTATCTGCTATTAAGTTGTATAACTAATCTTGCAACTCTGTCCGATACACCATCAATCTCCACAATATTGTTCTTCCACTTTTTATTTATAATGAATCCTACTCCACTTGTATTTCCAATATGTGTGCCTTTATAATAGAGTATATGTCCACTTTTTAAATCAATTGTTTCTTCACCTTTTCTTCTAACTTCACAAAGTCCAATAATGTCCCATTTAATATAAGACAGTTCTTCTTCTAATTCTTGCAATCTTCCTTCACTTGAAAGTGATCTGCAGTTGTAAGTACCTAAATAAAAAGTCGTCATCAAATGGCAGCCTGGGTCCACAATCAGGGGATTCTTAGCACCCTCCGCCTTCGGCCACCAACCGCTGCCTTGGTTGGTGACTTTACAGCCTCCTGGGAATAAGGGCCATGCTTTATTTTTGTCTGTCATAATTGTATATATGTATTGGGAAAATATTTATCATTTACACAAACATTCATTCTGCCTTATCAGGCACTGAGAAGAAAGACCATGGTGTTTCTTGATCTTAAACTCAGAGGTAAAAAGCCAATAAACTCACCATGCTGGCTAATGTGTGTTGGTGAGCAGCCCATCCATGTTCATATACTATATGAATAATCACATAGTAATAACAGCTGCAACGACAAGAACGTATGGAGTGGACATTAGGAATTTGCCCTGCTCGGTTCCTTTAAGGCCTCCAAGAGGAATCAAAGGGTCTCCTTTCAGTTAATAGCAAACTCCTTTCTGCAGCCATATATATATATGTGTGTGTGTGTGTGTATGATTCAAGATGTCATTCTTTTTTATACTTATTTACATTTTTATATATTTTTTAATGATAGAAACAAATGGTTTTTAACATATAGATAGGTAATCCAGAAATATAATCTGAATAATTCCTTCTAATTGTCAATTTGTATTTTCCATGTTCACAAGTAGTATGTAGATGTTGAATTTCATAATAAAGTTCAGAAAAACAATTGTCTAATAGAAAATGTCTAATAGAAAAATTGGTTCTAATTTAAATATTTCCAAATTTGAATTCCTCTACATTTTATAAAACTTTTTATAAAATCAATCACTTCTATAACTATTTTTATACATACTTTGAACACAGAGTTTCTAATATTCCATAAAAACAATTGTGTGTGTATATATATGTATGTATATATATATATATATATATATATATATATATATATATATATATATATCATTTAATGCTAACATGAACTTATTTATACTAGCATTGATTAATAGTATCAGATTTAAAAATTTACATATATGCAACATTTTGTCATTATACATGTTTACAAATAGTAGGAAAATGATAAATTTTACTGTAAACATTGTAAACCATACCTGTTTTTATAGAATATTCTAATATTATAAATAGTCTAATAAAAAAAGCAATGAGTTTTGATTTGAGCAGTTCCAGTTAACACTCTATAGTTTTTTTATAAAGCTTTTTATAAAATATACCACTTATATAATTATTTTGATAAGTATTTTGAATACGGAGATAATAAATTTTTACACTTTTATTAAATATTCCTGAAAAAAAAAAAGAATTATAAACACTGGAATATATGATTTATAATATTATTAAAAAAAACATTTTTTTTCTTTTATATGGATGTAATAAATTGTAAAAAATCCATAATTTTAATCATTAGTTTGAAAAAATATTAAACAATTAAAACTATTAAAATAGTTACACATATTTAGAGAATTAATTCTTTTTTTCCAAATTAATGGAAAATTAATCTTTTTGTCCCACCTCATAAGCTAGGAAGATGAATAACTCCTCTCAAAATCTCCTCCTTCAACGAACTATTAATCAATAATTCCAAAATAGAGCAATTTTCAGTTACATATTGAATCACTCTTTTCAAAAAATAAATGAATAAAATAAACTATTAGCTATTTTATTATTTTTGAAAATCTAAAATTAACTTTTATTTTAATTGTATATTGTGGCATACACAATCATCATTTGTTATCATCATATATTATACAAATGAATAAATAAAGAAAACGATTAGAAATTCTATGTTCAATAAATATATTTAAATTTTGAGTGAGCGTAGAATGAATAAATGGTTTACTTATTAATATTAACAATAAAATATTTTTATGTCATATTGAAAAATAACAATGGACTTTATCAAGATTGAAAGAAGAATTTCATGCTTCATGAGTTAATATTTAAAATACTGTGTCATTGCTGTTACTAGGTAACAAAAAAAGATCTACAAGAAGAGTATATATACTTTCCTCTTCTTTGGAAAAATTTTGTTTATTTCCTTACTTTTCATCAACTGCTTGTGGATTTTTGATAGAGAATATAATGTACTGTGAGTAGAAATTACATAGTAATGAGAGAGCACAAACTCTACTCAGTTAATGTCTACAAGAACAAGTAAAATGAGTAACATTAAATGCTAAACTGAATGTCTGAAGCCATCGAACCACTGAATTTGCCATGGGTCACAGTGTCTATAAAAGGAATAGTTAGTTATTATCTAATAATTACAACATCTATTGAACTCTATGTCTTCATTTGTCATTGTGGTAATATTAAAAAAGACATCATAGTGGAATGGAACCATAATCTGAAGTTAAATGTTGAACTTGATAATAAATACCAATAAATAAATCTTCCCTAAAATTATCTAATGAAATAACTTTTACTTATTTTAATAATCAAAAAAATAACAGTAACATACCAATAGATATCTAATTTTTCTTTCTTTTAATAATTTAAATTATTAATATAGTCCATTTCTTATTCGATGCATATTTAGCTAAATTTAGGGGATTTGAACTCAGACTTTCAAGTACCCTTGAACTATCCACACTATCTCATACAACTGATACACATGACCACACACATGTAGAAAAGATAAATAATCACCAATATACATTTTTTGTTCTAAAACACCACTCATCATTTGGTCCAGATTATCATTTCCCACACATATATAGAACCAATGCTCAGTTTATATTAAGATAGCAAATCTTCACATCTTAATAGACAGGCTTCAATCTACTCCAACCTCCATTTTTTCAGCCATCCATATCATTGAAAATATATGTGTGGAAGATGATAATATGGATCAACTGATGAGTGCTGGTTAAGCACAAAATACATATATTGGTGATTATTTATCTTTTCTGCATATGTGTGGTCATGTGTATCAGTTGTATGAGATAGTGTGGATAGTTGAAGGATGCTTGAAAGTTTGAGTTCAAATCCTCTATATTTACAATTAAGCTCCAGGTCTGTGGAGAGTGCCTGGTTTTCAAATATTTACACATAAAGCTTGTATCCTGCCCATCCCTCTTTTATGTATTTAAATAGAGAATGTTCTATGCATGAAGAGTCAGAGTGACTTCAATTCAACATGGGCATGTCAATAATATTGGCAATAATATTGGTATCAGCAAGGAGTTTGGGCTTTCATTTTCAGATTTTCAATAACATGAATGGCTGAAATTTGGAGGCTGGAGTAGATTGAAGCCTGTCCATTAAAATGTGAAAATTTGCTATCTTAACATAAACTGAGCACTGATTATATATGTGTGGGAGATGATAATCTGGACCAACTGATGAGTACTGGTTTAGCACAAAATACATATATTAGTGATTATTTATCTTTTTTTACATGTGTGTGGTCAACTGTATCAATTGTATAAAATAGTGTGAATACTTGAAGGGTGCTTGAAAGTCAGAGTTCAAATCTCCTATATTTGCAATTAAGCTCCAGGTTTGTAAAGAGTGCCTGGTTTTCAAATATTTATATATATAGTAATAAATCAAGTAAGTAAGACTTAAGTTGATTATTGATATAAACTTTTAAAAAAATCAAAATTAAATATAGCTAATATTTAGTTTAAATGTATAAAATAATCATCATAATGAAAGCATTACTTGATTTAAAGAAAAGGAAATATAAAAAAATAATAATATTAATTAAAAAAATTAAATTGTGTGAAAGGTTATATATTTAATTCTTTTGGGAACATATATGTTAATGATCTTTAGGTAACAATCATAGCTAGCAATTGCAATCTGGAAGGGATCGATTATAAGTATGCAATAAATTACATTAGATTGCAATTATTAAAATTAAAATTATGTTATCTTAACCAATTCAATAAGTTGATGTTTATCTCAATAACTTATATTTATTATTAATCTATGCATTATTTGATTCACCTATTACACAAATTATTCTATTTACTTTATTTCTAAAATTATTTACTCATATATTTCATACTATACACTCATTAAAAATAAACCATTTATTTATTGAATGTTTTTATTGCTAAACAAAATACTTATTTTAGATTCATTGGCATTTTATAAATTCATGTTTCTATTATAACATAAGTTTAGATCATTATAAATCCATTTGTGGATCAGCTTATTCATCTGTATATTAGTTGTATTGTTGGTTGCCCAAGTGCACAACTTTATCCATTACATTTTTGGCTTGCACAAATATGTAGGGCATTTGGCATCCAACATGGGGCTTGAGTATTTATACATGACCCATAAAAGATTTAGAGTCATAAAAGGATAAATAGATAGGATTAAAATATTTGTTTAATGATTACAATCAATGTTATTTTTGTGTGTTAGTATTGGATTACAGTGATTAATGACTCAATAAATCATTTTATTCTTTGTTCAGAGTTTAGACTTTGAGTTGGTTGTCAAACTTTTGAAAAATAGATACTACATTCTGTGAAGTAATAAATAACACAGCTATAAAGTACTTTATAAGGCAGAGTCCAGATAATGATGCCTGAGATTTCCAGATGATAATGTAAGTAAAAATTTATGATTATGCTTATGAAAGCCCCAAATAAGTGCTATATGTTAGTAAAATGCCAAGAGAATGTGGACTCATTACTAATAAATGTTATTAAAGTTTTTTTGAAGCAATTATAAAATAAGTAGTGAAATCTATTTGAAGCTAACTTATTTTATTGAATGTATTAATCTTCTGGTTATTTGAAAAATTAATAAAAATCATTGATACTACTCTTTGAATTTAGTGACAATAGCATTGCATGAAGTCTTTTGAACATAGTCATACAATTTACACTCTTATTACACATGATTTACATTGAAATGTAAACAAAAAACATATTTTGGAATAATGATATTGTGGAGAGTAAAATCAATCACTGTTGACAAATGATGCTATTGTGGTACACTATGTTGGGTCTCTTATATAAATTGAAATGTATATGAATAGAAATTTCACTAAGTTATCAGAATTAACATATAAAGCATTGTAGAGAGAATTAAGTTATTCATTTCATTTACTTTAGGATATTGAATTGAAGAGAAAATTTGTGTTCTTTCCATTCTAAAATAAGACAATAAATGTAAATACAAAGTAAACCATGGAAAGTGAGAAAGAATTAAATATGTTCGGACAAGGAGAAGTTAATGAAGTCTCTATCACATCAAAAAGTGATTTTAAAAAATCTATAATAATAATGTTGCAGAGCTTGATAAATGCAATTAAACAAAGCATGGAAGACTTTAAACAAAGATATGAAAAATTATCAAGAGATTTAATTAATAAGCTCAGTGAAAGTCATGAAAAGTATGACAAAATTCATGAAGAGAGTATGCAATGAAACAAAAGCCACATATAAAATAAGGCCAGGAAATCTTAGTAATGAAGATAGAAGAGGGTCAGTATGAATTAGAAAATATACCAAAGCAAGAGATTAAGCATGTGCGTACAGAATTAGTTCATTAAATAAGAATATGACAAGAGCAAATACATAACTTAAAAGTTACCTTTAATGAATTAGAGAGTAAAGTGAAAGAAATTCAAGATCAAATGCAAATCAAAATCAATAAACTAGAAGATAGTATAGGAAAGGGACAAAATTGGACCCAGGATATAGAAACTAAGACAGAAAAGTAAAGATTAAAATGCCATAATAATGATAAAATCATGGAAACTAAGCTAAAGGATTATCAACAAATTAATGATAGATATAGAAAGTGCAGAATAAATAAGAACAAGAATTCAAAAGTTTAGAGATTATTGAAATTATAATACTAATGTAGATGTGGTTCAATCTAAAGTAAATGATCAAATTTTATTAAAAAGGGAATTCCATTCCCAAGCTTTAATACTAATGATAGATATGAAATTTTATCCCTAGAAATAAAGCCTTTAAAATCTAAATAATTTTATTATTGTGAGATAACTAGTCATCAATGTAGGTATCTTGACTCAGAAGATAATTTTTTTCAATCATAAAGTAATCCCAATGATACATGCTTAATTTATGATACTAATTTTGAAAATATAGCTTATTGCAAGGTTGCAATCAAATGTGAAATTGTTATGGGATCGATAGTAAATATTTAATTTATAGTACTCACTATACTCATAATTTTGTTTGGTACAAGAATTTTTGGTAAAAGCCTGAAATCCGGGTACGGCCGCTTGGAGCATTGATGTTAGACAAAATCAATGAAATATAACATTACTGGGCTGCAATTTTTTTTTTAATTTTAATACAACATGATTTTTTATTTATTGATTAAAACAATTTTTATTTTATTTATAACATGATTTCTTTATTATTAAATAAATTTTTATATTCATTTTTGTTGTTTTTTTTTATTTTTTGTCCAAATTTTTCAACAAATTCTGGTAATGTAATTTTTTTTGTTTTCATCATTTTAAAACTTTGGACCATTTCATGACACCAAAATATTTCTTTTAATCCCACCACCGAAAAAAAGTAGAATACAATTATTTGCGAATTGTTTAGACTTAATTCTACTTTTTTTTTGCTTGACTATTATTTTTACCTTTTTACTTTTTTTTAAAACAACTTGTTTTTTATTATGTTTGAATTAGCCTTTCTTTTTTTTTGGCTACTACAATAAACAGCTGTTTTTTGTGGGGGTGGGTGATTTCGTACCATTATTATTAATAAAAACTAAACACAAATAGTAAATTATTTTAATAGTGCTAAAAAAAGATAATCAACTTTTGAACTTGTTTCCAATTATTTATTTTTTAGTTGTCGTAATTGTTTTTATTAATATTCAATCAAAATTACACCCCTACCCTCGCATAAAATATATTTTTCCCCATTCTTTCTAAAAGAAACTTTCTTTTGATGTTTAATACTTTGTTGTTATTATTAACAAAAAAAAAGAGAATCAAAATATGGTTTGTGTCAATTTATAATCACATTACAAAAAAAAAATTCACAAACTTTTGTATTTTTTTGAAAATAATTTTTATTTACTTATGTAATCTCTTTAATTAAAAAAAACAACAACACTGTCTACTATTTATTTGCAAGAGCCATCTCAGATAGGATGGATAGAAATAGATCTTCATCCTTGTGCATACGTCTCCATATGAACTCTGACAAGTAGTTATCCAACAACTTTCTGTCAGTTCCTCTTTTCTTTTTGTTTTCTTTTTTCAAAAGATCCCAAAGATGCTCAATATTTTGTGTGTGAACACCCATGGTAGAATCCACAAAGTGGTATCAGTGGTTGACTGTTAGGTGTTGGAACCCAGCGGCCTTCAGTTCTGTAGTCTTGTAACCCCTCCAGCAATCGGAAAAGATTGTCGATCCTATCTTGATTTTGTCTTTGATGCATTGCAAAAGGGTAGCCACAGAGTGGGATGGAACACAGTGCACAAAACATTCGCCACTTTCATGACAAATACCACTGAACACCCAATGTTGTGGTAGTATCCTACCCTGGTGGTTTTTTCTTCGACTATACATTGTCTCATCTACTTCTACTATCATACCGGAGCTGCCGATTTGACTGCAGGGTCTGGAAGACAGGCTCTCATGGCAGAGTTCTCGCAAACCAGGAGTCCACTCTGACACAGCACTTCTGCACATGTTAAGCTCTGTGTATATGTTGTTAAGTGTCATCTGGTTGTGGCTCCAATAATAAATGAGTCATAGAACTTTTACAAATGGAATTTTGCAGCCATCCAACCAAGTATTATTACAGATGGAATATCTTCACTTACACAAATGCAAAAGACATCTAAATTGAAATGTTTTTTTCAACAAATACAATTTTGTACTTCCTCCACACTTGCATCATCTAGTATTTGGTAGCACATTATGTGTCTGGAAAAATGAAACAGCTTCACTTTCCATACACGGCAATTGTGAATATTTAAAAAAATGCACGTTTTTAGCAGACATTTTCTTGATATCGTATATTTTACATGCTTGAACGTGACTTAGCACATGAGTTTTGTCGAACCATGTTCGAACATACCCTTTGTCAATTTTTCACACATTAACATTATTTTAGGCAAGGGTGGGGACAATATGACAATTATTAATAATTGAAAACATTTTTTACATAAAAATGACATTACTCTATTACGGAGATTTGAAAAAGTCCTACCGCCAAGAAATTTCAAAACTCTCAAGCGATACGGTAATCAGCTATGAATACAATGAATATGCGTAAATAGCTTCGAAGCACAAAACAGGCCATAATATTTTTGTGCGATGTCATGTAAAGCGGCCTACCTAATTGGTTAATACAATATGAAATGTTGTATTAGCCTGTAAGGCCGCCGAAATGGCATTTTTATGTGTTTTGACACGTAAAACAATGCTCCAAGTGGCCGTGCCTGGATTTCAGATTTTTACCAAATTTTCTCTATTAATTAAAAATAAAAAGGCTGATTTTATTAGTCAAAATATGTGACCTATATAATGTTATAGATTTCTTTTACAAATATCCATTTATGATGAAAAAAAAAATAACATGTAATTGTACAATCATTAATTCTATTTTGTAGTAATATAGTTTTAGTTTTTCATAAATTATTGATGGAGGATTTAGTTAGTAAGGGTGACTTCATGTTCCTGTTTAATTAAAATTGTTTTCTTTATTTTTATTAAGGATGGGAATATGTGATATGCACACTCATAATTTATTATTCCCATATATTATACAAATAAAGAAAGAAAGCAATTAGAAATTCTATGTTAAATAAATATATATTTGAATTTTGAGTGAGTGTAAAATAAATGAGTGCTTTATTTATTAAAATTAAATATAGTTTTTATGTCATTTTAAATAATAACAGCTGAACACCTTTAGACACTGTAAGATGTTAAATGAAAGCAAGAAACAAAGATCAGAAAACCAATTGGGCTACACATAAGGAATGAGAAAGTAAAGAGTTGATGGAACAGCAATTAGAGAAATTGGTTTGAAATCTATTAAGAAAACTTATGAGGTACAACCCCACACATAAAATAATATGTATAAGCATGAAAAGGGCATTGTTTAATATATTCTGAGATTTTTATTAAGAAATAATTCTGATGCTTATTTAGTCTAAAAATTATTCTAAATCTTTTGATAATTATTATTAAATAAAATGTATAGTCTAAAAGACATATTCATCACCCTGCTTAAGAAGAAGAAGAAGAACCAACTATGTTACCCATACCTGCCACTATGAGTGAATAATCGAGTGTCAGCTTCTCCACAGTCATCAGTGAAGGCCAATCCAGAAGAGCTCCATCAAAATGTAGAAGACCCATCCATGTCACACTATTTTAATGCAAGTCTGAAGATCATAAATCCATCTACCCACCTGAAGAAGTTCCAAAGTCGCCACCTTATTGCCAGTAAAAATGTTTTAATTTATCCAATGTTTAACTGTAACTCAATGGTATTTAATATAATCCATTAACTAGTCTTAACCTTCTAAATTTTCCATATTGTATTTATTAATGTTAAATCTAATGGCTTAATTATTTAATAAATTAAAAACCTATTTTTTTTTATGTATATTACCTTGAACGATGGAGGCAGTTAAATTTCAAGGAACGGAGTGAACTGAGAAGACACTAAATTTAAAACTGTTAAATCATAAAAATAGAAAAAACACTACATAAATTGTTTTTCTTAAAGTTTCTGTTCTTACACACACCCACACACCCATCATGTCAAGGAAAGTTATGTGTCAATTCTTAGAATTGTGTATAGAATTAATGAAGGATGGTGAGCATATTTCTCTTCAATTAATTGATAGATAGATATATATTTTGTTTATCATGTGGCTCTCTATAAATATAATCATATATTAGAAACTAATTTTATTAAAGATATACATAATAAATAATATACACCTGGGTCTCGTTTTACGCGATAGATAGGTTCCTCAGAAAACACGTGCAAATGAATTCGTGCAAAAATAGACGTAACTTACATTGAAAAAGGGGTGTGTGGTCTGATTTTTCAAAATTCGCATAAAAGCAAAGCACCAATGTAAAATTACTTTAAAATTCAAGCAAAAAAAAAAATAAGGAAATAAAATATGACTAATAAAAAATTTCAAATTTGAAAAAAATTGATACAAGACAAACTTTTTTTAACTATAATGTTTAATTTTATTCAAAATAATATATTTTTATGCATAATTTACAGTACAGTAATTTACATTTTTCTATACATGTTTTAATTATTAATGCTATTTGCCGATAAACAGGTTCATTTGCAAATTGGTAAAGATTTTTCACAAGAGGAACTACAACTAGTGCCAACTTCACTCTCATGTTGTTGTGTTAATGGTTTTCTAGTGACAACGTAATTGGTAATTAATCTTTGAGATGATGATTTTATTAATTGTTTATGAAGCTCACGATATCCAGACATACAACCATTTAGCTCATTGGAATTTAAGAGCACATTCGTGATTAATGTCATTAGTAAGAAAATAATTTACCAACTGATTAGAAAGTTGAAGACCTTCTCGAATCATTTTTGAAGTGAAAAGAACAGGTTCCACTTCTGTTTTATTATCTGTTTCTACATTTTCTTTTGTATCTAAACTTTTATTTTTGTCTTTAATTTTCAATTCCGTTTAAAAATCAAATTTCGTTTCACTGCTATTACTCACCTTTTAAAAATAAACTTGCGGACACTAAATGATTAATAATTGATTACATTCTTTTTAAAAAGCAAAAACAGAATGTGATTTAAAATGCAAAATTAACACGCACAATGTTTGAACAAATTTACATTATAAACAAAGGCAAAACTCCCCATAAGTCAAGAGAATGGGAGCCAAAGGCTTGTGCATATCTATCAGCAATCCATCGTGACAGTGGGGATCTGAGAGCACTGCACCTAGATCTTAGGACAATCCCGTTTTCTCCTTTACTCAGAATGAAATTGAGAACTAAATAGCAGCTCTACAGTACCACTAACTATTAGAGCAGGATTGGTGTTAAACCATCAAACCATCATGATCACCATCTCTTACTAGCATAATTTGTTGTAAACAAAGGCAAAACTCCCCATACAGTAGTGACTTTGTTTACAACAAATTATGTGTAGAAGGGATGGGGGTGATGTTTGATGGTTTAATACCAATCCTGCCAATAGGATAGTGGTGGCTATGGTTGTTTAAGAGCCAAAACCAAGTATGGGTGTGAATTGAGTTCAGACCCATATGACTATATAAGCTATTGAGGTTGAAGATATTAACAATGTTTTCAATTTCATTCTCATAGTTTTGTAGTAAAGTAGGAGTTAAAGGTGGCTGCTGGAGGGTTGCATTAGATCCTAAGATCTAGGTGCGTGCTCAGATCCAAGGCTCCTCACTGATGATGGCCAAGCAGAAACTAGTCTGGGGATGTGGATGAGTAGGACTAGATAGGGATTTTATGCAAACCTTCTGGCATCCATTGATTACTCTGTTTGGCACAGGGTGGCACTACTGTATGGGGAGTTTTGCCTTTGTTTACAACAAATTATGTGCTAGTATAGAGATGTGATCATGTGATGTTTGATGGTTTAAATTTACATTATGATCTTGTAAAATTTAATGTGTATACATAAAATGTGGAAATCATGATTTTAATTTCATTATTGCATAAAATCTTACTATTATAAAGCACTGAAAATATTGAAATTACTAAGATGAAAGTCGAATTCCAATAATGTGCTATTACTTTCAATATAACGTAAGTGCATGAAATTTATTATTTAAAGTAATAGCGCATTATCGGAGTTCGACTTCCAGTGAAACATGAATCGCGTAACTTCAAAATCGTGTTAAATAAGTCCACATAAAAAGAGACCCAGGTATAATTATTATTATAAATATGCGACCTTTTTTGCATTAAATAGTGAAGCTATAATCATACTATAATGTATAATAGGTCTGCTTAGTGCTTTCAAGATTTAATGTTGGAATCTCATACTCATAGCTTTGTGAATAAAGACTGTTGCGATTTATTGTACAGAGAAGAGTGATGCCAAAAGAAAAGTTAAAGAAGCTTTTTACATAGCAAATGATCTCAGTGCCATTAATAGAAGAGAGGCATGCTTTTCTCTCTCCAAACAATGGATTAACTAATTAAAAATTCAAACTCATTTGCATATGTGTACCATAAATCACAACAGATTTTATTCACAAAGCTATGAGTATGAGATTCCAACACATTATAGTATAATTATAGCTTCACTATTTAATGCGAAAAAGTCGCATATTTATAATTACAATTTTTACTAGTGAAGAGAAAAACAATTTATTAAATAAATAATATATTAATTCTGTTTAACTTGTTACTTCATGTTCCGCTAATTTAATAAGTCTCTTTGGATAAAATAATTTTCTGTAATAAAGAACCCCTGTAAATGTGGCAATATTTATAAATCAAGATTTTATTATGTAAAGTAACATTCATGAAGTTGTCTAAACATATATTGCATTGCTTCTCGATGCAATATAATATCTCTATATAAATTAAAACTACCATCCATGTATAAACTATGTAAGGAATAATGGATTGTGCTATCAGCTTATTTTAGGAGTAAATAATTTTCCCCAAGACTTTAATATTGTTTGATTAGATTTTAAATTTTAGATTATTAAAATAAATATTGTGAACAGGTTTAATTATAAAATGAATCATTCATGGCTGACTGGGAATACTTATGGTTTAAATATATAATAAGTTTCATAATGTTTATTCCTGTAGGTGGAAGGCTTAATAATTTGTTTATCTTTATATATATTTGCATTTCTACCTCCATATATGTGTGGCAATGGTCATATTATTATTATTCATCTTCATCATGTACTCTCTGTATGGTTCATACATCATATTGTCAAACTGTGTGAAGGCAGACCAGAAATCATGTGCCTGGGTTCTTAGTCCATAGATTAGTATCAGTCTAGGTCGTGCAGGAGCAAAAGACTCCTTGCAATCCAAATCCTAGATTTAGCATATTTTCACTCTCTCACTGGAATATGTCCTTGATTAAAAACAGATGCACTCTGTGGCCAGGGACATCCACTCTTCAGTGATGAACCAAACCACCTGATCACTAAGCCAGTCATTCTTTTTTATGTGCCATTGACTCAACTCATTTAGGTAGTACCACAATTTTCAAGTAATGTTTGCCTTTAGCCTTTGCCTGTGTTTGTCAGCAATCCTGGGTGACCTAAACTTGAACCCATACACAAGTTGTCCCCATTAAATAAATATGAGATTAATGTATGTTCAAATCTAGAATGGGTTGATAGATTATAATTTTTCCAATCAAATTAAATAGAGCATCCATCATTATTGTAAGCTGCCACACCTTCTATAGTGCTATGTAAAAGCCAGTAGATCATTCCAATCTAATATCTTGTGAGCTTCTCTCTCTATTATTTTAATTTTATAATAATACTTATATTATTCATGTTAACTAAACATACATCTTTATTGTGAGTCAGAACTATATATATATATATATATATATATATCACTAAGTACGTCAGTTATTGCAGAACAAGCACATCCCTGGTTTGATATCTTATAGATATAATAATATATCTGTAATATCATTAGAATGATTCAGTTCCCAATTATCTCAACAATTGTAATATAAATCAATTAACCTTAATGTAAGGCTTGAAGTGCTAATGTGGTGTAATGTCATAAGTTATGGGGAATCATGAGGTGGATCCATGTTCGAACCCTGAGTTACATCACACTGTATGAAGAAGGGAAGCTATGTGACATCAAGGATGTTAATTAGGTGGTCAAGGCTAGGAAACCTATGTAGGGGGTTAAACTGGTCTTTTGCTCTTGTTGAGGGGGTACTGTTTGGTCTTTTGCTCTTGTTGACTGATTATACAATCTTGACCATTACAATATCATAAGGCATTAAGATTTACAGTCATTTAACTACTTTCCCCCACCCAATAATGTTTCTTGGTCATCTGTTGGTGTTTTGACATTTACTTATTGCTCTTTTTATATATATAATTTCATTAGCTAATGCATATCTACTGGATATTTAAACGTTTGAAAGTTTGGATCCCTTAAATGGACCTAAGCTATCAAAACTTCCATTCCTGAACCTGTGTCATCCTGTGGTGAACATGTTTTTCTCTAACAATAGATTAGAGGTGAAGTAGCTATCTATAGTTAAGTTGGCATTATAGTGAAGTTGTCATGTTTTGAGACCCATTCTTCAAAATATATATATATATATATATATATATATATATATATATATATATATATATATATATATATATATATATATATATATATATATATATATAATCACCAAGTACTACAATGTTTTACAACTTTATTCATATTTATGCCTTTCTTAATATGATCAGTACATTACTTGGTTAATCTGGAAATGTTGTTGGAGGTTTATATAGATAAAATTTACATATAGATGAGGCTATGTTCAAATTCAGCCTATAGTTTATTTAGCTAGTTTAAGTAGGCTAATTTCACCCTATTCTTGGGCCATAGAGCAACCTTATCACTGCCTCTCTACTGAATAAAAATGACCTGAATAATTGACAATGCTTATTGATGTTTTATTGTTATTCTGTTTCTATTACAGGGATCAGTTGATTTTATATATATGTATATATCTGTAGGTACTTTATTTTTGTAAAGAATTTTATTCAATCATTAATAACAATGTTATATTAGTGATAAACTATAATTCATCATTATTATAATGAAGTCGTAGATATTGTTTATTATTTATATATGTAAACCTGATCATCACCACTGAGCTACAATAAGGAAATTAACTCTCATGATATCAAGGGAGTAAGTTGCTTGGTTGCGAGTTGAATGAGTAGGTGAGGTTCAAACCCCCTCTGTCTATATCTCTAGGTCAGGTTAAATCGGCTATACTTTCTGATTGTTACATTATATATTAATACATATTATAAATTTCTAATATAAAATTTAAAAAGAGTATCTTTTCTATCAAAGATAGACTTTGTTTTTAGTATATATATATATATATACATACATTACACATAGTACTCTGTAAATGGTATCTTATTATTTAGACAGAAAGTAAAGATTTCACTACATTACTTTGGGTTTATCACAGAATTCTTTATGCATTGATTGTAATAATATTATTATAATAGGACATTCCTTAGAAAATGTTACACTTTCAGGATTTTTGACCTATAATTATTTTTTTAATATACACCTGGGTCTCATTTTACGCGATAGATAGGTTCCTCAGAAAACATGCGCAAATGAAATCGTGCAAAAATAGACATAACTTACATTGAAAAAGGGGGGGTGCGGTCTGTGATTTTTCAAAATTCACGTAAAAGCAAAGCACCAATGTAAAATTACTTTAAAATTCACGCAAAAAAAAAATAAGGAAATAAAATTTGACTAATAAAAAATTTCAAATTTGAAAAAAATTGATACAAGACAAACTTTTTTTAACTATAATATTTAATTTTATTCAAAATAATATATTTTTATGCATAATTTACAGTACAGTAATTTACATTTTTTATACATGTTTTAATTATTATGATTTTCTGGTGACAACGTAATTAGTAATTAATCTTTGAGACAATGATTTTATTAATTGTTTATGAAGCTCGTGATATCCAGACATACAACCATTTAGCTCTCGTTGGAATTTAAGAGCACGTTAATGATTAGTGTCATTAATAAGAAAATAATAATTGATTACATTCTTTTTTAAAAAACAAAAACAGAATGTGATTTAAAATGCAAATTAACATGCACAATGTTTGAACAAATTTACATTATAATCTTGTAAAATTTAATATGTGTATACATAAAATGTGGAAATCATGATTTTAATTTCATTATTGCATAAAATCTTACTATTATAAAGCACTGAAAATATTGAAATTACTAAGATGAAAGTCGAATTCCAATAATGTGCTATTACTTTCAATATAATGTAAGTGCGTGAAATTTATTATTTAAAGTAATAGCGCATTATCGGAAATCGACTTCCGGTGAAACACGAATCGCGTAACTTCAAAATCGTGTTAAATAAGTCCACGTAAAAAGAGACCCAGGTGTACATACAATTTAATTATATTTGATTTGCAACCTATTTTTACCAAAAATGTTCAATTATATTACTTTTTTTAACAGTATGTGTATAAAATGTTTAATATTTAAAATCAGATGAAAATAAGTAGAAAATGGATTACTATGATCAACAATAGTACATCTTAATATTGGTGGTAGTTTACCATGGTTTTGCAGATCTTAACAGTAATTATTTTAGTATCATAATATTCATAGCTACATCACAATTTTTAATGAATCTAATATTACTAAGATTTTTTTCTATAATATAGCTTTTTATTATTAAAGAAATACTTACTTTTAGATCTATAAATTCTCTTTCAGGATTAGTATCAAATAGTCCAGAATATACAATACTGTAATTATTTAGGTTCATTTCAGTTATTAGAGTTTTCATTGACTATTGAAAAAAAAAACATATTATTTATTATAAACAAATTTTCAAAATTTAAACTATACAAAGTATTATGCTATTTTAATTTAATTACAAATTTTCACTTCATTATATATTCAATACTTTTGTATTCATGTGTGCATATGCTTGATGAAATGGAATATGTTTTCCCTCTCTGTTTTGTTATTTAGTTTTAAATATTTGGCTCAGCACACCTTAAGTGTTGAGTATCATCATCAATATCTAAATTTACACAAAAGCTTATTGATATAAATAATGGCATGTATAAAAATAGATGTCAGTATACTCTATAAAAAATATTAAATTAAGGATTGTTGTATATATTAAAAAGATATTTCTTTATAATTTTTGAATGAGATAGAAAACTTTATGTTATATGGGAGTTAAATGCAGATACTATTAATAATACCTGCAATTAAATTCTCATTTTAAAAATGTTGGTCTATTATGATTTTATACTATGTATTTTGAAATCAAATGGAAATGATCCTATCCAGACACATAGCATTAAATTCTAGAAGCATAAAATATTAAAAATAAAGTAAATCACAGTTAATCAATTATTTGCAAAATAGACTATAAGGAAATATCTCATATGATATTATTTTTCAAAATAGTTATCAGTCATATACAAAGAACTTTTTATTAAAATATTATAAGCAATTGACATACATATATATATATATTTCATATTTATAACCACTTTAATCAATCGAATTATACATAACTTCAAATAATAGACAACTGGTTTGTATGTATTTTAATTTTAAAATGGCATCTTGACAAGGTTCATTTGTGAATGAAAATCGATTCAATGATATTAAAAAATTGCATGCAAGCCAGTTCAATTTATTATATATATATATATATATATATTGTAACGGTCTGGAGGATAACATTTGGGAGAGAGGGTCACATCTAACTATGGTCGGTCCTATAGTCTTTAGGTAAGATGCTGGAGATGATGTGATGAAGCACACAATCTAAGATTGCACTCATCTCCAATAGACCAGCTAAACACACATTTATTAAATCTAGATGCAGTTTGGGTCACGTCATCCACCTCTCATCCCCTCTTTCGATTTTATTATGCTGCAGTTTCCTCCTCAGAGAAAATTCTCCTTTGATTCCATTAACAGGGATATACCTATGCAGACTGATAATTAGATTACCTCATAAAAGTTACTATTAGTGAATTGCATTAACCTAATATCTCTCTAATGTAATAATAAAAGAGTGATATGAGTTTGCTTATGCATAAGGCATTGGCTTTATTGGTGAATGCAACAATTGATTTAATAAACCAAAGAAACTATATCAATTCAACAGATTCTATAACATTTATTTTGTAAAAAGAAAAAAAAAATGACAACATTAAAAATTTAAATAAATCCAAAAGTTTAAACTGGATTTACAAATATAGATAATAATAAAAAAATATATACATGTAGTTTAAATGTCAATAATGAGCATCTATCATGTCAACAATTTAATAATCTACAGTTATCTACCCCATGTCCCAATGATAGATATCCAAATTGATGACATCATTATGTACAAGGGGATAAAAAAAGATAAGATTGCTTTTAGAGAACTAGAATCTAGCTGGCTAACTTATATTTACATTTGATATATATATATATATATTGTTTCCAGTTTGATTCCAGTTGTTGCAGGTTGGTTTGTATGAAGGCCTCCTCCTTTACAGGTCAAATGTAATTGCTGATGTGACAGGAAAGAAGATTCACTCAGAGAGTTAATCCATTCATGTTGAATAATATCTAAAGTAGCAAGTGTTAATAAACAAATATAATAATAAACATAACTTTGTTCTGTCAATGTGCATGGAATTAATATGTGATAAGTAAAATCTTATCTCCAGTCTTGTACAATGATAATGACCAAAAGTCAAGTACACCCGGGTCTCTTTTTACACGGACTTATTTAACACGATTTTGAAGTTAAGCGATTTGTGTTTCACCAGAAGTCGACCTCCGATAATACGCTATTATTTTAAATAATAAATTTCGCGCGCTTATGTTATATTGAAAGTAATAGCACATTATTGGAATTCTACTTTCATCTTAGTAATTTCAATATTTTCAGTGCTTTATAATAGTAAGATTTTATGCAATAATGAAATTAAAATCATGATTTCCACATTTTATGTATACACACATTAAATTTTACAAGATTATAATGTAAATTTGTTCAAACATTATGCATGTTAATTTTGCATTTTAAATCACATTCTGTTTTTGCTTTTTAAAAAAGAATGAGTGTCCACAAGTTTATTTTTAAAAGGTCAGTAATAGCAGTGGGCACAATTAAAAATTAAAATCTGATTTTTAATTGTAATTAACAATTTAAAAATTACTTAGGGGCAACTTGAAATTAATGTGATGTAAAACGAAATTTGATTTTTAAACGGAATTGAAAATTAAAGACAAAAATAAGAATTTAATTTTTAGTTGTTAGTTTTAATTAAATTTTTCCCAGCAGTGGTGAATAAATGTCTTTTTATTATCATAAATCTAAGTTCATAAACAATTAATAAAATCATCATCATCAACAGAAAACCATTAACACAACATGAGAGTGAACTTGGCGCTAGTTGTATTTCCTCTTGTGAGAATAATTGTTGAGATATTCTTGACTTCGTTTAAGGAGAAGCCAAATACATCACATCACATCACATGAGAATCTGATTTTTTACTAGTTTGCAAACAACGTGTTTTGGGGCAAATAGCGATAATAATTAAAATGTGTATAATAAAATGTAAATTACTGTACTGTAAATTATGCATAAAAATATATTATTTTGAATAAAATTAAATATTATAGTTAAAAAAAGTTTGTCTTGTATCAATTTTTTTCAAATTTGAAATTTTTTATTAGTCACATTTTATTTCCTTATTTTTTTTTTTGCACGAATTTTAAAGTAATTTTACGTTGGTGCTTTGCTTTTATGCAAATTTTGAAAAATCACAGACCACATCCACCCTTTTTCAATGTAAGTTACATCTATTTTTGCACGATTTCGTTTGCGTGTGTTTTCTGAGGAACCTATCTATCGCGTAAAATGAGACCCAGGTGTACTACATGAGGAGAATAGACCTGAATTTTATTTTAAAAAAAATATTCAGCTAAACTAAACCTTCCCTCCCTGCTTCCCCTGTGCTCTCTTAAAGTGAACTATTCTAAAACATTGAATTGGAGGGTTTTACATTTCCGTGTGATAAAAAGGAAATAATAATTTTAAAAAATAAGAATATGTACATAGGTGTTTAAAAATAAAAGTCACAATCTGTAACAAACATAATTTCATTAAATCAATTAAATAATTCGTGAGTTGACAGAATCCTTCATAGATTACAGTCCATATGCTTTAAGTAATTTCTTCCATGCAGATATAGGTCTCTTATCACCACTTTTGAATGGGGCATTCTGAACCACTCTGCATCTGCTATCTGCTTCTTTTTTCCAATCCTTGCAAAAACATTCCATGCTGAATGAAAAGTAGTCTATTAGGCATTTCAAAAGTAGACAATACAGATGTTTAAACTCTCATGGTTAGCAGATCAATAACCCCGCTGACATCAATCAACTCCTTTAGCCAGACCACATTGTATTACTTCGATATATATAAATTTTAAATTAATTGCAGTTTGCAGTTAAAAGAAGAAAACTTTATATGCAGTAAAATCAAATTATTCACCCATTTGCTGTGTTGTCTCTATATATATACTTCTTCTGGATTCATATTTGGTTAGATGTTTTACTTTAATTTTTCTCCTTTGCTCTTAGAAGTTTAAAATGATTTTCTAGGAATTTCTCCTATTGCTCAAATTAGCTTGCTTTCTCTATTTATGTTAAAAAGTTTTTATAGTTTATTCTAATCTCATGCTAAAATTATATTTATAAAATTAATATATTCGAAGAAAGTGTCCATCTTGTATGGTGCAAAACCTCTTTTCTTAAATGAAGTTAGTTTTCTATAGCGAGCGTATAATTTTGAAGAAGAAAGAGTTAGGATGGTATTTGGTTTTATAATCAATATCATTTCTGCTTCTTTTTACATGACATATTTCATTTCCTTTTTACTTGCTGTATGTGTCTATCATTGTGTAGATAGTATTATGATAATCGATTCAAGAAATTACGTAACACATTATTATTTCATTCTTATACTAGATTGCCTGACAAATACTTGACCTTAGATCATTATCATGGTTGACCTATTCTAGTCTGCATCATTGTTTTATTCATATTAGTGATGTACACAACATTAAGCACAAATTAAGTGTTGTTATATATATATATATTTGTAGTAATTCTTTTAGTGTTTAATCTCACTTATTTTAACAATTGGGATTTTCTTCACTTCATATATATATATATATATATATGTAAGATCTAGTTATACACAACTTCTTATTTAGTTATGTAAAAAATATTAATACATTAAGCTTATATATATATATATATATGTGTGTGTGTGTGTACATATCTTGACTCAAGTTTGATAAGCAGTAAATTGAAACATATATTTCATATGCTGGAAAAACTAATTAGTCTAGTCAGACATAAATCTTGACTGGACATAACCTAATATCACAAATAGTTAAGGTTGTTGTGGGTACTATTATAAGTCTCACCCACAACTCCCAATTCCTTTATGGGGTTAAAATTTTACTTCATAATTAAAATTTTTAACTCTTAATGAATGTATAAGTGGGCTCAAGATTGAGCAAATTATTTCCTTTTTTGTTTATGAAAGGTTGTGAAACCTATCCCTCTATGATCCCTATCTAATTCTTCAATTACCACTGTCTTTCCTTGAATTTTTCTCTCTCACTGGTTAGTATCATCCTAAGTGACAACTTATACTGCCTAACATCTTTCTAAGTAAAAATTTGGTATAAGGTTTTTTTTGGATTTATGGTTTGAATCAGACCAATAATGTGTCTCTACTATAGATGGCATATACATTTATTTAGTAATCTCTTTCCTGCTCTTTTGGGGACTTATTAGATTTTGAGGATTAACTAAAATTAGACTATCCATCATCATATATGGATTTACTCACAAAAGAAATTCTGGTAGGTTCTAAGATATCTCCGTAAATGTTTTAAGATATTTACTGGAGTATTTTCTCATAAATATAACTAAAGAAATATCATTACCCTAATTACAATTTTTGATGCTTTTTTACTTCTATATTTTAGCTATCATTTCTCCTTCCAACTTTTTGTACACTGTTTATGGTGGAAGTGACAACCATATGTTCATACTGATTAACCAAGCTATGGCTTCAATATTCTAGCATTGTAAATGCCTCTAATTTCTCTTTTCATGTCTACCCAAAAATCATTAGGATCTATCTGTTTTACTATGGCATGTAGTCCTTCATAGTGTGAGTAAAAGTTTTGATACTTGTTTTCACAGGGTTTGCTTATGTGAGGAGTTTTCACAAATACTTTATCCCCTACTTGGAAGTTATGTGGATTTTTTCTTTCATTTTTATTTCTTTGTTTTTCTCTTCTAATTAGTTGTTTATAGGCCTTTTTGTCTAATTGTTTCTGCATTTGTATCAATACATATATATACAGCTGTAGGTCTATATTTTATTGCATTCAAATACAGCTACAGTAGAATTGGATTATATTTTGACTAACAGAAAATACATATTTTAAGACTGTAATGCCCTTAATAAATTCAACACAGGAAGTGATTATTGATTAGTAAAATATATGATACACATTAATGCAAAACTAGGAGACATAAATTATTAAGAAAAACAACATTGATAATTGATATTCATAATCTTCAGAATCATTCTAATAAATTTAAATTAGAACTTACAAATAGTTTTCAAGTATTAATAGATTTTGAACATGATTCAGATTTGAATGAAATTAATAGAAAAATAACTGGTGCACTTTTAAAGACTGCAACAGATAGCTGGTAGAAAAAAGCAACAAATGACCAATAAAATTTTTACTGAGACTAGAGAATTTATAAAGAAAAGAAGAAATATGAAGATATCTAAAAATGATGCATTAAGGAATGAATATCTCAAATTTTGTAAAATGATACGAAAAAGAATTGATAATGATATAAGAAAGTATAACTGAACTAGCAAGAAAAGCTGTAGAAGTGAATAAAAGTCTTAAGAGTGTAAAACAACATTTTGATAATTGTAGAAAACTTATATCTGCAATAAGAAAAAAAGATGAAACTATTACTAAAATAGAGATGACATGAAATGGGTAAAAGAGTTCTATCAAGAATTATATAGTAATAAAAAATGAGTACCTCCTACAACTAGTCTATCTTCTAAATTTTCCAGGATTTTAAATGAAGAAGTGAGACATGCAATTAAATTTATAAAGAAGGAAAAAGCTCCAGGTAATAATGGAATTATAATCAATATATTAAAAAAAGCAGGTGAAGAAATATAAAAAATTTTGGCAAATTTATATACTAAATGATAAAGATGTACTAGATGATTGGAAGAATGCAGTATTAATATTAATATTTTAAAAGGATGATAAAAAAACATATTAGAAATTACAGACCTATCGGTCTTTTATCAGTTTTGTACAAAATTTATACTAAGATAATTACAACTTGTCTACAGACAACATTGGATTTCAACCAACCAAAAAAACAAGCTGGATTTAAAAGTAGTTTTAATACAGTAGATCATATCCAAGTATTGAGAGAAGTTATAGAAAGGACCAATGAATACGAGTTGCCATTATGCTTTGTAAATTATGAACAAGCATTTGATTCTGAAAGCATTTCTTCAGTGATTAAAGCATTTGGATCATCAAGATATAGATGCAAGATATTGTCATATTTTGAATAATATTTATAAAAATGAAACAGAAACAATTAGATTACATAATGATACTAGAAAAGTCAACATTGAAAAGAGTATAAGATAGGGTCACTCCATATCTCCAAAACTTTTTATAGCAATGCTGCAGAAAGTATTTTGTGGGGTAAAATGGGAATCAAGGAGTAAAAGTAAATGGAGATTATTTAGGACATTTAGATTTTTCAGATAATGTAGTTGTTTTTGCAAATAATGCTTCAGAGCTTTAGGAAATGTTGCAAGAGTTATCAAATGAAAGTAAGAAAGTAGGATTAAAGGTATATGTTAGAAGACTAAAGTAATGTTCAATGAATTTTTTCAAAATATAAAAAGAAAGATTGATTATGATGAATTAGAAAAACTTAATAACTACAAATACTTTGGTCAGATGAAATTAATCATAGAATTAAGCTTGTTTGGAGTGTTTTTTTTTAGAAATAACAGTATTAAAAGGAAATATGACTATGTGTTTGAAAAGGAAGGTTTTTAATAAATGTGTTTTTACTAGTTCTTACTTATGAATCTCAGTCCATTCAGAGAAGTGTAGAGAGATGCATGTTAAGAGTAACAAGAGGAGATCAAAAACACAATAAACCTGGGTTTCGTTTTATGCGGATTATTTTAATGTGATTTTGAAGTTATGTGATTCATGTTTCTTCTTAATATCCTTCATATTTCACTATATTTATTAGATATCAAGAAATTTAAATTATTAATAACTTATTTTGACTTGAAATACTTTTTTTTTCCAAAAATATAATGTTATATTAGAAGCTAATGTGAATATGGCCTGATGCTGTATTTATAATCTTAGCTTCTGTGCAAATAACCTACTTATACTAATGAGTAAATAATAATAATATTATACTTACATAGAAAAATATCACAATAAATATTCAAAAATTTTAAACTTTTAAAACATATTTTGTTAAATATAACAGAAATAAATAATCGTACATTTTTTAAATATATAACGAAGATTTTATTGATTTTATAAACTGAAAATAATCTTATTAATAACAATGTATAATCTTTTTGTTTTGATTGCCATCTCATTTTTTTAATATAGAAACAGAAAACCATTAACACAGCACAAGACTGAAAGTGGCACTAGTTGTACATCACATCATGAATAAAAATAAAGTGGCTAACAGGTTTTCTTGACTTCATTTAAGGAAAAGCCACAATACATCACATCACATTGAATCTGATTTCTTACCAGTTTACAAATGAACGCTAGTGGTAATGATTAAAATATGTATGAAAAATGTAAAATTAAATACTGTAGTTAATAAAAAAGTAAAAAAAATTTGTCTTGTCTTAATTTTTTTCAATTATTTGAAATTTTTTATTAGACATACTTTATTTGCTTGTTTTTTTAATGTGAATTTTAAAGTACTTTTTCCTTGTTGCTTTGCTTTTATGCGAATTCTGAAAATTACAACACCTATCCCCCATTTTTTCAAAGTAAGCTATGTTTATTTTTGTGCATTTCTTTGGTGCACATTTTATGAGGAACCTATCTACCACATAAAACGAGATCTGTATGTACTTGGATGAGAATACAAACAGGTATTATTGACATATGTTAAAAGAATTAAAAGACTGGAATGGAGTTGGAATGGGTATATTGCTAGAAGAGATGATAATAGATAACAATTGAAATCTTAAATGGGATCCTAAGATATTGTAAAAAAAAAAACAGAAAGAGATCACATGTGAGATGGATGACTGAAATAAGAAAGTGTGCAGGGATGATGTGGAGAAGAGGCTAGAGATCAAAGAAGATGGATCAAATTTGGAGAGACCTTAATCCTGCAGTGAAGTAATACTGTTTTATGATGATGGCCAAACTTTTAAAAACTCTTTGAATTTTTTTTTACATATTTTTTTTTTTAATTTTATATTATATAGTATCGTATTTTTAGTAAGATATTTTATAGAATAATGAGTAATAAAACAAAAAAGTTATAAATAACTTTGTTAAATGAGAAAATGAAAATCATTGATTTAGTAGGAAAAGATAATAAAGTTATATTTTAAAGTGGGATATGTTTTAAAAAAATAAATCTTCAATCAGAGAAATTATAAGTTGCAAGTAAAGTAAAGAATAATTTTTTGATTAAAAGGTGAAAAGTTTTAAACCTATGATTAAATGACATGAATTATAAGAATATTCTGATTAATGGACTTCTATCATATCAGAAACCTGAAGTACTAGCCAAGAATTTGGAGACCTCAATTCTAAGTTATACATTGCAAATAGTGGGTTGGTTTTATGGATTTTGAATCAGCTACAGTCTTAAAAATATAATTATTGACATCTCCAATACTGAAACTGTTGCTACAGTTGATTAGAATTTTAATAAAATATTAAAGTAAAAATGCCTGTAACGGGTATTTAATTGTAATGAAACAGGATTGTGAATGATTAAATACTCACACATTACTGTATATATGTAAATTTGCTTTCTCAATTTATTATTAATAACAGTATTGGTTTTTTAAACTTTGTTTATATTATAATCTTAATTTATATGCACCTACTATACACATAAAGTATATATATATCTATATATATATATATATATATATATATATATATATAAAGTATATATTCTTGGTGAAAATTAGTTCTGTATACTTATAGTATAATGAATAATATTTATAGTATTATTATCAAGACTTGTCAACAAAACATGAGTTATTACATGATATATACATTGACATGAGAGAGATTTAAAAAATTACATAATGAAACCACGATCCTACTGTATTTTAAACATATAAAATAAATTATTTTTTCACTTAAATATAATTGTTTTTATTTAGTTTTCACAAAACTAATAATAACTCTAAGAGCACATAAAATTCAAAGAGGCTGAAAAGAGCTGTCTCACCTTAATATCAAAAAAGCTTTGATTTTAACTTTCAACCATTACTGTTTTTATTATTGTTTAAAGTAAAAATTTAATTTTTACATAAAATTTATAGTGAAAATATTTATAATAAAATTTGGGTGACATAAGATTTCAAAAGTATTTAATAAGATATATATTACATGATCATCATTTCTTATGCTTCACAAGTTGATAAAATATTAGCAACTCTCTTTGTACAGTAGTGTCATCCAGTGCAAGCCATAGTAGTCAGTGGATGCTAGAAGCTTTATGCATCAAAATCTCTATCTATTATATATTGATCCAATATCCCACATTAGTTTTAGTTTGTTACTTTTATCAGTGAAGAGTCTTATATCTGAGAGCAGTAAGATCTAAGGCTCCTCACTGATGGTCACCAGTTAAAACCTAGTTTGGAAATATTGGATAAGTAGGCATTAGACAGGGATTTTGATACACAACCATTCCATAATTCATTGATTACTATGGCTTGGACTGGGTGGCACTACTATATGGAGAGAGTTGCTGCTATTTTAAGATATATATTATAATACTCATTTTCAACACTTATTGATATACTACAGGATGAAGATCTTTCCAACTTCAGTGCAATTTATCTAGTTCAATATCTTCTCTTCTCCATGTATCACAATAAAGTTATTTTATTCATCAAGATCAAATATGATCTTTTTCTAGGTTTTAACAAGCTCTTAGGATCTATTTTAAAACATCATTTATTCATTTTTTTATTATCACTCACAGCAATATGTCCACCAATTTCAATCTTTTCATTTTTTCAATGATGTCTGTATTATCACTGTTTTCTCATTCATGTATTTTGTTTTCGATCTGTTCTCATTGAGTTAACTGAAATCTTTGTATTACTCTTTTACTAAGTGTCTAAGTCTTAGTTTTAAGAACTTTGTGCTTTAGTATATAACAATGTTAAAACGTTTACTAATTTTACTAGTCATATAAAACTAGTAATATTCAAAATAAATATAATAAAATAAGACTCAAGAGCAGTGAGCTGGCTTTTGGCAGCCATCTGCGAAAGCTAGCTCATTGCTCTTGCGTCTTATTGTATTATATTAACCTTTTCATATTAACTTGAACAGTACAAGTTTTTTATGATTGCATATTTTATGAAAAGTGTATAATTTTGGAGATTTATGTAATTTTACTATTGTGAATATTATTACTGATTTAAAATAAGAGTTTCTTACCACTTCAAATGCGTCAGGATCAGTATATATTGTAGCAACTCTGTCCCACTTAAAATATTTTAGCACTTCTAAAATGGCAGGTACAAATACGTTATCTGAGGGTACTGTACGAAAAATTCGATCATAATTCATCAGTTCATCAGATGAACCAGTTCCTGTTATCTGAAAAATTATAGAAAGCTTTTTTATTTATTAATGTGTTTAATATTTAAATACTCATATATATATACTTAAGCTAGATGTAATTAGAAGAGATTTGACCTAAATTTTCAAGCTTCCTACAGTCATTCACTCCATCTTATACAACTGATACACATGACAATGCACATGTGAAAAAATCATCATCTCACACATATGCACTGATTATATATGTGTGTGTGAGATGATGATTCAGACCAACTGATCAGTGCTGGTTCAGAACAAAATACATACATTTGAGATCATTTATCTTTTTCACATGTATATGGTCATGAGTATTTGGTTGTATAAAAGGAAGTGGATGATCTGAAGGAAGCTTGAAAGTCTGGGTTCGAATCCCCTCTAATGTGTGTTTAATATAATTATGTAATGGTATTTATGTTATAACAGCAGAAAAGATTTAAAAATTAATAAAAATATCTAGTAACTAGATATTTTTATTAACTTATATGCTTGTATGGTTTGGTTAACAAATTATATTATATATACTTAAGTTGCATATATCTTAAATATATTATTTATATCTTGATGTTTTATAATTATATATGAGGTGAAAGAGAGAGACATACAGAGAGAATGTAATAAATGTAAAACAACCTTAAATAAGCCAATGCAATGCAAATCAATTCCAGAATTCTCTATTAAGAAATATTAATAGAGAAGATAATGCTCGGAAGTCTAATCAAATGATCGTTGGGTTCAAGATTTTGGTTCCCTTGCCTTCTCTTAAATTAAATAAACAAAAGATTCTTGTTTATTTTTTAATATTTAAAAATTTTTTTGGGTGGGGGGTGGAATAAATAAAAAAATAAATAAAAATCATACTTATTTTCAACTGTCTGAAAAAAAATTCATGTTTATCTGAATAAGAATCCCCAAGTCATATCAGTCAGGTAAGGTAGACAATACAAATAATATGAGACAATATAAGTAGGAATATTTATTAAATTATGATTCCAAATAATGTTGGTTTATGAAAAATTTATAAAAGGAAGATTATTTGTGCTATAAAAATTCCATTTTAGAATAATGAAATATATGATTATGTATTGAATGACAATTTTACATACATGTATATACAAGAGTAAAAGAATAACAATGTGGGATATTGTTTTATTGCATTAGCACAGAATGTTTTAGAGCAATGGTGGGCAACTTTCAATTCATAAGCCAACTTCAGTCCTTGGATATTTTCAAAATACATAATATAAAATAGTCCTGTATAAAACTTCTATTCAAACGCATGCCTATTTAAGTAAAAAAAAAAAAATATCTTTCACAATCTCATCTTTTCATTTCTTTATTATTATAATAGTTATAATCCATTCTACCAGAAGGGTAATATTTCAACAAATTATGCATATTGTGTTGTGTATCTAACTACATAAATGTCATATTCTAGTAATTTTGCTTTATTTTTTTATTATTTGTTTGCATTTTTTTATTAGAATGGCTATACCAATTTAGAAAAGAAAAATTGTTGCAGAAAATCATGCATTTCAAGAAAAATTGGCTAATGTATATTTTTTTTTTATAAAAAATAAATTGATATATGTGATATGGCTGGTAAGTATTTCAGTTAATAAGAAACACAATATCAAGATGCAATATTTATCAAAACATTTTGATAATAACTAAATTAGTCATGAAGAAAGAAATATTAAAATAGAAACCTTGAAAATACTATGTTTTATAAAAAATAAAAACAAGTCAAAAATTCCAAACCATTTTATGAAGAGAGGTTTGTTTTAAAAATGTATTCTAACTGTTATAGAATTAATCTATCCTGAACATAAAAAGAAATTTGAGAATATATCTTAAAGAACAATTACTTAAATAAATTGAAGAATTGTCAGTAAATGTGAAATAATTAAAAGTTACAGTTTTAATTGGTATTTGCTAGCAGTAAATGAAAGTAAAGATATTATAGAAATTGCTTAACTCTTAATTTTTTTAGAGAAACTGATTAAAACTGTAATATTACTGTAAAAAATATTATTTTTGTCCTCCGTAAAACAATAACATATTTAATAAATTAAAAGAGATAATGCTATCTGGAATATCTTGATGGAGCCAAGTCACTGGTTAGAAAGGATAAGGATGTTTTAGCATATTTCAACCATGATATTGTTGAAACTGAATTCAGGGGGAAATTTATTTTTCATTGCATAATTCACCAACAAAATTTATGTTTTAAAATTATTAATTTGAAAATTAGAAGCCTAAATGAAATAAAACTTCAAATCAGAAAATGGGCAGGAAAATTTTTAAAATGCCTTACTTTTGAAACTGATAATAAAAATTTAGCGCATTATTGAGAAATATGATGATTTTGGAAGGAGTTATATTAAAAAGATTTTTTGGAATTAAAAGACAAGGTGAAACTTTTTATGGAAATTAAAGAAAGCACCCATGCAATAACTGACTAATAAAAAATAGTTGTTGATTTGTCGTTTCTTGTTGTATAACTACCAATTTGCATAATCTAAATATAAAATTACAAAAACAATAATTAATTAGCAAAGAATTATATGGATGTGTCTTTTAAAAAAAATGAAACTTTCAAACTAGTTAAATAATAATTTCATCAAATTTTCAATTTACCATTACTTTTAATAATGCTTATCTAAGAAAAAATACATCTAATAATGATTCTAAGATTAGTTCTCCAATTTCCAAAGCAATTTTTTTTTTTCTAAATATTTTCAGATTCTTTCATAATAACCTACATAAATAAAATTTCTGAAAAATACCGATTGAGATTATAAAACTTCAAGAAGAAAAAAACAAATTTAAAAATGAAATTTTTGAAATGATTTAATATCGAACTTTTCAAAATTTTCATTCTCAAGAATTTTCGAATTTTATTGACATTGCAAAGAAAATAATATCTAACTCAGAAATACATTTAAGTACAATTTTTTTCAAATATTGCATTTATAAAATCAAAGCAATGATCAATAAAAATTTGGAGAATATCTTGCTCATGGCTATTACTAAAATTGATCCAGGTTATCAAAAAATAAGCAATGGTAAAATGTCATATTAAATTTTTTATTAGATTAATATTATTTTGTTGTTGTTTTTATTAGGAGTCATGGTTTATGTGTTTATAAATTTATCTGTTATAACATGTAATAGTAAAAATAAATAAACGATAATGATGTTATTTTATTCTTATTTCTCAAAAAAATTAAAAAGAGAAACTCAAAATTGAACCATCAATTGAAACAGTTGCCCGCCCCCAATTTAAAAAAAAAAAGAAATAATTTGTTTGAAGGAACACAAAGATAATAGGTTATGTTTAATGTTACATTTGTAGATAACATCACAAAAAGTAACGTGCAATTAAATAATGGGGTTGGGTTTTGTTATATTGATGACGATAGTATGGAGTATAAATGAATTAAATTTATTAATAATAAATTGGAATCTACACAAAGAAATTTTTAATAAGATTACATATTTAGATATGTATCATTCTAGTGCATTTGTTTATGAATATTAGGGGAAGGAACATTTTTATATAGTCCTAAATATTAATACAAGATATTTTAGAATATGACAAATTCTGATATTTTCATCATTTGGGTTTCTCATTTTTAGACAAATAAAAATTAGAGATGTTGTTTTTATGGTATCACATAATGTAAAAATGACTTGTATGTCTCAAATGATAGGAAAAAATCAAGAAGAATTATATAAAATGCATTAATTACAAAAAAGTTTATTTATTATTTTGAAAAATTTACAATAAATATGTTAAATTTTATACAGAATTATAACATTGCTAGTTAGAAAGATGATTACTATATTTGCAATAATAATGGCCTATGAGTGTGCAATGTGTATCCAAAATATATAGTTATATATTGTCAGTTTATGAAGAAATAATTATGGAAGGAATAAAAAAAATAATGTGAAAATGTATACTAAATATATAGATGATGTACTCATGTGTAAAATAAAAAGACAGTACATGTAAACTAAAGGAAAATTTAAACAAACCAAATTATTTGTAATGAATAGCAAAAAAATATAATACTAAGACAATAATAAAATATTTTAGAAATAACTATAAGCAGATCTGATGAACACTTTGGTTACAGTTATATAAAAAGACTATTAAGAAAAGAGGATATGGACACCCTCATTTTAAAGAGAGAGGAGATTCCATAAAATGTCTGGCTTAAGATGTTATGTGAGTATGTTGTAAATGATAAAAATGAAAATATTAGATGTTATACACAAGAAATGATTTCAGCATATGTTATTGAATATTTTTTAAAAATTGTGAGAATTTTTTTAGAATGCTAATAAGAAGAATAAAAATGAATTTCAGTACCATATAATCCAACATAATGTATAACCTATTATAAATAGACAATAATGCCAAAGACGGTATAAATAAAGAGCAAAAAAAGTAATACAATAGTTTGTGGGTTATCAGCTATCGGAAAACCATGATATTATTATTTTTTATTTAAGAGACATCAAATACTATGTGAAAAAATTTAAACACATAAAATGAATAATCATCAAAAATGGAAAGACATTTAGTCCACTGTGTTGTTTGTTCATGTGTTGAAATAAAATCACACTATGTAGTATAAAATAAAATATCATTATACAGTATTATATAATGGAATTTCAATCTAAAACAAATCAAAAGATTGGTGATAAGCATACTGAAAGTCTTTATAAGCCTCTAACATATTTCTGTTAATGTTAAACAAGCAGTAGTAATATTTCCTGACCATTATTATTCATTCACACACGCGCGCGCACATATAAAACAAATATGGTCTAAGAGACCTGAGTTTTCTGGGCATTTGTTATTTATTTTGAAAAAGTGCAATTCAACAAAATCTGTTCCAGTACTAACTCCTTTGAGGAATGGTCAGGAAATCGGTTAAAATTTTTTTTCATCCAATGCCATCAGCACTGAGCAGTAACTTGGTCACAAGAAACTCAATGATAATATTGCACTATTTAATACTTGTAATACTTTAATGAATTGATGAAATGCAAGAATGAAAATTAAAATATAAACTAAAGTAAAGTTTTGATTTCAACAATAATTTATTCAAAGTAGTCATAATAATATAAATTTGTCAATACTCCCCTCAAATAACTCTACCAAATGGTAGAAATACAAATATAAACCATCAATAAGATATTTAATAGACTATAATTCAACACTGTGTAGTGGCTTTTAATAACTTTCCTTGTACTATTTCATTACTAAAAATATTTCTTTTTTCTTCTCCCTCTCCCATATACTTGATAGATGTTTTAATTATAAACATATTTTTAAAAATTAATAATCAATTAAAATTCTATTTCAAAAAATGCATATCAACTTAGTTACGGTAAACTGAATACGAATAGACAGATAAAAGTAAAATAAATTAAAATTAAACATAATCACCACAACAGTAATCATAATTAAATAAATGAATATTGCTTCATAAATGTGTGTACTAAAATTTTGTGATATATATGTGTGTGTGATCATATCATGTTTCTGGGTGAATGTAAGCTTATATCTGCTTCGGTAATAAGCTTCCAATTTCTGAATTATTTAACTTAAGCTATCTGAGTACAGTTAGTTCATCAACTAGTTGCTCCACTTTAAGGTATCACTTATTATTCCAGGTTGGTTATTAAATGTAATTATTACGTAGGTATAACTAACTGTCAGTTACTTTCTTCATCTTATTTCAAGAAGTCACAAATGATATTTTATCCTTAGGCTAAAAAACTATTATTAGGACATTTTTCAAATTAGGGTGGTCAGTATCAGTATGTTTTTTCTTTACTACAATTTATCAATATTTTACATTATCAGTCACTAGAATTTTAGAGAGAGACAGTAATTATTATTTCAATCTCTGAAAGGTAAACATTTTTTTTTCAAATTATGAAGGGCATCACTTCTCAGTTTAATTCTAGGACTGGATTTTACAATTTTCTTTTTGTAGAGAGTTACATGCTAGAAAATAAATGAACACACATCGCAGGACAGATAAAAATTCACATTAAAGCAGCATAAATACTTAGTTTTCTGGATCAATTCATAGTTATTTCCTTATAATCTTGTAAGTTTTCTTCTCCCACTTACAAATATATAGTTTTCTGTACTTAACTTGACTATTGAAAGTACAAAGCTACTGCTATAATTCCTTGGTTCACTCTGTATGGTAAAATACATTTTAATTTAAATCACTTATCTTACTCAATTTAAAAATAATTGTCATCTCTTTTCAAAAAAACATGTTATTCAACACTGTTTATTATTAAACACTATCTTATTTTAATTTTTAATTACGTTTTTAAATTTAAAACAATAAAAAGAAAGAAAGGGAAATGAAGAGATTTTTTTTTCATTTTATAAATTTGAATTTACTTTGAAACAAACCACATTTAATATTAATGCTAATAAGTTGATAATTTTTTGTTTACTTTTTTGATTTTAATAGATTTCAGTTAATATTATTTCCTATCTTAATACAATCCTAAAACATTGTTATTATTTTAAATTCTTTTCTCATAACACTTTCTATCATTACCACTGAAATTCATTTTACTCTCCACCCTAACCCTCACTCCAACCTGTACATTATTATAATGGTTTTCTTTTTTTTTTTTTAATTTGTAGCTAACTATGAAAGGCTACAATATATTATAAAAATAATATTAAAAACGTTTTTGGAATTTTTTTTTGCCATTATCAATATAGTATAAAGTATTTTAAGGCTTCAATGTACATTGTATACAAAGAAAGAATCAACAAATATACAAGATAACCCCCACTTCTTTCTTCAGTTTTTTCCCAATTAAACAACTTATAATAATCATAAAAAATTTATAGAGAAACAAATAACTTGTACAAATATGTACTATATAGTTTTTTTTACTTATTTTTAATTAGCCAATTATAACTTAAATTAAAATTGATATTTTATATGTATATTCATATAATTATTTTTGTTGTAATTAATATAATTAGCTTCATATATTTTTCTTCTATTAGGAAAATATGGTTTAAACATTTTATATTTTTACACAATCAGTTTTATGTCCATATTCTAAATAATGAATACATTATGCAGATTTATTATCTCTTATATCAACTGCATTGTTATATTCTTTTGCTCTTTAATTGTTTTCCTGTTTAGAATATGAACATAAAATATATTGTACAAAAATATTAAAATCTTTAAACTATATTAAAGAAGCTATAAAAAGAAAATATATGAAAAAGTATAGGAAATCATAGGAAACTAATTATATTAATGACAAACATATCTGTATAAAAATATCAATTTAAGTAATAATTCGATAATTAAAAATGAGTGGAATATTTTTCTTCTGCACATTTTGTATGATTGTTGTAAATTATTTAATTCGGAAATGAAGTGGAAAGAGGAGGGAAGAAAGAAAATGAAGAAAAACAATTATTTTACATGTTATATTTGTTAATATTTGGATTGTTATTTTATTATATTATTATTGTTTCTAATTATATATATATATAAAATACATATTTTGCGGGTTCATCCGTGTTAAAAACTTTTAATACCAATAACCTGACGTTTCGACTTGGTCACACAAGCCATCCACAGAGTTATAAAAAGGTAGAAAGACGGTTGTAGAGGCGCTACAATCACTGGTTTGAATAAAACATTAAAAATCCCACCAATAGCAAAAATGTTAAATTTAAGAATGTTTTTTAAAGAAATCTTTCCAAATAGGAGGAAGTTTGCACGTATCATCTCGCTTATTGATACAATCTGGCCTTTTAAGTATCTCAATGGCTTCTCTGATTTTGCATTGGTAGAGATTATCACATCTGGATATGATCCTGGTACTAGAAAAATCTATTTTATGACCTGAATCTATAGTATGGAGTGAGAGTGCTGATGATGATGAGTGTTGTTTAACTGCATTAGCATGCTCATCTCTCCTAACACTGATGCGATGATTACTCATACCTATGTAAGAAGCTTTACAATTTTTACATGAGATTTGATAGACACCATGAGATTCAAGAGGGATTGAATCCTTTGGCTTGGTTATTATATTGCTGATCTTTTGATGAGCAGAAAATGCTGTATCTATATTATAGCGTTTTAATATACGTCCGATACTGTCTGTAGTTCCTTTTACATATGGAACACAAATCTTAATAGCTGACTTATCATCTTTTTGTTTCCTATTTTGTCTATTTTGGGCTTGAAATAAGGCTTTTTTTATAAATTTGTAATTATAACTATTTGCTAATAAAACACTATTAATATGATTTATTTCTTCTTTCAGATGTGTGTCATCTGAAAGATTAATTGCTCTATTTAAAAGAGTTTTGGCTACAGAAACTATCTGAGTTGGGTGATGATGAGAATGGAAATGTAAATATCTGTCTGTGTGTGTATCCTTTCTGTAAATAGAAAAAGATAAACTATTTGGTGTTCTGGTCACTAGAACATCAAGATAAGGGAGTTTTCCATCAGACTCTGTCTCCATTGTAAATTTAATATGAGGATGCATATTATTTAAATGTAAGAAAAAATCATCTAATGTATTTTTTCCATGTTGCCATATGACAAAAGTGTCATCTATGTATCTGAGCCAAATGAGAGGTTTTAAAGATGATGATTCTAAAGCACGAGTTTCTATATATTCCATGAATAAATCAGCTATTACTCCTGAGATAGGTGAGCCCATAGGAGTACCAAAAACTTGTCTGTAATGCTGTCCATTGTATACAAAATATGTATTTAAGAGACAATGTTTAATCAAAGCAATAATGTGGTCTGGTAAATTGCAACGTTGTGAGATTATATTTAAAGCTTCATCAATTGGAATGTTTGTAAACAAAGACACGACATCAAAACTGACCAGAATGTCACTAGCATTAATTTTTAAACTTTTTAAAACAGAAATAAAATGAAGAGAGTTTTTAATATATGATTTAATAGATGGGATTGTAGGTTTCATGAAATCCGATAAGTATCTAGCTAAAATATGAGTTGGAGAACCTATTGCACTTACATACTTATCGGATTTCAGGGAAATCTGGTTTGTGAATTTTTGGAAGTCCATAAAATTTTGGACAGACACAAGATTTTTCACGAGGGATTATTTTATTTTTTATCTCTGTTTCAATAGGTGATTTATTAATAATAGCTTTTGTTGTTTTTTCCAAATATGTAGTATGATCTCTTTTTGATAGTTTATAAGTTTTATCACTAAGCAGATCTAAAATTTTATTATGGTAAATGTCACGATCCATTACAACTGTGGCATTACCTTTATCAGCTGGAAGTACAACAATTGATTTGTCCGATTTTATATTATTTAATGCTTGTCTTCCAGATCGGAAGAGCACAAAGAAAGAAAGACAAGCATTAAATAATATAAAATCGGACAAATCAATTGTTGTACTTCCAGCTGATAAAGGTAATGCCACAGTTGTAATGGATCGTGACATTTACCATAATAAAATTTTAGATCTGCTTAGTGATAAAACTTATAAACTATCAAAAAGAGATCATACTACATATTTGGAAAAAACAACAAAAGCTATTATTAATAAATCACCTATTGAAACAGAGATAAAAAATAAAATAATCCCTCGTGAAAAATCTTGTGTCTGTCCAAAATTTTATGGACTTCCAAAAATTCACAAACCAGATACCCCTCTTCGTCCAATAGTAAGTGCAATAGGTTCTCCAACTCATATTTTAGCTAGATACTTATCGGATTTCATGAAACCTACAATCCCATCTATTAAATCATATATTAAAAACTCTCTTCATTTTATTTCTGTTTTAAAAAGTTTAAAAATTAATGCTAGTGACATTCTGGTCAGTTTTGATGTCGTGTCTTTGTTTACAAACATTCCAATTGATGAAGCTTTAAATATAATCTCACAACGTTGCAATTTACCAGACCATATTATTGCTTTGATTAAACATTGTCTCTTAAATACATATTTTGTATACAATGGACAGCATTACAGACAAGTTTTTGGTACTCCTATGGGCTCACCTATCTCAGGAGTAATAGCTGATTTATTCATGGAATATATAGAAACTCGTGCTTTAGAATCATCATCTTTAAAACCTCTCATTTGGCTCAGATACATAGATGACACTTTTGTCATATGGCAACATGGAAAAAATACATTAGATGATTTTTTCTTACATTTAAATAATATGCATCCTCATATTAAATTTACAATGGAGACAGAGTCTGATGGAAAACTCCCTTTTCTTGATGTTCTAGTCACCAGAACACCAAATAGTTTATCTTTTTCTATTTACAGAAAGGATACACACACAGACAGATATTTACATTTCCATTCTCATCATCACCCAACTCAGATAGTTTCTGTAGCCAAAACTCTTTTAAATAGAGCAATTAATCTTTCAGATGACACACATCTGAAAGAAGAAATAAATCATATTAATAGTGTTTTATTAGCAAATAGTTATAATTACAAATTTATAAAAAAAGCCTTATTTCAAGCCCAAAATAGACAAAATAGGAAACAAAAAGATGATAAGTCAGCTATTAGGATTTGTGTTCCATATGTAAAAGGAACTACAGACAGTATCGGACGTATATTAAAACGCTATAATATAGATACAGCATTTTCTGCTCATCAAAAGATCAGCAATATAATAACCAAGCCTAAGGATTCAATCCCTCTTGAATCTCATGGTGTCTATCAAATCTCATGTAAAAATTGTAAAGCTTCTTACATAGGTATGAGTAATCGTCGCATCAGTGTTAGGAGAGATGAGCATGCTAATGCAGTTAAACAACACTCATCATCATCAGCACTCTCACTCCATACTATAGATTCAGGTCATAAAATAGATTTTTCTAGTACCAGGATCATATCCAGATGTGATAATCTCTACCAATGCAAAATCAGAGAAGCCATTGAGATACTTAAAAGGCCAGATTGTATCAATAAGCGAGATGATACGTGCAAACTTCCTCCTATTTGGAAAGATTTCTTTAAAAAACATTCTTAAATTTAACATTTTTGCTATTGGTGGGATTTTTAATGTTTTATTCAAACCAGTGATTGTAGCGCCTCTACAACCGTCTTTCTACCTTTTTATAACTCTGTGGATGGCTTGTGTGACCAAGTCGAAACGTCAGGTTATTGGTATTAAAAGTTTTTAACACGGATGAACCCGCAAAATATGTATTTTATATATTTAACCCGTGCAAATCTTCGTTTTAACATATATATATATATAAAATAAATGTCACTATGTTAGAAATGTAAAATGAAGCTTTAAAATACTTTACATCATACTGACAATGTCAAAAATTATTTGCTAAAAAATGCTTTTCTGAATTATTTTTATAATATATATATTCAATTATTGCTGTTTTATAATGATATTTTATATTATATTGAGTGATTTATTTAAAATAAATTATGCACAAATATTTTCTGAGTTTAATATTCAACTTAGATATTGTAGAAATATTACATGAAAAAAAATGAAAAAGAAAACAAAAAAATCTATTTATATTAATAAAAGAAACAATTTGCTTAATCAATAAGAAGTTAATATGAAAATTTATGAATCTTGGAATGTAATACAAAGTAATGCAATGTGAGAGTCATGAATTGCATTGAGTAATATTACATTAAATTAAATTAAACCATTAAATCAAATGAAACAATACTCTATTATTGGTAAAATCTCATATTGTTTTGTTTTCTTAGATCAACCAAATGTATAAGATAAAATAAAAGCTAAACACTACATTCACTTACTGTCACTATAAAATTAAAATATTGTTAGTATTTTTTTTAATTCCTACAAGTTAATTATGAAATTGACTATAACTTTGTTTATATACAAATTAATCTTTGTAGTCTAAAAACATCTAATATTTATTCAGAGTTTAACTAAATTAATATGATATACATAAAATTATTACGAAAATACTTTTACTGTGTGGCTGAACTTCTAATAATGATTTATTCAAGTTTTCACCTCATGTAATTTCACTTTTTTTTCCTACCATTACCTCTACATTGAATTTTGTCATTTTTTTCATAGTATCAATTTTTTTTAATACTTAGTTTTTTATATTGTTTTATAAAATCTATTTTCATATTTGTCTTTGATCTGTTTCATTCTTCTAGTTTGTCATTTCTAATCAATGCCACATTTCTCAGAGACTCAGTTATTTTTCCCAGATACATCATTTTTTTATTGTAGCAATTACAATACCCAGTCTTCTGATACGTATTTGTAACTTCTGATTTAGTCTATGAATTATTTGTATTAAAATTAATGTACTTACACATGAATATATGCATATATATTTAAATCATTATCACAGAATGGATTATTCATTTAAACAAAGTATGTGTAAATTGGAAAAAATAAGACTAAATGACAGTAATAATAGTAATGATACTATGTATATGCTTTAATGCCTATCAACTGTACCAATTGCTATGTCTGGCTGATCTAAGAGTGCACTTCCCACAAGTACAACTCATTACTAATAGTTAATATTTTGATAATTTAACATACGATCCTTATTTTAACTATTTACATATATACAATTATTTAACACAATAAGGCTTAAAGGCATACATAAATAATAATTTAGATCAGCACAACCTGTAAGAATCTTAGCTGGCTGTTCCCACGATTGGAGTCAGCTCTCCACACTTGAAGTTACTGTGCCATGAGAGATTATTTGTTCCAATATATACGTCTGTGCACAAGTGAAGCTCCAAAAATCAAGTGTCATCTTGTTCATAAAATTAGTACTGAGGCATTCATTGTTCAATCCCTGAAGTTGATTGGATAGTACTCCTGTCTATCCACTCAGATGATTCTTCATTTCAAACTCTATACAAGAATTTATATCATTATTTTTTTGACTTTAATTAATGAGTTATTTTTATAGTTTATCGTTTATCAAATTCAGTTGTTTTATTTCATTAACGACATATTTTACTCTCATTGGTTAGACTGGTATTCATTTTAGAAAGGAATGTTTTTGTAATCTTAAAGTTATAAATCTTTTACTTACTAATTTTAAAAGAATGTCTTAAAATTCTTTAATTTGTTAAACATATTAGTTTTTCTCTGTGTAAGTTTATACCTATATATGTATGTGCATTTAAGCATACACATACATATCATTACGTTCCCCAAGTTCAGAGATGAGGTTTTAGTCACTGAACTTACTATGAGTTATTAAGATACATGAGTGTTTTTACCTTCCTTTTAGCATGCTGATGTGAATTATGTTTCAACAAACTAGGTACATTCTTAGGAAATATAGTTGTTTGAAAATCGCAATCATTATTTTTATTTTCCATATCTACACTAATATCTGGCCACTAGGCATGACTAAGCACTATAGCTTTTGCTTTGCCAAGGTCTTGCAGATTATTATGCAGCCATTTTACTATATGCTGGCTACCTTTGGCTGGAATCAGAGTACAATTGCCTTTCACAGTACAGCCTTTGCATACCAATAGTTGCTGCCAGACATTCCATAGTTCTTTGTGAAGGAAACTAGGACATTGCTTTGGCCAGCTTTCTCTAGTCTGTTTTGTAATCCATTGTCCAATGAACTACAATTTTATGTTTTACTCATATGTCTTTGTACTTCATTTCCTGATGTTTCTAGTCATCATGGATCTTCTCTGACCTGATTTTCTTAATTACTGGCTGCTGGAAATGTTTTTTTCTCTCTGAGTATATTTATTTTACCCAAATGTATTTTAATCCTCGGAAAGTTTTTTCTGGGGCTATTAATTTTTTTTTTGTAATTGTTATTTTGACAACTATTTCACTAAACCAGTCATGTCCTAATATGGAATTGATAGGGCATGTACTACATATAGTGGTAGTACATTAATTTTGCCGTTACTTCCACATATTGGTGCTTTAACTAGACCCTTTATTCTCATGGCATTAACATTCATATATAATGCCTTTTGGTAAATTTTTTGCATAATAGGTCTTTTCTTACACTTTGAAGTAACAGTATACCAATCACATACTGATATTAATAATAATCTGCTACTATTGTTGACCTCCATTAATATGGGCTGATCACACAGCTTTAGTTTTAACAAAATTTTGTCATCATAGGTGGATATTTTATTAATATTGGTATGCTGAATTGCCTGGCCCTGATATGAACGTTTATAACTCTTACTTTCCTTATTGGGATCATTACATTTTCCTTACACATTTTTTCCATGTGCCCTCTTTTTTTACAATTATTGCAGCATTCTCATTTATGAAAACAATTGCTGGTTTTGTAGCCCTTTTCCTCACAATAAAAACATATAAACAGGTTTTTACTATTAGTACTATTCTTATTACTCTTAGACTAACATCTATTTGCGATTTGCCATTACTCTTGAACTCAGCAAATATTTTGAGATTGATCAAACATGAATTCATAAGCTATCCCACATTCTATAGCCTCTACATAATCTAAATTGCTAACACCCAATAATTGTTGCAGTAAATTATCATTAAACATACCAGTAAGAAATTGTTCAAGCAAGGATTTGTCTAGAAATAAACCCTAGATGCAATTCTTGTCTAGATTATAAAGAGCACTATCATAATCTTTTATACTTTCATCTCAATCTTAGTTCTGGGTTCTGAATTGCAGTCTAGTGACATGCCTAGAGGGTTGGGGATTAAAATAATTTGACAAACACTCTTTAACCTGGTAGTATGTACAATCTTCAGGTGTTTGAGGTTTTGTGTGCCTGTTGGCTATCTCAATAACTTCTTTCCCAGAAAAGCATAATAATGAAGCAATTTTATCTTTAACTTTATTAATGAATAAGTATTTTTCCACATGCTGAATGTACAGGGACCAACTACTTGCCTCAATGACATCATATTCACTGATTGCTACTTGCATTGCCTAGTTTTTTTGCCTAAATTTAACTGTTATTTTAATTAATGGTTCAAATCAAGACTGTGACTGCACCAATTGCTATATCTAGCTGATCTAAGAGTGCACTTCCCAGGAGTACAACTCACTACTAACAGTTAATATTTTGCTAATTTAACATATGATCCTTAATAGCATTTTAACTATTTACATATATACAATCCTTTAACATAATAAGACCCAGAGGCAATTTATATCACTACGACTTGTAAGAGTTTTATCTGACTGTTCCCATGTTCAGAGGCCAGCTATTCATACTTGAAGTCACTGTGCCATGGGAGACAATCTGCTCCAATATATATGTCTGTGTGCACAGGCGAAGCTCCAAGAATCAAGTGTCCTCTTGTTCATCAAATTAGTACTGAGGCATTCATTATTCAAACACTGAAATTGATTTTTCTTCATTTTAATCTCCATACAACAATTTACATTATCTTTTTGACTTTAATTAATGAATAATTTTTATAATTTATCATTTATCGAATTCCTTTGTTTTATTTCATTAACGACATATTTTACTCTCATTAATTAGACTGATATTCATTTTAGAAAATAATATTTTTCTAATCTTAAAGGTATAAATCTTTTACTTACTAATTTTAAAAGAATAACTCTTTTAAAAATTTTTAATTTATTAAACTTATTACTTTTTCTTTGTGTAAGTTTATATCTATATATGTATGGTGTATTTAAACATACATATACATATCAAGTAAAAATAATAAATATTATATCAGATAATAATAATAATAATAATAATAATAATAATAATAATAATAATAATAATCATCATCATCATCATCATCATCATCATCATCATCAGATATAGACAGAGAAGGAGTTAAAGAATTTACAAAGCATAAAGCATTCAATATATAGATTTGGTTTTTATTAACAAGATTGTTTTAAAAAATTGAACTTGATATAATAGAGTGTGAAACTCTCCATACAGTAGTGCCACCAAGTGCAAGCCTTTGTAATCAATGAATGCAGGAAGGTTTGTACATTTGTTGGCACTACCAAAGCTTTAATAGCAAAAAATAAAAATTAGGTCATGTGACATCTGACTTGATTTTTTTTTTTTTAATTTTTTTTTTTGATATTAAGGCTTTGGAGATTTTATATTGCTAAAGCTATTAATATATGGTATATCTGAACTTAGTTCAGTCCCATATGGCTATTTAAGTTAGATAGCTGGATTGGAAGACATATGGATGTCTGAAAATTTCAGAATTTCTATTTAATAGTTATACATAAGATAAAGTGCTGGGCTTGCCCTAGTATTTTTAAACTAATGCTTGAATATCCTGGCACTTCACTGATGATGTCAGTAGCAGAAACTGGTCTGGGGTTGGTGATATTCTGCAAAGCTTGTTAATAGCTTATTTTGTGAGCTCTATATATAACATCTGTAAATACAAGCTTATTATATTAGGTCATGTGACATTTGACTTGATTTTTTTTTATTGTATATATATATAACATAAATATAATGATAAATATCAATTTCAGGTGATGCTTCTTATCTAGTGTGACATCAGATTTTTCCATAATAAATAATATGTATTGTATTTTCTCTGCTGCTTTCTGGGCTAGATTATACTACTGAATAAGCAAGAGTTTTAATTTTTAAAAACAAAATAGAACATTATAAATTTAAATTATTTTGAGATATTAAAACAATACAAACTTTGCTTTTATAAATAAAATAAAATTTTATTTACAACACATATAAAACTAATTGATATTTGTAAACTTCAATATCAATCCTAAGGAAGTGGGTTGGCTTAAATGCAGAAATTACAATATCACAAATTTATTATAAACAAGCTTGAATAAATCATTTTAAATTTAATCGTGTGAGATTTCAATGAATCTAAAATATTAATATACCCTACTTTTATTGGTGCTGTGTATTTATCATTAGATAATAGTCTGTTTTAACTTAGTTCTTGTTCTATGTAGATTTCTTAAGAAAATGCTATTTGTGGAATAATATTACCCTAAAAACATACCATAATTTAGCATAATCATCTGAATCAAAACTTTTTATTGTAATTAATAAAGCTAAAATCTTGTAAATAATTATAGTTGAATATATAATAGCAAATGCATGTTGAAAATATAAAATAGAGAACTTTTTCCTTGTGCTGATTTAACTTGAATGTTGTTAACCATCACCCAAGGTAAACGTTAGCAATAGACAACAAAAGGACATAAAGTTTTCTTTATATATATTATACGATAGATTAGGGCTTTGTTTTGTTTTTCAGGACAAGTGAGAGAAATAAAGAAAAAAAAATTTTACATCTTTTGAAAAATATTCCACACATGTGTTACAGTATTGTGAACTATCTTTTTTTTTTCTTGCATAGAATATATTAAACTTTATACAATATTTAATCTATTTAATGATAATCAACAATATATAAAATAATAATTATGAACAGAATTCTAAATTAATGTATAAAAATGTTTGATAATAATCAAAAAAGTTAGCATAAATTATAACTTGAAAATAAATTTAAATACAATATATTTAGATTAGTTGAGAAAAGAATTTATTTCTTTTGATTCAAACGTTGGCTGATCACAGACTGCATTTTCAGAAGAATCTTTAGGGACACATTATTTTAGGACGGAGGTCTAATTCTAAAATATTAAAATAAATGTTTTAATATGTGGAATCACTGTCAGATGTTAGATAGTAATTAATAAAAATAGTAAACTATAAATGCTTTTTTGCACTCAAATATAAATATATAATAGATATTTCCACATGTATATCAGTATAGACAATATAGTTGTATTTAAATATATATTGTAACTAATGTAAATAAGCATTTATTTTTATATAGCCCTATGTTTATAAATTGTAATACATTAAAGATCAACCTTTCAAGCTATTGTGCATGCACTTTCTTACAAGTGTTAATAATAAATGAATACTTTCATTCCCAACACAAGATATAGTATTTATGAAAGAATAAAATGAATCCATTTATAAATTCTTTCCAACCCAAATGCTTATATATGGGAAAATCTTAAGTACTGGAAATGAAAGCATGAGGATAGACCACTCACTTTAAATTACTGTTTACGATGTCTGAATGAATGACGTCGTCGAAATTATCTAGAATTTACTAAACATCACTCTCAAATGAAACTTAAACATATGTAAATAAGCATTTATTTTTATATAGTGCTATGTTTATAAATTGTAATACATTAAAGATCAGTCTTTCAAGCTATTGTGCATGCGCTTTCTTACGATTGTTAATAATTAATGAATACTTTCATTCCCAACACAAGATATAGTATTTATGAAAAAATAAAATGAATCCACTTATTCTTTCCAACCCAAATGCTTATATATGGGCAAATCTTAAGTACTGGAAATGAAAGCATGAGGATAGACTATAAAAAATGATCAATAAACTAGCTCACATCAAGCTTGGAAAAAAATGAGAATTATAATTTCTAGTATTCTTTTTAATAAGTTTTACTTATGGGTATATGGTATATCTGGATGCCACTAGGCTATTTAAACATAGATAAAGTTACATTATATACCTACTTATACTCTACTGGGTTTGAACCTCAGTTAGTACACTATTTATAACAGTGATTTTCCACTTTATAACCATATCACATTTGCACTAATATTAAGGAAAAAACATCCTTATTATTCTTTAGTGGTGCAAATAAATTATCATATAAATTATTATGTAAGATTTTAACATCATAAATGCATATTTAACATTGTCATAAATGTTACTAGCTCATATTAAACACTATAGATTTATCGGTGGTATTCACTAAACCTTGAGTGACATTTGATCATCTTTGATGGTAGTCATTTATCTTATGATGACTCACAAATAATATACAAACACAGTGAGAATCATTATTTATCTATGGCCATTAAACACATTTATTAAGACTATTGATTAATAAGATGATGATGATGATGATGATGATAATGATACTTCCAGCCACAGCTTTAAAACTAACTCACAACATAAATTTTATCTTTTATAACCTATATTTATTTACCCAAAATATTATATTTAAATTATGATTTAAAGATTGGCATTCATCAGTGATGATGATGACTAAACTAACTTCATAAGACAATGATTAACTCTTAAGAAATATATATACCTCTTTTAATAAAAACAAATTAAAATTTATTACTGATCAATCATTAATAATACAAATAGAAAACTCACATGATTAATAATGATAAATTACATTTAAATAATCATAATAATAATAATCAAAGGTCTTCCCCCTTTCCCTTAATGAAATGTAAACTCACTGTTCATATCATATAGAATGATGTGTGTATATTTATTTCTCTATGGTATAAATAAAAATCTTATATCCTAGAAACATTTAATTTTTAAAAATAAACACTCAATGCATGCACATACTCACCTATTGCTTATAACATATATTCTATATTTATAAATTTAAACATAATATCAATCAAGAAATATCCCAATGTAGAGGCAGTTTCAAAAAGTCCAATGAATTTCATTTTGAAGTCAGCTTGTTGAAGGTTTAGAATTTGAAGTCAGACACACACCAACATGTAACATGTGTAGATTTCCCAATTGCAGTGGTTTACTGAAACAATTATATTTTTGGCTTGGGCTTGCAATCTTTCTGTTTTATTGCAATGATGATGCTGTGAAATAAATTGCTTCTTTAGGAACCATTTAGTATAGACATGGTTTTTTTCTTCTTCTGCTCTGAATAGGACTGGTGTAATATATAAATTTTGGCATTTTCTTGTTGCTTTTATTTGAATTCAGCAATAGCATGGTCCAATATAAATTTCTGCATTTTATTTTATTTTCTGCTTTGATTAGAATTCAGCAACTGGCATAGGTGAAAAAATAGTCTTAGCAAAATTGATTTCTTCTCTCATCTTTGGAAATCAGTCATAAGATGTTTTAAATACTTTTTAGATTTAAACTCCTCTGATGTACAAACAGTTCTTGAGTAGACCACTGGAGTTCCTAATAAAATATCTTTAACCTGCCATCAGGTTGTAGAAACCCTCAAATATAAAAAAAATTAATGCTGTGGTTTCTGAAAGTCAATCAAATTTATTCTTCAAACTCTTATTTTCAAACTATATATGTACTAGTCTGTCTGATAACATCACACATATTTTTTTTTACTAAAACACATGATCAATTATAAATTGCATTCCATTAGTGCATCTGTATAAAATCTTTTCTGTGAATTGACAATTTATTTAAAATGTATTATTTAGTATGGTCCAAAAGTGGTCTGGATCCTATCATTTCAATAGCTGACTGATTAATGAGTCTTTGTCTTATTCCTCACATGGCCTTTTGACTATGTCAACCTTGACCATTTTATCTCTTCTCATTAACCCTTGATATTCTTTCAGATAAAATAAGACAAATTGATCCCAAATAATATAACCATTTTATACAGAAACTATAAAATTATTTAAATAAAACTCTTTTTTAAATATATCTGTAAATGTTTATGCTTTGTTTTTCTTGTACATCCAGGCACACACTCACATATATGCAAATATATAAAACCTGCTTCTCAAAAACAATCTAAATGATCTGAAAGCTATAAATTGTTAATATTATTATTATTAAAATTTTTCAAATAAATCAGTAAGACAATTATTAGAATCAAAATATTACCAAAGAGAGAATATTATAATCTATTAAATATAAATTACTTTAAAGAAGATTAATAAGCAAAGTTATAAAAATGATTTATTGAGTTTGTGTCTACAAACAACTATTTATATGTGTGTTAAAATTCTAACTTTTAAGTACAACTATTAAACATCCCTTTTCTACTAATGCAAAGTTGAATAGAGAGAGAAGCAAATATTCTTCCTTCTCTTCATATGAGGCTTTGGGTACTTGGTCATGGAGGATTTGGACTCAATGCCTTACAGTTCCCCCTCCTATAAAAAGAAAATGTGATGATTTTTTTTTCATGCATGCACTATTGCAATTTGGCCACAAGCTAAATTGGAATATATATTATATATATAAAATATCCGTTAATTAAAAGCAATATTGTAATTATAATTGAAATAATATTTTTAACGGTTTATAAATAATTACAAACAATCTGCGGATTTTAAGATTGTTTGTAATGGCAGTTGAGGCAGGTTAGAAAGTAACCGAAAGTACTTCTGCGGATTTTAAGATTGTTTGTAATTATTTATAAACCGTTAAAAATATTATTTCAATTATAATATATATATATATTCTGTGATCAAAGTGTTATTGGCATTACTGATGAAAAATGAAATATAAAATTCTCTGAGAAATGAAAACAATACTTACTTTGAATGATATTCAGAATATATTTTTAAAAAGTACCTGCAAAAGCTGAAACTGCTTGACAATTTCACTGATGGCTATACACTCTAGGGCATTAGTGGGTCCAATAATTCCTAATTTAATGGGAGGGGTAATTAAATTTATCAATAAATTTTTAACAACTTGAGAAACTTTGCCCTAAAAAAAATAAAAAACATTTAGTAAATATATGTCATTATATATTTATATGTATAAGAAATAGTTGTGTGTGTGTTTATGAGTTTATGAACTAAAATAGACAATGAAAACACAGCTCAGTAACAGAAGTGAATTTTCAGTTCAAGAACAAAAATAATGTTAATATAGACTAAGGAAATTTATATACAATACACATATAGACATATTTATATCATATATGGATAAGTAAGTGAATGTTGTAGATAAATTTTGTTTAAATAGATAAATGGATAAATAGATAGTTAGACAGATGGATAGTCATACAGATATATGTATAAATAGATAATAGATTGACAAGCAAGTAGACAAATAGTATAGACAAAAAAGCAATTGCTGGATTCTAATTTATATGTACTACATGTACAATAGAACAATTAAAAATATGAAGAAAATTTAAAATTAATAAAAAAGTATGAAATGATTTTAGGTTAAAGAAGACTTAAGATCTTTTTAGTTAGATATTATTCTCTTGGATGCTTGATATTTTCTATCACTGGTGAATATTATCGTCTTTACTTAGAAAAATGAAAGCACTGTTTTTTTTTTCCTATGTGATGTATTATTTTCAGATAGTTTTACTTTTTTTACCTTATCAAAAAATAAGAAGAATATAGTATTTAAAAAAGTCTTAATACGAAATTAAATCACCAATTTAGAAAATTATAGGATCTTTTTTGAAAAACATGATGTGAGATCTTTGCTTTGCAGTAGACTATTAATTGATTGTAGATGTGCATTTGAAATTTTCACCATTGAATAGAATTGTCCATTTGTAGTTTAAAAATTATAACATATTTAATGAAGTCTAATGTTTGCCACTAGAAATTCCAATTTTAAAATGAAAGTATTTTTACATCTTATTTGCAGCTTGATTAGCCAGTCATAATATTAAAAAATATATAATAAAAATATTAAAAAATTAAAAAAATATCAAACAGAATTTAATGTGTACCATTTTGTAATTTAATTTTAGTTAAGTATACTATACTAGCCCCCATAGTCATAATAAATATATATATATATAAATTACTCAGAGCATGACCTATAAACTTTTATGCTCAGAAGTCACCAATTTACTACTATACTAATCATATAGAGAGGGCTTTACTATTAACAGAAAGAATAATTTTTGATTTCTGTTTAAAATTGTTGACGTTTTAAAAAATTGAGCAGAACAAATTCTTAATATCATTGTAACTATCATTACTATATGCTTATTTATATGATTAACAAATATGGACAGACTATATTCTATCATTGTATCAGCCAATGAAGTGAATTTACTGATTATCAAATGAAGTTCTTGAAGATTGAATAAATGTAGAATGTGAATAATTATTATCTTTTATATTTACAATCATTACAAACAAAAGTAAAATATGGATTTTCATCCCCAGGAGAATGAAGTCATCATTCAAAGCAGTAATTGGTGACTGAAGGCAGAGGGTACTAAGAATTTCTTGATTATAGATTCCAAGCTGTCATTCAGTGTTGATATTTTATTTAGCTACTTTCAATGTAGATAGTTAAAAAAAATGAATTAGTTAAAAGATCTGTTTAATATTAAATTGGATTTTGTAAAATTGAAAAAAAAAGGCAAAGAAATAATTGCTTTTGAAAAGTGAACGAAAAACAATATTATGAAGTTTATGAGTATATCAGACAGAGTGTAAAAATAAATTATTTGGCTTAATGAAAAAAATTTTAATGCATATATATATATATGAAAAACAAAAACAAGTTATTCACGTAACTTGCTATCACTTGTTATTTATGATCAATAGATGGCGTTTTACCAAAACCACCGAAACAAATTTTACACTTGTGATGATGTGATGTGATGTGATGTATTATGGCTTCTCCTTAAACGAAGTCAAGAATATCTCAGCAATTATGCCCAGATAAACCTGTTAGCCACTTTATTTTACATTACCCACTCTAAATTTACCCATAATCTGCCCTATCCCATTTCCACAACATAATCTTTGTCAACTCTATAACCTTTATATCTAAATCCCCCTTATCTTTTCCCAAACCCAGCATAAAAACCAATAATTCACTTTCTGTATAAACACTCTTTTCATATTTATTTTTCCACAACTTCATTATATGTACCCTTTCTGTTTTCAAACATTTACATTCAATTAACAAATGCCCAATATTTTCTATTCCTTCCTTACATAATTTACAAAATAAATCACCCATATTTTTCCATTTACATGTACATTCTTTTGTAGCTAAAGATCCTGTTCGAGCCTTAAATAATAAAACACCATCTATTGATCATAAATAACAAGTGATAGCAAGTTACGTGAATAACTTGTTTTGGTTTTTCATAAATGTACCTTTAAAGTTTTCTTGCAATGATATATATTGCAGAGACTTTGACTATGTGGTGAAACTGAACTGAGATCAGACCCATATAGATATCTGGCTTGTTAGGCTGAGTTTGAAGACTTTACCGGTCTGAAAAATTCACATTTGCAAACTGGTAGAAATGTTTTGCATAAACACTTGGAGTCAGTGTTTAGATCTAGTTTCTAACTCTATCCTTCACTGATGATAGCAAATAGCTTGAAATCAGCTGATCTGAGGGTGAGCAAATGAAAGAGATAGTTAATTCTGATTCTTTTGTCATTTGAAACAAATTTTACACTTGTTTCAGTGGTTTTGGTAAAATGCCATCTATTGCTCATATATATATACACACACAATGGCTACAATGTGATTTAGTCACAAATGCTACAAGCAGTATCTTCCTAGAAGAGTATTTGTTTTATATAAATATTTCAAATTTGATTTGATTTATTATAAGCATTATTTAAAATGCACATTAAAATGTTTATTTAAACATATAAATATAAAATCATACAATCACAAAAGTAAAAAAATAAAATTACTTTTGCTTAATTGAATTCAGTTGATTGCTTTCTTGTAATTAATTATTATAATAAAATTAATTTAATTTTTATTATTGTTGCCATTAATTATAATAAGTTTTATAATATTTATTTTAACAAATAGTAAATAAGGGGTCATTTAAAAAAGATGAAAAAAAAATAGTTATTTAGACTACAACTGGTATGAGGCACCATTCTATCTGAACAGAGTGGCATAAAATTTAAATTAGAGTTAAAATCAAATTGATTTGACTTTTTAAAAAATAATATGAAATTAAGGTATTTGAAAATTGATAATAGAATAATATACTATATGTAACCTGTTCATATTACGTTTTTAATAATATAAGTTTTCATTCAGATAAAGAAATAGAGGAATTTTTATTTAGATTTACAGAATGTAATTGATCAGCTGAAATAATATTTTGAAATTGTCATGGGAGATTTTAATGCTAAAATTGGAAAACAATTGAAAGATGAAAAAGTGGCTATTAAGTTTGAATATAAAAACAGAAATGAGAAAAAAATAGTCTTATACAATTTTCAGTAAAATAATATATATATATTATAATTTATTTTTGTGAAAAAAAATTTAAAGTGCAGATAAGCTCAGTACATCTAAATAAAGAAATTGCAAAATTGGATTATATTTTCATCAACACAAAATAAATATTTTAAAAATATAATATATTTACTAGATTTAGCACATAAAATGATTAACTTTTAGCACAACCTAACAAAATAAAGGAAACACAAGTTATTTTTAAAAAATACTATTAATTGTTGATATTTCTACCATTCAGAATTATTCCAGTGAAATTAAACTAGAACTAGTAAATTGTTTTAAAATATTAATAAATTTCTAATTTTCAGATTTAATGAATTTAATAAGAATATAATTAATATTCAATGAAGAATGACTACACAGACAGACAATACAAAAAAAGTAACAATTCATCAATAAGTATTGAAGTGAAACGAGGCAAAGTATATATATATATATAAAAAGAAATATGAAAATATTTTTAAATAATCCATTTAGAAGAATCGAACATCTGAAATTTTATAAAATGACATACAAAAAGTGTTAATGATAATACTAAAAAATAATAATAATTAGCAAAAAAAGCTAAAAAAAATGAAAATCTCGAAAAAGTAACGTCATATTATTAGGGAAAATAATTGTTTCAACGATAAAAAGAAGTCAGAGTTATATCGTAAACAAGTAATTATATAATAGTAATGAACAAGAACCTGAATTAGCCTTCATGATTATATCTTTTGATTTGCCAAGTGTTTAAATAAAAAGATGAGACATGTATAATTAATTATAAGAATAATGGAAAAGTTTCCATGAATAGATAAAATTATTATTAGTATGTTGAAATAAATAGATGAAGAATTAAAAAAAATCCTATTAAGAATCTGTAGAGTAATATCTAAATGATAATAAATAATTGGAAGAATGCAATAGTAATGGAAAAAAAAGATATTATAAATTAATAACCTTCTAGCATTTCTATACAAGACTTTTACTAAGATCATTATAACTCTCTGCCGATAACTTTGGCCTCAAACTAACCAAATGAATAAATTTGATTTAAAAGTGATTTTAGCAGTGAATACATTTAAGTATTAATAAAAATTATAGAACGAAGCAAATAAATATGAGTTATCATTATTGTGAAAATTAAAATGGCCTTTGATTTTATATGTATTTTCAACGTATTTATAGTTTTGTATCATCAAGCTATAGATTCAAAATGTCAAATTTCTAAAAAATATTTATTAAATTGCAATTATAAGAATTAGATCATCTGACAGTGAAAAGGATTTTATAGAAGGTTAATTTCTCTCTCCAAAATTCTTTTACAGTTTATCGGAAGCACCATTTGGGTTAAAATGGGAAGACAATAAAAATTAATCAAGTGAATAAAATATGCCAAAAAAAAAAAACCTAAGTCGTTCAATTGATTTTTAAAAAAGAAAAAAAATGGAAATTGAATTTTAAAAAATAACGATAAAATCTTGGATGGAGTGATTTTGCAGAAATATTCTGTTGAAAAGAGCTGTGTCTATCTGTGTGAAAAGAAAGCTTTTGAATAAAGGTTTACAAGTTCTTGCATCTGATCTGAAATTTATATGCTTAACAAAAGAACAATACAAAGATTTCAGATCGCACAATAACGTATAGGAGGAGATATATTGGGCATAATAATGAGTCATCAAAGTAAAACACATGAGTGTAGGAAATCAAACAGCTATCATTGACATCATTGAAAAAATTATGTGAATAAAATATAAGCAGATTGAATAGGTTTTAAAAAGAAATAATAATAGATGGACAAATGGAATTTTAAATTGGATTCCAAAAAATAAAAGACCTAGAATGTTACTTTATGTGAGATTAATAAATAGTTAAGAAAGTTTTCTGGAATGATATGGGACTAAAATTCATGATCAAAAATTGTAATAAACTTAGAAAAATCTTACTACAATAGGTCAATAATTTAAAAATAAAAACCAAAACAATACTTTTAATTAAAAGGGATTTGAACTCAGACTTTCAAAATCTTTACAATGATCCACTTTATCTTATCCAACTAATACACATGACCACATACATGTGAAAAGATAAATGATCTCCAATATATGTATTTCGTATCAGTGAATCTAGATCACCTTTACATATTACAACCAATGCTTAGTTTATATTAAAATAGCAAATCTTCAAACTTTAATGGACAAGTATCAATCTTCTTTACCCTCCGACTCTTCAACTCTTCATATAATTGAAAATGCAAAAATGGAACATTCAAAGCCCTTGTTGATACAAATATTATTGTGCTAGTTCAGCAAGAAATGTATATATTGGAGATTTTTTTTTTTTTCGCATGTATGTGATCATGTGTAACACTTATATAAAATAGAGTGGATAGTTGAAGGAATTTTGAAAGTCTGAATTCAAATCTCTTCTAATTATATTAAGTTTAGCATGGACAATATAGATGTGTTTAAATATAACAATAGTTTTAGTAAAGCATTATTTTTAAATACTATTATATATTATCACAATCAGTAATTAAATACCAAGAAAGATAATGTTTTAACTGATTAAATAACTTTAACTAAAAATCAATGTATACATAGTAAATATATTGACATAAAATCAGTTGACTCTCAAAGGTTACTATATTAACAGAACGTTTTTTTCTTTCTTTCCTTCTGCTCTAACATTATACCTATTATAATCTTGAGTTACGAGTGTTTTCCAGAAGATAGTGACTGATCAAGTTCAGATAAACACACACAAGCAGGTTAATCTGAACTCAAACTCTAGTGTTTTTTTTGTTTTTTTAGTTTCAAACTAGAAACTTGATAATTAAAAAAAGGAATTGAAGATAGTTGTTAGAAGCATAAATTAATTAGTTTCAATTTTGAATCCCAAGAACTAATCTGGAAATAGAGATTAAATTGCATTACCATCTTGTAACCATTGTTTGCTATAAATAATGCTAGAATATAATTCCAAAATCAATTGCATATTCAGTTTATACCATTTCTATTCACTGCACTGAGTGATGTAAAACAACTGAAATATTATCGTCTTTGTCTTTTTTGTTTCACTTTAATTTGGAGTGAATTTTTCTCTTTCTCATCAGCAACTAATCCATCTCTTGTATTCAATGATCTTTTATCATTCATAATAGATGAACATATATCGCTTTAAAGCTAACTAAAAATTTATTCGATAAATATTTTATAACTGTAATATTAAATTTTTTAATAAAACAAATAAATTTGGAATTTAAAATATTTTAATAATTCAAACTCACCTCTTAAATCCAACTTTTGGTATTATGAAATCTTTATTTTTTTCCAAATCTTTTTCGTGAAAAATCAGTGTCTCATTTTCAAATAATCTTTCTTTTTTTTTTTTTACTTTGTAATAAACAAGTTTATAAAATGTCATATTTCTTTTAAATTAACTTGAAATTTCTGCATGAAACTTGAAAAATAGATTAACAATAAAGTTTTGTTGTTATTATATTTTGTTAAATTACATCAAAATGAATTTTAAACATTGTGACATTTTCAATATTATTAATCTATGAATGCATGAATTCAAATTTTGTGAGCTGTAAATGGTAAACAAAGATAAGTGTTCAAATAACGATCTTTTTTTAATAATATATAAATTATGATTATGCATCATATATATGCTTCTTAAGCACGTATATAAGTATATATGTAAATAATTTTAATCAACATCAAATTTAGGCTAGAATAATAACATTACCGCGAACGTCAACACCTACTTTATCATAATTCATTATAGTTTAACCTTACATGCTACCTGTTATGATAAAATTTATTCTAGTATGATTACTCCAAATTTTAGTGGTTTGTAAGTTTCGTTTTAATTTTTATTTTAATTTATATTTTGAGACTCAACCTAAATTTGTAATGTTGACATAAACAGCTGAGCAGATATATAAATAAATTACTATTGACTGAAAATAGCTAATTAAATACTGACTATTAAAATAAAACAATATAAAATAAACAACAAATTTCAGGGGAGGGGGGCATATACGATATAGGAGATCAAAGGAGTAATTAAATACTTGATAATCTCCCAAATTAAATAGGTATTAGAATTTTAATTAACACCTATTTTGTGACTCCAAAAACGTGGAACAATTTCGTGATCATGTAAAATCACCTAGACTTTTTAAAAAAGTGGATTTTGAAAATTATTGCAATGATCTAAAATATTGCTTTCATATGATTAGTAGTTAATTAAAAATTAAATTGAAATAGTAAAAATCTTTCAACATTTATAAAAAGGTCAATTAATCAGAAATAAATCATAGAATTCTGTTTGTGCAGCTACATGGAGTCTTGGGATTTATTTAGACATTGCTTAATTGGATTTAAAATTTGATTAGATTTTACCAGATTTGACAGTTTAAGAAACTTAAAATAAGTTTGTGAAAATATAGGCAGAGTCTTATTAAAATAAAGAGTAAAATACAAAATTATATAAAGTAATATATATAATTTTTGTCTCTATTTTACTTTAAACTCATAGTTGTGACCTTGGAAAAAATATGTAAATGGACTTTAATCATCAAAAGTTATTATTGAGCTCTGGCTCATCAAGTACTGTTGAATGATTTTATATTTTTCTTTCTTGCTTTACTTTCTAGCAGAAAATTGCTGGCTAATAATTGGATATCTTGATAGATCATCTATAAGCCAGTTATCTAAACAAGCAATTGTATATCATATGGAAATGTACATTCTAAAAAAATTGTCTAAAAATAATTGTTGTTATAAAGTAAATATAAATATATACATTATTTTGTTTAAAAAATATTTCAGTGCATATCGCTAGCTGAAGATTAAATAGACAATGTTCAAATCACATCCCAAATATTATATTTCAGCAACACACCCTGTGAGTAGATATAAAGTCTAAACTTGAAATAATTGACTCAAAAGAATACACTCTTGAATTGTATGCAGCAACACTGTTATATATTAAAATTCAGATCTATTTAAAAAAACAGTTTGAATCCAACGAAATTGTTAGTAAACAAACATATTTAACGTACATATACAAAGAAAGACTACAGGATTAGTCATTTTAAACTTTGCTATCTCCCAATGTTATTGTATAAGAAAATACTCTGGTGCATATCTTTAGCTGAAAATTAAATAGCAATTATTCAAATAATCCTCCCAAACATTATGATATTTTAGTGATGCACTCTGTGATTAAATACAAAGTCAGAACTTTAAATAACTGACTCAAAATAATATTTTCTTGAATTCTATGCAGCATTGATGTTATATATTGAAATCCAGATCTATTCAAATAAAGAGTGTGAAATTAAATTAGCAATGATCTTAAATTTCTAGTAAACAAACACGTTTATTTCCCAACCTAAATATATAAGAAAATATTCCAGTATATACTTAAGTTAAACATGTTTATTTATTAGCAATTTATGATTATCACTAATTCAATTTTATGTTCTTTGTTTGGATAGATCTGAATTTCAATATATTACATCATTGCAGCATATGATTTTAGAGGTATTTTTATGAGTTAGTTGTTTAAAGTTCAAACTACATAAAGAGAAATAATGGATACCTTCATCTTCATTCATAATTACCTATAAAGACATAAATTTACTCAAATGTATACCTCACTTTTAATGCAGAAAAATTAATGAAGATGTACAGATATCTTGTTTGGTATATACATACTTATTCAAAAAGGATAACTATGTGTAACTGAGGATATGTAATATATAGTTTCTAACAAGTTTTGAATAATCCAGAAATTCTGTTAGTGAATTTAATAGATCCTATTCTTATGAAACTACTTTATAACAGAGCAAATTTATCTACTTTTTCTCACTCTCTTCCAATATGCAATTTCCAAATCATTGCAGCATTGACTGATTTTCTTTTTTTGCCCTGCAAATAAAAGTTCATATTCCCAGTTTTTGTTATAAACAGAAAACAATTTTTTTTTAAAATTGCTGTCTTTCATTTTTAATCATTGAGTTTTATTCCCATTCACCATAATCTTATTTTACTCTATTTTCAGCATTCTATATTTCAATTATAAATTTTTAATGCCTTTGCCTAATATCCATATAAATCTCTTCTATCACTCGATATCTCATTTTTCTTTGGGGTAAAGTGGATTATCCAAAGCATCTGCTTTTGACCCAAATAATACTAAAATATCAAATATTATTAGAGATCCTTTTAATCTCTGTATATTTTTTATTTTTATATAACTCTAAACTATATATATATATATATATATATATATATTTAGATATATATATGTAGATTTATTCTAGTTGATTTTGTTTATATATATATATATATATATATATATAAACAAAATCAACTAGAATAAATCTACAAAAGTAAAAAAATTTTTATATAAAATTAAAGATTTAATTTCCTTTGCTACAATCAGCTTATGGTGTATTCCGCCATCTTGAGTATCAATACATTAATATTTAAAGTTACCACGTGAATGACCAATTGTTTATTCAACACATTATCTGTACTGTTTATAAAATATGATTCCTTAATTTTTCTTTTTTTCAAATCATTTTCCACATGCAAAACAAAAACACTATCAAAGCAGAATTTTTCACTACAAATCACTGCATGTTCTGCGAAAATAGATTTATATCTTGTACTGGTCAGATTTGTATGTTCATTTAACATGATCCAAAACCTAAGGACAAATACCTCAAATCCATTCATGCCCAAGATATCTATGTCAGGAGCAATTATGAATTCTGCCCTGCATGCCCAGTCTTTAGACCTCCATCTTATGAACAACATTTTCAATGATAACAGATAAATTTCATTATACCTGACCCAGAGACACAGCAGAGAACTCTAAATGAAATATGACACCATGGCAAAACCTCTTAATCAATGACAAGTGAACATGAGCTCCAAAATATAGCACACACATGTAGATCAAGGATTATTCATGGTCACTTACATAATACATAATAATTAGTTTCACTACTTAGCCCTAACCATTCATAACTGATATAATTGTAAAAAATGGAATGGACACTGCAATGACTTGAACAACTGGATATATTTATAATATAATTTAATAACAATAATAATAAAAAATATTACATGGAGGTATTATTTACAGCTTTGCACATTGATTCTCTGTCTGACATGATAATTAGATGAACACGTATGTATAATTGGTTAACAGATATGGTTTACACTCAGATACCTATATATATAATCTTTAAATGTGTTTACTCAAGTGCAGTTTTTAATATGCCAATAATGATAGACTTAAATAATAACACAACCATTAAGAGTAGCAAGGTTACATAGCAAAATGATATAAGTAATGGTATGATCCACCTATAATAGTCAAAAGAAGCCAGACTTGATTATTATAATACACTGGGTTCATGTCTATACAATATTATTATCCTCAAAGCCACCTTCTACCCATTTTTACATATCTGTTGGAGTTTTTTTCAAGACTTTACAAGGTGAAATGCTTAATGGCATTATATAGCATTTATAAAGCGACACTTACATTTTTTATTAATAGATTCAATAAGTTTGACAAATCAATAATTTGGGACTTGACCGATTGGGTTATAAAGTGCATGGGAAGTGTTCATTTTGAAATGGGTGAGATAAGGTCAACAAGCATTGTTGTTTTTTTTGTAATAAATGACAATAATGCATTACTAAAGATTGTGCATTCAATGATGATCATAACATTACATCTTGCAGAGATTCCTAGACTTATATTTAAATCTAAACATGATAGCAGTGCTAGCATAATGGTAAATCTATGATTCTGGCCCAAATTGGGTCCTGAGAGAGAGTGCTTCATCATTTTTAAAAGAAGTGAGTTAATTATCCATGTCTTTAGTAGAATCAGCTTTGTTTAAGATGGCATGCAGGGAGATGCAATGTTCTAGCTGTCCTGGGGTAATTCCATGCAAAGTTTCTACTACTTTTAGCTGTGCATCCCAGGGCCAACTTGTACCTATTTCTGAAATTAAGTGAGAAGAGTTGGTGGATTAAGGTTCTGACATATCCACATGACAAATCAATTTTTAAATAAGAGAGAAAAACTTATGCTGGCAATGCTTAAAATTGGACGTCAATAATTATATTATTTGAATTAATACCTATAATATGAAAATATCAGCCATAATGATATGACTTATTTACTGAACTTGCATTAACATAATATTGAATCTAGATTAGGATAGCTAAAACATTACATGACTAAGGCCTCCCTTTTTCCATAACATATAACTTCTACACACATTAAACATAAGTATAACAGTACACCCATAGGTATGCTCTGAAGGCAAAATAATAATTATAATAAACATTATGGATACTTCATGAGGTGATGACCATCAGATCTTAACATATATACTAAATGAAATTACATGATTAATATATGTTCACATTAATGTTTATGGAGATAGCACTAAGGCTTAGCAAGAATGATTTGAAATCTTAAATAGCAGACTTGCCATACTCAGCGTGTAAAACCAAAATTGAAGTACATATTTTTAAACATCCTCCCCAACCTGGAAAGCATTTGCATTTAAAATAAAAAAAGTCTAATTGATTACTACCTCTTTTAATAGTGGTGGCTAAACTATAGCATACATAATCATGAGGTTGGGTGTGATTGGCATACTAATTCCTTTTACATGTAATATAGAATACAAAAAAAATATCAAATTGTGAAAATAAAATCACACCAAAGTAAAGAAGTAGTTTACATTATGAGGTGTGAAAGAGAATCACATGCTAGTCAAGAGTTTATAGAGTCATTAAAAAAATATAAATAAAAAAAATACAATTAAAGTGCACATACTGGGTTTTTTTGATACCAGCCTTTAGATAGCAAATTACATTTTATAATTTACAGACAGAATTACATTTAAGATGGAGTTGAGGGGCAAGTGAAGAAAATTTAAAAAATCTTTGATAGTGGCATTAATTTATTACTTCCTGATCTGGTGGAACCCAGTAAACTTAGTGAATCCCTGTTCTGGCAATGCAGTTCATTTTAGAGCATAAGTGTGTTTCATTTATTGCAGGGCAGACAACTTTCCTTAACTATTCACTCCTTCCACATAATTGAAGCAGTTCACCAGTTATGAGTACAAGATAGCATCTTTGCAGGGAGATGACTTTGGAGTGAGTGGGGAGAGATGCATTTCTTCCCTCTACTTGGATAGCATCTTATCAAAATTTTGATTGGTATGGACTATGTTGGCCATTAGTTTAAAAAAAACATGGATTGATTCACACATTAAAATTTAGCCCTATTTATACTCCATCTTGTTGTTTTTAGAAATGCTTTTAACAGACTCCTCTGAGGCATTGTAAATACAGCTAACCTCACATGATTGTGGCTAGGAAATGTGGTTTTGTTTTTTTAGTCAAAGAAGATGCAAACAGGCTGATAAATTCTGGAACGTATTGTTCCATGTTTCTAGTTTTAGAAACAGATTTTAAACAGATAAATTTTCCATTAATGAATTTACATAAATAGCATAACTTTGTCAAAATCTGACTAATGGGTTGCTCTGTAATTAATTATTTTAAGTGCTTTCTAGAACCTTTGACACAGATTGCATCATCTTTTACTGTCATTATATAGGTACATACATTAAGATATATATGCATAAAAAGAATGGTAAAATATTAACAGTGTAATATTTATTTTGATATTACACTCCCTTACCTGTTGCATATATATACCTCAGCGCACATGCACGACTTTTGACTATAACAGTATTACTTAATAATTATTTTTTTAATTTAGATATTCATAGATACCTCTTTAAATTTAATATGTAAAAGAAAAATTTAGGTGATATGAGTTGTGTGTCTATAACAAACTTTTCCCACTTCTCATAATTATAAAAAAACTGTTGTGAAAATAGTTCTGCATTTATAGTTATAATCAAATTACAGGTCTCATAGTTTATGGATTAAAGCATTATCTGCCATGTTCGTTAACTAAAGTTCATATACAACTAGAACTTAGATTTTGTTAGGTAGCTGAAAATTTCCAAGAATATTCTTTTGTTTAATTAATGTGCCTAAAATCAATTTAGATACAAATTCAATTACATTTACTATTGAATAAGAAAATGTTTATTATACGTATTTTTTTTAATGTAGCTGAGCATATTTTCAGTATTATTGTTGAAATACTAATTATTTAAATTAGTTATTTAAACATTCAATTTCTTTGAGTGTTAGATATTGTTTTCCTTTTTGTTAATGATGTGTTGTTGTTAGTGATAAACCAGGCCTGTTGCTAACAATAAACATATCATTAAAAAAAGAAAACAATATTCAACTCTCAAGCAAATAGAATTTATATTTTATCAGTAAATACTGCCACATATCCAGTCAATCCACGAGTGCTATAACTATGCTTTTCCAAATCGGAAGCTCTGGCCTACATTCATTCAGCCAGTTTATTACAAATAAAAATAAAAAGAATAACAATGAATTACTAGTAAATGTCAAGATTATTTTAAAAATATCTACACAATTTTAATACGATGCAACCTTTAAGCTGAAAACAGCTTCCTCAATAAATAACCTATATCTATTTTAATACTCAGTTTTCAATATTATTTATTTATTGCTTTTAGATAGAAAGGCAGACAAAAAGAAAGAAAGACAGACAGACAGACAGACAGACAGACATAGATAGATAGATAGATAGATAGATAGATAGATAGATAGATAGATAGATAGATAGATAGATAGATAGATAGATAGATAGATAGATAGATAGATAGATAGATAGATAGATAGATAGATAGATAGATAGATAGATAGATAGATAGATAGATAGATAGATAGATAGATAGATAGATAGATAGATAGATAGATAGATAGATATGTAAGTAGGTAGGTAAGTATGTAGGTTGGTAGGTAGGTAGGTAGGTAGGTAGGTAGGTAGGTAGATAGATGAGTGGATGAAGTGATTCGTAGGAGATGGGTTAGTGAATAGGTAAATGGAGAGGAAGTAGATAGATAAGTTAAACTCACTTCAGAACAAAACGTCTTCATCACTTTTCCAATAAGAAGCAAAAAATGAAATGCTTTACTGATGAGGTTAATCAATTGTCATTGAAGTTTTGTTGTAGCAAGAATGTCATTTATAGATCAATAATTAGTTGGTTATGGGTTAGTTACCTATTAAAAAAAGTCCAATGTTTACACTAACATACCATGAGGCATTTATGGGCATATAAATAGATTGTAGTTTACGTTTATCCATGTTAGATATTATTTTTGGAAGTAAAAATACAAGTTTCCAAACCTTTTCGGATTGTCATTGAATTTTTTTTTTTCATGTGTCATAACATCGGCCGGGAAACTAACCCGCTAACCCGGGACATCTGCTATGCTGACTTCTCGACTACCAACGCTTGACATTGAATTTATTGAAGTTTTTTATATATATTTTTAAACACTGTTTTTAAAATTGTAAATACTACAAAATTAAGAAATAAAATTAAAATTTTAATAATCATTTATTTGAAATAAAGAATATTTTGCTACTAGTTATTAAATCTTCGAAATGAGCAATTTTAACACAATCATATTTAAAGATTTTAATAATATAGCGTTTTCATTTACTTTTTTAAAAAATTGAAAATTAAAGATAAAAATAAATATGTTCCATTTATATATATATATATTTGTTTAAATGTTAAATAAAATCTATCTATATATATATATAATCCAAGAAAAATATTTTAAACTATTTTGTATCAATAAAAAGTAAATTTTAATTAATATTTGCAATTTCAAAGTGAGAAATTTCACTTGAAAATAAATAGCAAAAATCTTTTAATTTTTACCTTTTTTGTGTGCTATATGGATATGAAAAATTAACTTTTACAGTATACTTATTGTTACAGTCCTGATATCTCCGTAACTTAGATTCGAATGTAAGTGATAGGATTTTTTTTTTTTTTAAGTAGCTGAGAATTTCTAATCAATCTTTTTTTAAATAATCGGTTCAAACCAACTTAGTTAACTATTCAATTTTTGGTCAGAAATGAGTCTTATCTAGATAATTAAACAAGGATACAAAACTAAAGTTCTTATTAACCAAATAACCTTTTTTTTTCATTGAATTCTGTTTGAAAAAACGCGTGAAAGACTTTTGTTTTATAATGAACTAATTTTAAGATTTACAGACTAGAAAAGCTGGATGATAACCCATATACATGCAGAAAGATGAATAAATGTTTCATATTTATAAATAAAATAACTTTATACAATTTAACATCCATTCATTTCATCTCGGTTATATTTTTACGATTGTAAACAATAAACAAAAAGTCACATTTCTTAATTTAATATTGATGCTGATGATGATAATAAACCACGTATTATTTCCATAACAACTGCATGCTCACTTATATAAAAATACTTAGGATATACTTCCCGGTTACTATACAGGAAATCAACGCATAGAGAGCTGTATTCAATTCTCATCTGCAAGTATTTTTATAGGTCGTTTGAAATACAACATCCCTTTCTTAAGCACCACTTTCATTACAAAAAAATATTTATATATTCACAATATCCTTAAGCAATACCATTCAATTTTACAATTTATAGTAATATCTTAGCACTTTTATATCTCAGAGTATGGTTCCCCATGGATCGAGAGCTATCTGCTCATGTATGCATTTGGAATAATACTAGTTAAATAAAAGAGCAGACAACTAAGATCTAGATTGGAATCCTTTATTATAAATATTAATTTTATACAGCCAGATATTATTACAACCTTTGAATGCATATATATCTGAAAGAGCACATAGGCGAATTACTTTAAAATTAAATTAAAAAGCCTGAATCTCCTATCTTTTCACGTCTATTAACAAGCCTTTTATTTCCAATATACACATATTTCCTTCATAAATATAAACCATTAAAATAAAAAATAATAATTAAAATATGAGTAATAACAAAAATTAAATATTTTACTTTCTTTCTTACAGTACTAATACATATAATCATAAATACAAACTAATGTAATCAAAAAATAGTAATAAATAAAATAATAATAACAATAATAAAATAGTTTATATTCACTCTTATATAATACATGTAATTATAATTATAAATATAAAGCATTAGAATCAAAAAATCATAATAATTAAAAAACTAATAACAATAAAAATAAAATATTTTATTATACTGAAATTATTTCTAATCATTGAGACTTCTTATTTGCATATACACCTGGCTCTCGTTTTATGCAGATTTTTTTAGTGTGATTTTGAAATTATGCAATTCATGTTTCTTCATAATATCTTTTTACGTGGGCTTTCTTTTATGCGATAAAGAAGTTCATATTTCACTATATTTATTAAATATCAAAACATTTAAATTACTCATAACTTATTTTGACTTAAAATACTTTTTTTATCAAAAATATATCATTATATTAGCAGCTAATGTGAATATGATCTGAAGCCATTTAGAATCTTAGTTTCTATATAAATAACGTACTTATACTTATGAGTAAATAATAATAATAGATTTATACTTATGAGTATAAAAATATCACAATAAATATTCAAAAAGTTTAAACTTTTAAAACACATTTTGTTAGATATGACAGAAATAAATATTCTTTTAGATTTTTAAAAATAATCAAAAATAATAAAGGTTTTGTTGATTTTGTAAACTGAAAATAATCTTTTTAATGATAATGTATAATCTTTTTGTTTTGATTGTGATCTCATTTTTTAATATAGAAACAAAATGTGAACATCTAAAATTTATTTCAGTAGTAAATAAAAATATCTATCAAATGAAGGCAAATTTATTATTTTCTGATAAGTAATAATCATTGAATCATAGATTTTACATTGATGCGTGAGATAAAGAAAAATGTCAGAAAATGCTGAAATCTGAGAGAGTTTGCTGCAATGAACAACATCTTAAATTCCAACAAGAGCAAAATAGTTGTATGTCTGGAATCATATCTCAAAGTTTAATCACCAATCACATTGTCGACAGAAAACCATTAACACAGCACAAGACTGAAGGTGGTGCTAGTTGCACTTTCTCTTGTGATGAATCTGATTTCTTACTAGTGCACAAATGAACTGCATATTGTCAAATAGAAATAATGATTAAAATATGTATGAAAAATGTAAAATTAAATACTATAATTAATAAAAAAAAAGTTTGTCTTGTATCAATTTTTTTTAAATATTTGAAATTTTTTATTAGTCATACTTTATTTCCTTATTGTTTATGCAAATTTTAAAGTAATTTTTCCTTGTTGCTTTGCTTTTATGCAATTTCTGAAAATTACAGAATGTATTCCCCATTTTTCAAGATAAGTTAAGTCTACTTTTGTGCAATTTTTTTAATGTGGGTTTTCTGCGGAACCTATTTACTGCATAAAATGATACCCAGGTGTATAACTAAAATGTCCTATCACTACAGAGGTTATTAGTAACTTTTTAAAACTTATTTTCCATCACAGTTCTATCTATTCATAGCATTCCTGTAATTTTGCATTTGTAATATCCTATGATTGTCTTTAGATGAAATTCTTAGTTATTAAGTGATTAGGTTGACATCTTGCTTTTTAACTTTATTTTTTAAAATTGTTAGTCTTCTAATAAATTGGTAAACTGGAGAGACTACAAACAATAAAAAATGTGTCCATTATAAACAGACAAAATCTACATTTTAAAGCATTCCCATTTCTTGACTTATGGTGGATATAGGTATTGAGGGGTTATACAGCTGAAGCTACATATAGTGCATTTCTTAAGATTTTATTACATGACTTTGATAGTTTCTATTCTCTAAAAATTGATCATTACTGAAAGAGATTACTTTAGCTTTTAAAAGTACTCCCAATAGTCATATTTTTTTTAATATGTATAGTAGTCACTGAGTAACTGAATAACTGCTGTACTAGAGAAATTATTGAAGGGATTACATAACTTGTTTTTTATTTGCATGAAACTATATGATAGTTATTATATATATTTTGATTTTCAGCCAAAGGTTTATACTTTATTTTCCTACCCCCCCCCCAACTTCTATAAGAGAACATATCCTTGTATAAACTTCAACTCCAGTTTCTGTTTTTGCTTTTCCATTTTTGTTTTATTTTAACCTTATAATTAATCCTAGTTAACTATTTTTCAATAAATATTTGATTACCAGATTTAGTTTTAATAAACAAAATATGTTTACAAAAAAAAAAAAATAACTACAAGTATAAAAAAATTACCTTTATTAATTATGTATCTGTATTTACTTTTTTCATTTCTATAAGAAGGTATTCATTGCATTTTTAAAGCCTTCTCCTAAGCCAAAAATTTAAAAGTCAGAGAATCCAGGGTCTATTTAACATTAACAAATATTTTTCCAGCCTTTACAGGATAATTAAGCTTTCTCTTATTTAATAAACAATGTTTTTTATATAAATTTTATCAAAACAAAATGTCTTTTTTTTCTTTTTAGTTTTACTTTTTAATTTTTTTTCCTCACATTCTGAAAGACACCAATCGTAAATCAAGAAAATTTCATTTTTTTTACTTTAACTATTTTTATTTAATTTTGTAGTTAATACTTGATAAATTGACATAATTACAATATTCTTTCTGAAAAATATGTGGACAATACTCATTTCTATTTCTCATTATTAAAACTTTTGTTGTGGATACACTGTGCTGCTTTAACAGATTTATAAGATATAAAGTTAGTCTATTCTTTTTGGGGGTAATGATTTGATTGGCACCGATTTTGCTGTGCATGATCTAACATGGTTTTACCATTAAACAATTGTTGTTTTTAAGGATTTAATTGATAATAAAAATTCTACAAATCATGAGATATTAATCATTTGAATTGAAGACTTATACCCTTTTCAAATTTTTTTTATTCAAAAAAATTATTTTTTATTTATCAACACTATATAATCAAACCATCATACATTCCCATGAAGGACCTGTTATGCATCAGAAATGTAAGTCAGCATTACAATACTTGTTCATATTTTTTACTTAAATCTGAAATCCATAAATATGTTGACTTGATTTAAGCTGTGTAATGGGTATTCAACCATAGGTGCAGCTACAAAAAAAATATGAATAATATTAGAAATATCTCATTCTGCACACAGATAGTTCCAGGAAATGTCTACTATCCAAAAGAATAGTGACTATTTCTTAATACTTAAGTAATATATATATATATATATATGTAACGGGGGAAAGATGTTTGAGATTGCCATATACTGACCCCGGGGGCGCCACTAGTCCGAAAACAGAAACTAGACATTTATTTTAGGGTGGACAGGATATGCGAATCAAAAGGCACCGAACTACACTCATGGAGGAACAAGATATCTTAAATATTATTTAGACAGTTGACAAATCAAAGCACAAAGACAAACGTCAGCCAAATTAAGTTTAAACAATTTATTAATTTTATTAAAAGTTGTGCCATAGAGTGAAGACATCTAGCCGTGAATACAAAAGTGACTTATGTTAACCAGAGAGTGCACAAGAGTATGACAAACATGAAGGCATTAAACATTTTGGCAATAAAATTCTCTCACAAAATATAAGAAATGGTTAGGATAATATCTTCCTGCTGGCCAGTTGTAAAATTACAAAAACAAACAACAACCCTAGCTTCCTGAATCAGGGATAATAAAACAGTTACCGTCCCATCAGAAATCAATGTAACCAGCGTGAACGTCCGAGCAGTAATATTCTAATTACTGTCATTAAAATGCCGCAGGACTGCTTCACATAATACTACATTCAAAGTAAACATGGTTGATCTCACCTACAAGACAGCAACAGATATTTGATTACGATCTTGTGTAATCCAGAAAGAAATAGACTATTTTCAAACAACCCGAAGAAATAACTTGACAAATAGCCAGCAAAAATATTTTGTTGTTTGCACAAACAGCGCAAACGAAACATGTTTAAAGATTCTTTATTGTACAACTAAGGGCAGGTAAATAAATAAAGATTACGAAAACTGCCAATGTGTTTTGTAATAGTTAACGAAATAATCAGGTATATATTAACCTTTTAACCGCTAATTATATTATTGGTTGTATGAGGTAAAAATCAAATCTTTTAATTGGCCAACTCACAAACTGAAGACAAAGCCTATTGTTAAAACATATTCGCCTATAATATTAAATTCAACTCAGATACGTTTATAAAAAGTATATTATTAATTTTTCAGGTTATGAAGAGAACGAAAGTTCTTTCAAAAATAAATTGCTATTTATTTATTCTAAAATATTCAATTTCGGCAACATAAAAGCTATAATATAAACAAAAAGATCGACTTTTACGTTATAGAAAAGTAAATATTTCTTTTTACTACATCTTCAATATTTGTACTAAAATCTTCAATATTTTTCGAAAATAATTTTGTTTTTTTATTATTCTCTCTGAGAATAATTTTAATTTCCATAAATATAATTTTATAATACTTAAAATTGGATTCGAAATGAAAATCTCAGCGTTTTTTTTTATTTTCTTTGATCAGGCGGTTTCTTTGTTCTTTCCAGCCAATCAGAATGTCTTTTTCAGCTGAGAGCTTGCTAAGAACCAATCACAAATAATGTTCTTTCTTTGTTTAGGTTTAAATGCGTTTTTTTTATTTTTTACTTGTAAAATAAGTCGGAAGAGGTCACCATCGTACAGAACTTTTAAAAACCTCTTCAAAACGTATTGAACGAATTTTTTAGCAAAAGAATCAGCTGAGTTAGAGTGACTTCAGATGTCTACGAGGAGCCTCGTAAAAAACAGTCTTTTGGATAAACATATAAAATACATACACCTTATGCACCCCCTGATAAACAAAAAGTGCAAACAAACTTGGAATCTTAAAACTAAGATTCCAAGACACACTTTAAATACTAGAAAAGAGTACATACAGATAATAAATAATCAAAAAAAACAATTAATACCATTTTAAAACATATTTATCATTAGATTGAGTGGAGATTTAATTAAATGCAATTTATTTACCCTGGCTAGAATAGGAAAAAGTTTAGCTTACGGTAAGGCAGAGTTCTAGTGATTTAGTGACGAGTGCGCACTTTTGATAATAGTTCATCTTTCAGGTCCTTTGATTTTAGAAGTTCATGGCATGACTGAAGGAGAGCTGGTAGGCATGGGTCCATCCTTTGTTTAAATTAGCCAGACATTCTATTGATGGCAAAACTCATAATGGTGGATTTTGACATCTTGCACAGCAATGAAGTTTGTCAATAATTATTTAAGTTTTTAGTAGGAATTAAATGTCCGAACGAAGTTTGTCAATAATTATTTAAGTTTTTAGTAGGAATTAAATGTCCGAACAGCTACTCACAATGGTATCTCTTTCCCAAAATTGGCGGGCTATCCTTGCCTCGCTACATTTCCCACGAAAAACTTTCATTAGTCTCTCTAATTCTATATCTCCTGCAGGGCAAATATTAATTTCCCGCTCAATCTAATTTAAGAATTCCAACCAGGGATTATTGTATCCAAAATAACAAATACAAAACTAAATCTCCACTTTTAGACTTTTAGAATTAACTTTAAAAATGATTAAAAATAAAAGCAACAGGAATATATAATTAGCAAGCTTTTTGATTAAAACAGGTGGTGAAAGTAAAGTATTTTTAAATCAATTTTATAAAGAAAATAGTGAAAGTAAACTATTCTAAATCAATTTTATAAACATTAAATAATCTATTTTAAAATATAAATGCAAAAATATAAATGTGTATGTGTTTTGAAATAATAATAATAAAAAAATTTAGCATTAGACAATTAATGAAAATGAAGTTGAAGTTGTTTTCTCTTTTTAATTTTAGCAATAAAACCATTGAATCGGAAATCAATCCAGCTCAACTGCCTCAATACCTGATCAAAAAAAAAAAAAAATTCCTGTAACTTTCTTTTTTTTTTTTTTTTTTAAACATGTTAACCCTCCCCCCTTTGCAAAATCCCAGCTGGACATTTGTTATATGTGTTAACTGCAATCAATCGTTTTATTACAACTATGATAATTTTTGCTACTTACCTATCATTATTGATCCTTTGTTCAGCAGGTCTAAGACTACAGGCATTATAGGACCCCTAAATTCCAGACTCGTCTTCCAGAAGAAAGGCATTCTGACCATATTTTTTTATAGTAAAAGGTCCATCATATATCTGAAAAAATTTTTTGTATTGATGCCTTGTTGGATAGCTCACATGAGGTTTTCTGACAAAAACCCTATCACCAGTATCGAATTGGCAAGGATTCCGGTTTGCATGCCTTATGCACAATTCAGCCATGTGCTTTAATTTTATCCTAGCCTTTTCTCTGTCCCTCTCTCCACTAGGGTTAACACAATTGATGGGTAATGGAGCTTTGATAAGTATAGGATATTTTTTTCCGAAATGCAGCCTAATGGGAGTAAACCCTGTGGACTCATTAAACATCCAATTAATATAATTAACAACATTCTCAGTCTTTTTCACCCATTCTCTGTGGTTCTGATTGACATACAACTGGAATAACTGGTTAAGCTCCCTCATAACCAGCTCACAGGGGTTAGATTATGGATGTTAATAAATGTTTTATATCCTGTTGCTGAAGCCAATGATTCCACTGGCATGATTTAAAGGGTGTTCCATGACCTGAGAGTATACATTGAGGCTTGTGGCAACTTCTGAGAACTGATAAAATATTTGAGTACATCCCTGGCCAATAAAATAATTCTCGGAGCACATACTCAACCTTATGTGGTCCAAAATGTCCATACTGACAATGCACATATTCAATTAAACGATTCCTAATCTTTTTAGGTATGAGGGTTCTCCAGGAACCTTCTTTTGCAGTAACCTTGTATTGAAGGACACCGTCCTCAATACGATAAGCTCCTTCTTTTTGTTCTAATTTGGATAGGTCCATTAGTGAGGGATTCATGGCTCCTTTCTTGTAGGCTACCATTGGAGCATAATCCAGATTGCTTGCCTGTATTTCTGGTAGTTTCCATAAATCCTGTTCCATGGAATCATCGATAACTGATGTAATAGCAGCAATACTTAAGTTATCCGAGTTTAGGTGATGCGGTGAAAGATCTATGGGGTGCCGACTTAAGACATCTGCCACAATGTTATCCTTGCCAGGGCAATAGACCACTCTATATTGAAATTTCTGCAAAACCAAGCTCCACCGAATGAGCCGATCATTTGTCAGGTAACTATTATTCAGAAATTCCAAACATTTATGGTCAGTAATAACAACGATTTTTGAGCCCAACAAGAATTGTTTGAACTTTCTGAAGACCCATATAATGGCCAGAGCCTCCTTTTCAGTAGTTGTATAATTATTTTCAGCCCCTTTTAGGGTACGGCTACAAAAATATAATACCTTGTGATGTTTCTCTTCATCAATTTGGAATAATACTACTCCTAATCCATGTCGGCTACTATCAGTTTGAATATAAAATGTTTGGAAAAAATCAGGGTAAGCCAGAACTACTTGTTTCAGAAAATTCTTCTTGATGAGCCGAAACTCCTGCTCCTGTTGTGAACCCCAAAACTACTTCTGGTCCTTTCTTAATAACTGGACTAATGATGATGATTCTACAGCAAAAGTTTCATAAAACCAGTGGTAAAAGTTGCAGAGACCTAAAAATGACCTCACCTGGAGTCTGTTAGCAGGTGTAGGGAAATGCTCAATTGCAGCTAATTTATCCATATGGGATTTAATACCATCCTTCCTAATTACAAAGCCCAAAAATGCCACTTTATCCATGGCCAAGTAACTTTTCTGCAAGTTGATCATGATATTTTTTTGACTGCACTCGGTCAAAAATATCTCCACATGTTCCAAGTGCTCTTCAATATTTCTGGATGCAATAACCACATCATCCATGTACATTACTATAATATTTTTAATCTTCTCTGACAATATCTGATCCAAACACCTTAACAGCCCAGATCCACTGTTGATCAACCCGAACGGCATCCGTTTAAAGACATATGTATACCCTTCATACCGAAACCCCATATATTGATGATCGGAGGGATGAAGAGGTATCTGCCAATAACTCAAAGTCAAGTCAAATGTACTAAAGACAGTTTTTCCTTAAAATCTAGCCAGAATTTTGGTTATTGTAGGAGGAATGTCTCTTTCAGGAATAGTGATAGCATTTAAACGGCGAGCATCCAAACATATTCTAGCCACCCCATCTTTCTTCTTTACTACCACCAAAGGGTTAATATAAGATGATGCTTGTTTACTGATAACACCCCATTCAATCATCTGTTGTATCTGACTATCCACCTCGGCTTTATATTGAAATGGAATGGGGTAAGATTGACTTTGAAAATGGTTTTCCTCCTTTACTTTGATCCGATGAACATACCCTTCAATAGCCTGAGGTCTATTAGAAAAAATCATGTGGTACTGCATCAACACCTGTGTTAAAAGATGTTGCTCTGTCCCCTTTAGTATGGACTGTTCCACCTTATTCTTTACTTCAGTGCTGTCTAAGAGTGACTGCATACAGTGTATTTGTAAGGACAGATACTTTTTTAATCCCTCCAGGGGCATTATGCTTTCTCTACACTGAAATATGCATTGACCATAATCAAGCACACATTTATGCTGATGAAGAAAATCTGTTCCCACTATGACATCCTGTATCAACCTGAGCATTATCAAAAAGACTTGATCCACTTCCATGTTTCCCAGATGAAGCTGGATCCAAACCTGCTTTGTCTCTACACTTGCCTTTTTACCATTAGCCAATGTAACTTGTAGTCTCCTTAGAGGCAATGTATACAGGTGAGTTTGTTGTATTAACTGTGAATAAAAGTGACTGGCAATCAGGGACATCTGACTCCCTGAATCAATTAAAGCCTGTGCTGTGACAGATCCAATTTTTATAGTTATGATGGGACAAGTCTGGTTGGCTCCAACTAATGTTGGTTCATCTTTATCCACCACCACATTGGATACTGTTCCCCCATCTCCATCGAGTATGTTTTCCTTCTCTATTCTATCCCTACTATAATCAATCTCTGTCAATAATGTTATTATTTCTTCTATACACATTTTATAATTAATCAACATGGCTTGTTGTATCGCCACTGGCATATTGTTTCTTATTATTGAGATTATCTGGCTTTCTGGCAAAGACAATGCTGTCAATGACTTCAGTATGGTGGCTTGACTACAGAAAAACTGCATATAAGTTCCTCCATCCCTTTTGGAATATGCTTGCTGCAAAACACTTCTAAAGATGCAATATTGTTTGTCTTCACTCCAAAAACTGTGCATGATGGCGTATCCATATGCCCCAAATATCTGTGGTTTTACACTTAAAGTATGCCACCAATCTATGGCCACACCCTTCAAATGATTATAAGCCACTGCAATCTTTTCTTGTTCATTCCATTCGTGAAACTGAAACACTTGTTGAAGGCTTTCAAGATGCACAGCTGGACTTTCCCAATTATCTGCCCTGAAAACTTTTATCTGGATCAATCTTGTACCTTTAAGTTTACTTTGCCTATTTTCAACTTCCTTATAAATTTGCCCTCCCATCTTGGCACTCTTTAACAGCTCATTTATTTATAAATATATTTGCTTTTATTGTCAGTCTTAGAAAACAATGCCTCTTACTATTTATTTAACACTAAGTTTGCCAATCAATCTAAAAGAAAAACACTATTTAACTATTTATTTGTCACAAGAAAGAGACTTTCCAATATTCATTTTGCTATTTTAAAATAAAACTTTAGCTACGAAAGCAAACACTGTTTACTGTTTATTAATTATTTCATATGAAAAGAAGAATGAACTATTTTTATCTTTTTTTTTTTAATTAATCTAAAAACGAATATGACACTACTTTTTATTTATTAATTATTTGTCATATGAAAAAGATGAACTATATATATATTTAACTCTTCAAAAAAAAATTAACTCCGACAGACTTTTTTTAGAAAATACGCTATTTATTGTTTATTTATTTATGTCATATGAAAAAGACGAAACCCCGTTCTACCAAACTGCTCCAACAATACATGCAATAATTAACAAAAATCGAACCTCTACTGACTAGATCTTGCCACTTACACCTGAAATCTTTCTCAACCGTCTAAACAAAATCTCACATGGGTTTGAAAACTCGGAAGCTCCACGATGATGCGCCAAAAATTACTATATATGTAACGGGAGAAAGATCTTTGAGATTCGCATATACTGACCCTGGGGGCGCCACTAGTCTGAAAATAGGAACTAGACATTTATTTTAGGGTGGACAGGATATGCGAATCAAAAGGCACCGAACTACACTCAGGGAGGAACAAGATATCTTAAATATTATTTAGACAGTTGAGAAATCAAAGCACAAAGACAAACGTCAGCCAAATTAAGTTTAAACAATTTATTAATTTTATTAAAAGTTGTGCAATAGAGTGAAGACATCTAGCCATGAATACAAAAGTGGCTTATAGTAACATACGTGTATTTACCAGAGAGTGCACAAGAGTACGACAAACATGAAGGCATTAAACATTTTGGCAGCAAAATTCTCTCACTTAAAATATAAGAAATGGTTAGGATAATATCTTCCTGCTGGCCAGTTGTAAAATTACAAAAACAAACAACAACTCTAGCTTCCTGAATCAGAGATAATAAAACAGTTACTGTCCCATCGGAAATCAACGAAACCAGCGCGAACATCCGAGCAGTAATATTCGAATTACTGTCATTAAAATGCCACAGGACTGCTGCGTGTAATACTACATTCAAAGTAAACGTGGTTGATCTCATCTACAAGACAGCAACAGATATTTGATTATGATCTTACGTAATCCAGAAAGAAATAGACTATTTTCAGACAACCCGAAGAAATAACTTGACAAATAGCCAGCAAAAAGATTTTGTTGTTTGCACAAACAGTGCAAACGAAACATGTTTAAAGATTCTTTATTTTACAACTAAGGGCAGGTGAATAAATAAAGACTACGAAAACTGCCAATGTGTTTTGTAATAGTTAACGAAATAATCAGGTATATATTAAACATATAAAATACAATCTCCTAATGCACCCCCTGATAAACGAAAATTGCAAACAAACTTGGAATCTTAAAACTAAGATTCCAAGACACACTTTAAATACTAGAAAAGAGTACATACAGATAATAAATAATTAAAAAAAACAATTAATACCATTTTAAAACATATTTATCATTAGATTGAGCGGAGATTTAATTAAACGCAATTTATTTACCCTGGCTAGAATAGGAAAAAGTTTAGCTTACGGTAAGGCAGAGTTCTAGTGATTTAGTGACGAGTGCGCACTTTTGATAATAGTTCATCTTTCAGGTCCTTTGACAGTGGCAAGGTAGAGGCAGTGTTTATTTTAGAGGTTCATGGCATGACTGAAGGAGAGCTGATAGGCATGGGTCCATCCTTTGTTTAAATTAGCCAGACATTCTAATGATGGCAAAACTCATAGCGGTGGATTTTGACATCTTGCACAGCAACGAAGTTTGTCAATAATTATTTAAGTTTTTAGTAGGAATTAAACATCTGAACAGCTACTCACAGTGGTATCTCTTTCCAAAAATTGGCAGGCTATCCTTGCCTCGCTACATTTCCCACGAAAAACTTTCATTAGTCTTTCTAATTCTATATCTCCTGCAGGGCAAATACTAATTTCCCACTCAATCTAATTTAAGAATTCCAACCAGGGATTATTGTATCCAAAATAACAAATACAAATCTAAATCTCCGCTTTTAGACTTTTAGAATTAACTTTAAAAATGATTAAAAATAAAAGCAACAGGAATATATAATTAGCAAGCTTTTTGATTAAAACAGGTGGTGAAAGTAAAGTATTTTTAAATCAATTTTATAAACAAAATAGTGAAAGTAAACTATTCTAAATCAATTTTATAAACATTAAATAATCTATTTTAAAATATAAATGTGAAAATATAAATGTGTATGTGTTTTGTAATAATAATAATAAAAAATTTAGCATTAGACATTTAATGAAAATGAAGTTGTTTTCCCTTTTTAATTTTAGCAATAAAACCATTGAATCAGAAATCAATCCAGCTATATATATATATATATATTGAACCGTATTCGAATATGTGTATTCGAAACACCTGTCTCTTAGGCAGAGAAGAACATACTCGGAGAGTATGTATGCCCAAACGATAGCTATAAAGTATATAACTAATGTTACATTTCCAGGACATAACTTCTTCTCAACTGTTGAGTTCAACACCAAGTTCAAAGCACTTTTGTTGTTTGTGTATAAACACGGGCGCCATTTATCTATTCAAAGATGAATAAATAATGCACTTTAAGCAATGGCCACTAACTCAATGCCTAAATCCACGACTAGCTCAGCTGTTTGTAATCACTAATAGATTATACATAATTAGTGGTTAAAAGGCTTGATAAAGAATTGTAAAAAGAATTTATAAAAAGAATTGATAAAAAGGAATTGATAAAAAGAATTGACCAACAAATATAGTTTAATTTTAAAGATAATTTATTTACTAAATTTAAACATTTTATAATTCTAATAAAACACACGCATATTTTAAATTAACATTTCTAAATAGTTTAAACATTCCTATAGATTTAATAACAAAGCATTCTAATTTAACTAATAAATATTGATATAATGACCATGCACATTTTATCTCATGCACACACATAATAATGATAATAAAGGACTACATAGTATTTGAAATTTAATCACACACATATCAATAGTTCATTTATGTATGATATCGAGTTCATATAATTAGACTCTTGGAGGATTCGCATGAATTAATGAAATGCAATGGCTATTACAGTATAGAACGAAATAAGCAAATGTTTTTACCTAGGCTTTTTTGAATGTTGACATAGAATTTTGTTCTTTGGAGGCTGCTTTCAGTGAGGATATTTCTCTTATAAATTCTTACCAGCTGGCTGGGACATTTCCTTGCTGAGTTTCCTGATTTTCACGATTATTGCTATCAGAGACAAATAGATACTGACGGAGATTTTCTAAGATGTTAAGCTGACATTATTTCACGGGCAGATCTGCTGTTTTCTCGGACATCTGGGCTGGAGATAAACGTGCATTCCATCTTCTCAACACTGCATTTTGTTTGTTAACTGCATAATTAATTTCTGAACTGCACTCATTCAATTAATTTGTGGAACTGATTACGATCCGATAAAAAGAGTCTATTTATATCTGCAACGCGTTGTCGAAATATTCCCAGCAAAGATCTGTTGTCGAATTGATAATCATTTAATAAATGTGTTTTGGGAGATTGCTTAATTAGTAATAGCCATGCAAAAATGTATTGTTTTATATTAATTAATATCTAATAGCCATTGCCGTGGTTTTAATGATAATCTTCTTTAACTTTTACATACATTTTATATATTTACAAATGTACATATATACGCACAAATATTAGTTTTAACATTATTTTTTCTTTAATTAAACTTGAATGAAAAGAGATTTGTATGTTTTAACTTTTTAAATTATATTTTTACGAATACTAATAAAAACTATTTATTTCCTTTTATAACTCTTAGTTTCATTTCTCAAACCAAGACTCCCCCTTCCCCCTTTTGACTAATTAATTGTAGCTTTTTTATTTCAAAAACTAACGCTAGAAAACTATTTAATTCTTATCTTTTTCGAAAACAAGCTGCAATAAATTCTTCAACATTTAATTTTATGTTTTTCTTTTATGAACGATTACTTTAATAATAATTTTAGATAAAATTATATGTGCCTATATCAATATAGGTACTATATATATATACATGATTGCATAATCCCAAGATACAATCTATGCTAAATTCCTAGATAATCATAGAGATTGACACAGCAATCTTGGATTCTGTTTATTTAATCTCTCTTAGCTAATTGTTTTAGTAACCTAATATTATAAGTCTATTTCAAGCCTTTTCCATCATTTATCCAAAAGACATTCTCACCTTGTTTCCCACAGTTTTGAAGGGACCCTCATATAATTTTAATAGATATTTTTCATGGAAGCTTACATTTGACAATTTTATAAAAATTTGATCAACAACTTGAAATTCATGCTTTGGTGATTTACAGTTTTATTTTTTCTTGTTCCCCATTTATATTAATCTCTCATGGATTTTAATTCCATCAGCCTCCATATCATATCTATTTGTGTTTCTTAATCATTAGAAATGCAGGCTTAAATAGTCTCTGAGTTTGTTTGCCTAAATGCAAGCAAACAAAGGTAAAGCCAGTGGTTTTGTTCATAGTCTAATTAATATAATTTATCATCTACTATGATTCACCCAAACTCAGTTATTTGAATTGTGCTATGCTTAAAATAAATGTTTCACTTTCATTTGTTTAATGTTCTGCTTTGCTATTTATTGATTTCTTTCCGGGGGTATAAACTTTTCCTGTAGTTGAGATAATAGATCTTGGCTTACCTATAATAGCAAAATATTATAGCTCTAATATGGTAATTGTATTTTTATAAATGCTAGAATTTTAACAATATATTATAATTCATGACTATATATATATATATTAAGTGTCATAGCATCGGCCTGGACATCAACCCGCAACCCGAGCAACTGTCTGCAAGTGCAAGGCAGTTGCGCTGACCTCTCAACCACCAATGCAAGACAAATATATTTTTTGGCCATAAAAATTTAGTCATCATTTCTCTAGGTTTCTTTCAACTCTTGTCATCTTCGCCAAGACAAAAGTCCTGAAGTGAGCAATGATTTATTGGGTTCTTTCTCACTTAAGTCTTTGTGCTCTTTATTCGTTGAAAATATTTTGAGAGATTTATAAGTACAAGTCAGCAAAAGAAATTAATATTATTGTTTTTCACTTCTGGAACTTCCTCCAAGCTTAGTTTTATTTTCTATACTTTTTAATATTCACTTCTATTTTAGATTTTTTTATTATCTTGCCACTTTCTCTTCTTTTTCACGGTATAGATTGTTCCTTTGTGTTACTACAAAGCATTAATTTAAGGTTGTTCTATGGTCTTATATGAAGGTTTATTTTATGATTAAAATCCCTTCATTGTGGTTGAAACTATCACCCTAATTAGCAGATATTAATCAGTGTCAATCAGAGGATGAGCAGTTAAAGCTTTCAATCTTGTTATTGCAGAAATAATAATATACTCCTATTTATATTTGTATTTTTCCTAAATATCTGATGCATTACATTTGCATCTTCTGGTGAACAGCTATCCAACAATGTGTCTCTATATTCTTAAAAGTATTAGGCTTATTGAAAACCAGAATACTGCCAGGACCTGTAGGTAACTGCATGCTATAATTAGCATACTTTATTTTGACATTGCATTTAAGCTGAAATATCATTTAACACTGATCAGATGCATATGTATTTCACTGATGTTAGCCTCTAAATGTCCTAATTTTTAGGAATTGATTTACCATACACCAGGAAAATTGTTGCATGCACTGGAATTAAACCTGAGAATTTCTTCTCTGTTTATTCTTTTTACTTCTGTTTCACTTTTTTCTGTATGACTGGCTTTTACTTAAATCCTATTTGCTGATTTATCTTTTGTAAAATTGGCTAAGCTTCCTTTTCTAACTATTGAATGATCTCTTCACTTTCTGATAACTTTGAGTTCTAGGATTTCTACTCTAGTTTTAGAGTAGCATTCTCTAATCTTCTTCTTTTACCTTTCTCACACTATAACTTTTCTTTTTGCTATTATTTCTTATATATATTCTTCTGGATTTTTAATGAAACATTTTTTATTTCTTTTTTACTTTGTTCACTATTCATTATCTCTTCTAACATTTAAAGTTTTATGTTATCTATATTTTTTCCTCTTTCTCTTGAGCTCTCTATATTTTTCTCCTAGCTTTTGGGCATGATTCTTAATATAGCCTTCTTTTCTAGTTTCATTTTTCTCATCTTTTTTAACAATTTTTACGATTATGTGTCTTTTGTTTTTATTTCTTTTTAGCATCATCTTTATGGCTTGCTGGATTTTTAGGATTAAATTTATGATTATTTCCATGTTATTTTTTTGCTTAAAATATTTTTGATTCTTCTATTTATTTCTTTTTTTACTTTTATCATTTATGAAGCTATTTCTTGCTGCTCTTTTTTTTCAATCATTTATTTTTTTTAAGTTTATTGATATGATCTTAATCTTGTTGCTTTTGTCTCTCAACTTTCTTGTCCTTGATTACTAACAATTTTCTGATATTTCTGTTAGCCTTTATTTTATCTATATTTCTTATTTCTTCCTTTTGCATGTTGTTTGTTTGTCTTTTTTACTTCTATCTTATTAACATTGATTTTTTTGCTTTCTTTGAACATAGTACTTTTCAAAAAATATATTTTCTCTTTAATATTTTATTAAATAGTCCACCAACCATTATTTTATCCATACACATTTCTCTGTATGATGAGCACTATATCTAAATCCACAATTTTTCTACCTACCCCTTATTATTAATAATAATAATTTATTTTCCTTTGCCTGCTTATTATTTAATGTTGGTCTCATAGTCCCCTTCAAGCTATATATTATGTTTGCATTATTTATATTTCTTTGCATACACTTTTATCACTTTTACAACTTATTTAATGTCAGATTTTACATCCAATTTTTATGTTGATCTTTAACTTATTGAAGTTGCTAATTTTGGAGCAAAACTTTATTTCAGATATGAACCCAGCTTAGGTCATGCATTCAATATTTCTAAATGCATTTAAATAAATCTTTTTTTTTATAGCACGATGTTTGTAAACTTGTAATATTTAACACAGCATTATGCTGTTGCACATGCGCTTTGAAGATTTTAACTATAAATGAATGAATACTAACACTCAACCACATGATAAAGTCTTTGGTCATCATTTATGTACATGAGACAGGATGATGTATGTAGTGATGATTCCTAAAGCATGCGGTCAAGAATAAATCTGTATACATTATATAAATAAAAGCAATTCATGTAATTTACCAGGTGATTTGGTTTCATCTCTAATGTTTTTTTATGAATGTAAATTATATGATAATAAAAAGTTATATTATATTAATTTAATTATTTGAACTTATTACTGATGCTAATAATAATTATCAAACCATGTATCACTTATATAACAATTTTATGCTATTTATATATCTGATTTTTATTTCCTAACCATCATATACCAAAACATTTTCCAGAGGCTTGTATTCTATTTTATCCACAAAATTTTTTATAAAGGATTTGAACTATGCCATTCCTACCTGAGTGCTCTTTTCATCACAAAAAATAATTAAGAATACACTACACTCTCCTATAGCACCACTTCAGTTTTGCCACATTAACAATCCAGGACTTTCACCAGAATCAAAAGCTAATTGTTCAGGAATGCATCCAGTTAAGAATAGCATAGATAACTAAATGGTAAAACTGACTTATAGCATTTGAACACTGCGTCCTCTATTTTTAAAAAACTTAACTACTTTTTCCCCCCTAATAACTGTATCCAAATTTATATAAGTGTATGTAACTATATGTAAGTGTAAATGTTAATAAATAAAAAAAAAGGAAAAAAAACTTACATTTAGGATACGTGTGTCGAACTACGTCATTCTCATTATGTAATTGCAAAGTATATCTAACTATAAATGTATTTTTTACATGAAGATTAATAAATAAAATTAATATAAGAAAACTGACTTTTTTAGGCTCTATTTAGTCTCACCCAAAAAGTCCCTGCTGTAAAAATTATGAACTACTGTACTTTGTTCACGTGACATTTTTGACATGTGTAAAATTTTGAACTAATTTTGCTTTACCGCATGGAATTTTGTCTTTCTAAAAAATGGCAGCTAGAGTGCCTATCACAACAATAGTGCCTCCAAATGAGATTATGGATGTTTCGGATGTTCTGTCAGAAACATGGAACACTCATCATCTGATAGAACAATTGCAAACTGTGGAATTGACCATGAAGTGGCTGGCCAGGAGGCGTCTGTTAAAGAACAGCATGGTATGTCTGTGTTGCAATATTCAATGTTCGCTGGTAAAATATTCAGCCAGCATAGATGATGTTAGATGGCAATGCAGAATGTGTGAACAATGTACAGCAGTAAGAAGTGGCACATTTTTTTCTGCAGCCATCTGTCTTTGAACACCATTGTTCATATAGCATTTTACTGGTCGTATAATTCACCTACTTTCATGATCGTTTGCGAGATGGAGGTGAGCGAACGAGTGATCATAGACTGGTGTAATTTTTGCTGGGAAGAATGTGCTACATATTTGGACAGAAATCTAGCACTTCTTGGCAGATTTGATGCCAACGGCAAACCACAGATAGTTGAAATCGATGAGTCCTATTTCTTCCACCAAAAATACAACAGAGGGGCATTCAGAGAAGACCGTTGGGTGTTTGGTGGGATAGAAAGAGGCTCGAAGAAATGTTTCCTATCTGAAATTGCAGACCGATCGGCTGACACTTTAGAAGCACTCATCCAGCAACACATTTTGCCTGGAACCCATATTATCAGTGATGGCTGGCATGTGTACAATAATATTAGCGGTCTTTCGAATGGTGTGTATCTCCACTCTGTCATCGTCCATCAACACAACTTTGTTGACCCGGACGACGAGCTTATACACACCAACAATGTGGAAAATCTGTGGATAAGAGCAAAGTGTAAGTTAAAATACCAATTTAGGATGAGCAGACCTTTGTTCTCATCCTACCTGCAGGAATTTTCTTTCAGAAATCTGCATGAACGTGATGACGTTTTTGTGCATTTCCTCACTTGTGTAGCTTCAAACTACTCCTAAAAATGTAAGTTCGTTTTTTGGTTATTTATTCTTTTTTATATAAAAACATTTACAGTTAATATACATCATTTATTTACAGTTATATATACAGAAAAGACCGCTATAAGTGAAAAATACGCATGTAAATGTAAGTTTTTTTTTTCCTTTTTTTTTATTAACATTTACACTTACATATAGTTACATACACTTATATAAATTTGGGAAAAAGTAGTTAAGTTTTTTAAAAATAGAGGGTGCAGTATTCAGATGCTATAAGTCAGTTTAACCAACTAAATATAGATATATATATAACAAAATAATTATTTTCAAGATCTGGGTTGGTACCTATAGATATAAATATTAATTTTGCACAGACAGACATCATTACAACTCTGGAACATATATATTGAACTGGATAATTTATCTGCTTTAAGAGTTCCATCATGAAATTAAAACTAACTTTTTTTTATAAAGTTTTTTGGGGGAAAGCTATTTAAAAGTCATGTATGTTATAATGCACATACTCATTTGTATTTTTAAATTCTGTGATTTTATTTTCCATAAATTTTAATTTAAAATAGTTTTCCTTTTAAAACTTGTTTTTTATCTATTTGTAAAGAAAATATTCTAATTTAAAAGTTTTAATCTTTTAACACAAGAAAGCATTTTAATTTTTTTTTAAAATTTTGATTGCATTCTTGTTTCTTTTCTATTGTTTAAAAAAAGAAAAAATCTGAGTCTTACTTTTTTTTCCATTTGTTTTTTTTATTAATTAATTTTGAATGAGTTAAGAGCCCTGGTCAGATGTTTTAAGTAAGATTAAATGTGAGACTGAGATTTTCCCTGGTCAAAAAACTTCTAATTAAAGGTGATTTGGCAGATAAGAGTGCACATAAATAACCCCAGGTTTCAGACTAATTATAATATGGCTTATCATTTTTATTCTTCTTGTTATGAGTATGTATTCAGCTTTTGTGTGCTGTTCATGATACATATTTGAATTGCTGTGCTGCCTTAAATTTCAAAGATTGCTGTCCATGTTGTTATACGACTATTATTAATATTGTGTTTTTGCTGTCTGCTAATGAGAAGTTCTGCTGAGATCATATTACTGTCTACTATTTGCTAAATAGGATCATCTCTGCAGTATGCCAAAACTACATGCCATGCAGAATCTTATCTATAACCTGCAGTGCTAAATCAACCCAAACATCAGCCCCGGATCCCAAATTGTTCTTTCAAGATCATGTCTTAAAGCCTAAACAAGAACTGATCCAAATCCAGCCTTTACCCTCCCTACCAAAGAGATATAAATCCAAAACCTTCATGATGGACTCAAGACAGAAAGAACTTTGCATATCTCGCTAGATGAAATATGATGGACTTTACATTAGCCTTGAGGTAAAAGATTTTCATATTGTAATCAGGGTTAAATCTTATACTTATATCTTTGTTAAAGTCTCAGCTTAATCTTAAAAGAAACCTGTCTTTTTTTAATATTCCTTTAATGCTTTTAATTGTCTTATGTATTTTTTATTATTGTATGTAGTGGACTTTTAGTTTTAAGACTCCTTTTTTTTTTAATTATGTATTTATTCGGGAATGTATTGTGAGTTTATATTTTAAATGCTTATGTTTTTTTATTTATATTACTAACCCTTGATAAATGCTTTGGCAGACATTCATAATTTTCTTTTAATTCACCTGTTGCTTTTATTATACTGTATTTAATTTAGATAAGCTTGGTTTGCATTTCCGACAGACCGTATATCTTTTGGCTGGCGATTTATCCAGTGTACTGTTCTGCTTTTCCTAAATCAGAGATTTTGTTTCTTCTATTTATGATTACATAAATGGTAATTTTTTCTTGTTCTATTTTCTTGTCTTGTATTGCAATCAACCTCAATGATCTTGAACATGGTCATTCATAAGCTGTTCTGCAGACATATAATGTTCTTAGTCCTGATGTTTCTTTTTTGGGATAAGAAAAGCTCGCCTGTGCTTTTCCATTGTATGCCCTACAAGACCACTTTATTTTGAAGTCTCTGAGTGGGGAAGCTGGAATTAGTTTTTATAAATCCCTAGCAGAAAGAAATTATAAATCTCATTTTAAATCATAGATAAGAAAATTTTACTTGACTGCCAGGGCAATTAATGTTCAATTCTCATGTACACTCTCTGATAAATACACTAAAGAAATCTAGGTCAAACCTTATACTTTTGTTTACTTGGAATTTTATTGGTTTTTTTTTTTAATTTAATAAATTATGAAGTTATTTAAAATTATCTTGGCTAGCGTTTGTCTTTGTATTCTTTTCTCAATTGTCTGAATAAAGTTAAAGATCTCTTTCTCTCCCTGGGTCTAACTGGTAATATTTATCATCAGTGTTAACTTTTGATCATCATAAATTAAATTTTCTAGGTAGTAAGTGACCTAGGGGTGCCCTTGGTGATCAAAAGAAGTGAAGAAATCATCAGTACAATATATTGTATCATTTTTAATAATATTGGGGTTTTAGACATTTTTATGTACTCTATTTACAAGTATATACAATTAACCAAATTGTGATTCCTTTTCTTAATTCAACAAGAAATAAGTGTTAGAAAAATATGACTATTTTTCCTGATTAATTTACCTCTAAGCATTTGATATATTACAATGTTGGAGCAAACTATGACTAGCAGTAGGTTTTTTTCATTTAATTGTTATTTCTGGGTGCCAGTGCTTAATGCATCAGCTTTGATTTATGGAGACATTAATGAATCAATTGTATAGGCATTTATAAATGAAAATCTAAATGGAAGATTGCTGACTTTAAATTAACACATAGATTTAATAAACAAGTAAGTACAGATTATAAATACAAAATTATTTATTAATACTACTCTTATTGAATATTATTAAACCATTAACATATAACAGACATAATTCATATACATATAAGAGATATATAATGTATTAAACTCATTAATATCTAAAAGTTGTAACAACCATATTAATCTTGAATATTAATTAATTCTAAAATACTTCTTAATACTAAATACTAGCTGTGTATTAAGAGTTTATCTATTTTAGTTAGAATTATAAAAATGCATATATATAGTTCTTATTTATCTTCCCAGAACTTTCTGTGGATATTTACTAATACTAGATATAGGTATACCATGGCTATAAATTTTTTTTCTGTGAGTTCCATCCAGTACAATTGGAGTAGAGTTTTTTTTTTTTTTGTTAGCTTGTTCAGGGTGACTTTAAGGAAGTTAGGAAGCATCGGTGATTGTATCCATTTAGCAATTCATTTGAATAAAATTAACCTGTAAGATTTCCCTATGGCTTTTTAATTATGAATATGTACTTTCTTTCTTCTTGGTCCTTTAACAATTTTTCTTCAGCAATGCAACAAAAAAATGCTATTTAAGAAGTAGCATAAGAATAAAAATATTATCTGGGGATATTCACTCTTTTTTATATCCAAAAGTTTGAACTATTGCACAGTTCCTGTTTACACCTTTCTTTTTTTTTTATTTTGTCCAGATTCAACTTCCTCACAAACTTTATTATTTTCTACTATTAATTTTCACATTTTTTTATTTATCAAGTTCAATATGGCAATCTGTTTCAATTGGCAATCTTTAATTATTAGGGGAACAAAGATCACACCTCACATTTTCTTTTAATTAGTTGATTGCATTCCCATTTTATTTTTATGTAAAATAAAATCTGCAAATATTTTTTTTCCCTTTTTATCAGGGTAGTTACTTATTGTTTATTAAATTTAAAAAATCTATTCATTTTATATTAAAACTGTATTTTTAAATATAATTTTCTTTTAACAATCTTCTTTTAGTTTATAATGTCAATACACATTGTACCAAAATAATATGACAATATATATCAGAAAGAACATACATGTAGTAGGCATAAATCTCCTGTATTTTTAAATCTATAACAGGCACTTCATTTCAGCTTTGCACACATTCTTTTTTTATACAATAATTTGTAAATATAAACTATTATACTCAAATAATAATTAAAATTCTAACAATAATAAAAACAAAATATTTTACTTTCTCTGGTGCAATACTAATAATTATAATCAAAAAATAATTACAATTAAATACTACTAACAATAAATATAAAATATTTTATCATACTGAAATTATTTCTAATCATTGAGACTCTTATTTACATATTTAAATATGTAATTAAAATGTCTTACAAGTCATGGCATTTTAATTACTTATTAAACTTATTTTTCATTGCAGTTATACCCATTCATAGCAGTCTATAATTCTACATTTGTAATATCCTGAGATTGTCTTTAGTCCCAGTTGAGATTAAATTCTTAGTTATTAGCTGGTAAGCATTGACTTCATACTTTATAAACTTCTGTCTTTTTATTCTCTAATAAGTCAGTAGACTGCATAAACTGTAGGCAATGAAAAGATACTTCCCTTATGAACAGGCAAATCATTTAAAATATCAACATTTCTGAACTTATAACAGTTATTAATTTATAAGAGAATGGCTACATGGCTGACGCTATGGATAATGCACTTTGGTGTTTTTAGCACGTGACTTTGATAGTTTCTATTACCCAGAAATTTAACATTATAGCTAAAATTACTTCCAGCAAACATATTTTTAATATATGTATCTGTCATTGAATTACTGTGGCAATAAAAAAATGTTATAATTTGGAACTTTTCATATATTAGTGGGATTATTTAATTTGTCATCTATTTTTTATGTTATATGATACTCTAGAGTTACATGTACTTTGACCCTCAGTCAACATATCTTTTTTCCAAAATTGCCCACTTTTATTTATATTTAGCTATGTGACTGCAGAAAAAGAACATAGCTTCTTATCAACTCAGCTCCAGCTTTTTTTTTACTTTTTTTTTGTTTATTTTTACATTCTTATTTTGTTTTAATCTTATAATCAATTCTAATTAGCTATTTGTCAATCAACATATGATTACCAGATTTAATTGCAAAATGGATTGCCAAAACATAAAATATTTTTTTGTAAACAGTTTTTCTCTTAAAATTTATTTTCATATTTTGTAAACTTATGCATATCTTCTATAATTTTTAATTATTTATCTTTATTAATTATATTTGCATACAAGTATCATGTATATACTTATAGATGTAATTAGAGGTGATTTCAATTCAGTCTTTCAAGCTCCTTTCAGTCATCCACTCCATCTCATACAACCAATACACATGACCATTTATATGTGAAAAAGATATAAATGATCTCAATATATGTATTTCGTGCTGAACCAGTACTCATCACTTGGTCTGGATCATCATCTCCCATGCTGTTTATATTAAAATAGTAAATCTTAAAACTTTAATCAACAGGCTTCAATCCTCTTTACTTCTCTTCTCTACCAAAAGATATGAGTTGATTACTTTGAATCATAAAAATTTCAGAGAATATAGTTTGTTTAACATTAACAATTATTTTTCCAGCTTTCATAGAATAACTAAGTATATAAATCTTAAATACACATAATTTTCCAAATATTTACAATTCATGTTTGATTTTCTTTAAAGTAAACTAACTTGTATTTACTTATTTAACAAGTTTAATATATATATATATATATTATAACGGGATGGCCTATTTGATAACCTTAGTTGAGGCATCAAATATAACAGAATGGCATTTAATCATCCCAGTTGATATACCAAATATAACATAATCGATTATATTTAATGCTTCGAAATCATTAACTTAATGCTTCTCAGTTAGGTTCGCCAAATATAACAGAATGGATTATATTTAAAATCTAAGTTGGTCTTGTTAAATATAAGGAGATGATTAAATTCCCTAGAAAGAGGATATGCATTTCACTACAATCGGACTTTGGGTCTTCAGGTAGAATGCTAGAAATGAATCGATGAAATACTAAGTCCATGATTATATCTATCTTTATTATGCTAGCTCAATAATCTTTAAATAAGTTTTAATATAATTTAGACTAGTTCATCCATCTTTCATCCCTCTTTCAGTCACCATTATGCCACGATATTCAAACTCATGGAGAATTTGCAATTAGCTCTTTTCAGGGATAATTTCAAAACAAGTTATTATTTAATATGCCTTTATATAAGCATTAATTATAATTGATATTCATATGATATTTATAATACTAGCATATATATAATATAATTCAATAATGATTAGACAAAGAGATCAAGTTAATAAATCAATATTTAATAAACAATAAAAAATATAATATAATAGATAATAAAATATTAATAAATAAATACGGATGAATTTTACCATTTTAAAAATATTAATAAATAATATTCTTATTTAACACCCTATGATAAAATTCAATTCTATAATAAACTTTCAAAAATTAAAGAAAATAGTTTAAATTAACAGATATATAAAAACAATATCTGGATTCAAAAATTAATAATTTATGTAACTTATTAACTTATTTACCATTCTTATTTATATGTTTCATAATTACTAATATATAAGTACTATTTATAATTGTATAACTTATATATTATATGTATTTTTGATAAATAAAATACATTGAACGTTTACAATATTATGTAGTAAATACAATATAATCCTGTTTAAAATATCTATTAAATAATAACTATTCTTTATATCCTTCATCTAATTTGATGAATTATATCAAGCTTTCAATTAATTATATTTAATATTAAATATAATTTTCCTATTAAGATATAATGATGCGATGACAAATTTGAAATAAAGATAATAATAATAATAATAAACATACTAAAATAACATAAGCATTATTACAATATAAATATAAATAAATAATAAAGAAAACTTATTTTCCAGAGTTGAAAGTAGATATTGAAGTTTATAGTTCATCATCCTAATGAAGATCTTTTACGAAGTATATTATTAATCCATTGGTATAATGATGATTTTATTTATCCTTAATTGATAAACTGTTAATAATATCCAATGACTTGATTGATATAATATGTAGTAAATATTCTTTGAATGATGATGTTCTTAATCTCCATTTTTCTATTATCATTAGACGTTCTATATATCCAATATTTCAAAATATTTTAAAATAGCATGCAAGGTTGGTTTCGAAACCTTTACGATACAAAGCTGTTCTACTCAAAGCACATTGTTTTATCCTATATATATATATATAATTATCTTAAATTTATATATATCTGAAGAATAACGGAAGTGTTAAAACAACGTAGTTTTCAAAAAACTTAAACAGACGTTCTTTTCTTTTATATTGCTATTCCTTTAAGATTTAACAGAAAATTAAAATATTTTCCTTGCAGACTTTTAATCCACAGATTATCTTAATTTGGAAAAGTTAATATTTAAATTCCAATCGTTGAACAGTAGTATTGATAAAAGAAAAAGTTATTTAAAGAGAAATGATTTTCTTTTTTCTCCTTAATAACAAGAGAACGAATAAATCTGCTCGTGTGTTATTACAAGTTCATGCTTTATTCAAATATTAATTGTTCAATAGACATTAAGATTTAATAATAAAATATATATAAAATTATTTATTATTCTACTTCAAATCTGGCATTTTACTCAAAAGCTTAAGGTATGTATTATTTAAAACTCACATGTATATATAAATAGTTTATATATGTATACATAATAAAATAGTCAAATAAATTTTATATTTATAAATAATTTCATAAGAGATAAAACACGTTAGACAAATAATAATAACTATAAGTTACTATTATATTTCCCCTTCCCTTCGGAAATTTAAAATTTTAATTTAAGTTAAAATTTTAAATACTTACAACTATTTTAGTATGTTCTTATAATTTAATTGCATTTATACTTGGATTTTATGAAGGGTTGAAGTTTTTTTTTTAACTGTTATATCTTTCCTTATACTTGGGCTATATTATTCTTTTGATAATGATCAAAAAAAATTAAGGACTTTGATGGTTAATTTTTTTTTTTATAAAAAAAAAATAAAATAAAAAAAATAATGTGTTTCCTTCTTGGACAACACAAATATATTTACTAGCCTTATTCCTGCTTCTTTAAGACTTATGGATTTGAAAAGGACTAAATAAATACTAGAGTATCCATTTATTAATATGAATTGACTCTATTGTTTTTACTTATTTCAAGGCATTAAAGAATACCCTCATCAAAGCTAATGTTCTTAATATATTTCTCTTTACATTGATCACTATTATTATTATTTTTATTTACAACCGTATTGTTTACACTGCCCAATACTTATCTTGATATTCACCTTATTTCTTTATATAACATTATAAACAGCCAAAATAAGGTTTTAAAATTCGTGAATTATATGTACCATGAATCTCTCCTTCTTGGTTAATCCAAAATGCATTTGGACCTGCCTTTTTAATGATAGTATAAGGTCCTTCGTATGTGTTGTAGAATTTGTGATATTTATTCTCTAATGGTTTACTAGGATGGAAAGTCTTTATCAATACTCTATCTCCAACTTTAAATTCATAAATACATTTTTTTTATTCCGGCATCTATTATTTGACATTTTAACAAGTTGTTTATGAGCTTGTATAATGTCTTTTTCTTCATTTATTTTGGGTTCATTAATAATAGGTTTATATTTTTTAAATTGTATAGGTATAGTTTGATGAAAGTGTAGTCGTATGGGTGAGAATCCAGTAGATTCATTTAAGCTCCAATTGATATAATCTACTACACATTTTGTCTGCTTTACCCAACCCTTATGCTCTTCTTCCAAATAGGTCCTAAACAAACGTCCAAGCTCCCGCATAATACGTTCGCATGGGTTTGATTGTGGATTCCTAATAGAGATTAGCACATGTTTTATTTTTGATATATCTACCCATTTCTTCCATTCCTTAGATAGAAAAGGTGTACCATGATCAGTTAGTATGGTTTTTGGCTTTCCTATCATTGGAAATTGGAGAGTACTCAATACTTTGATTGTATGTTTAGTATTGGCTTGGGGTATTGGGTAAGCAGCAACATATTTGGAAAAGAGATCATAAGTGACTAATAAATATTTTTGTTTGTTAAATGGGGGCAAAGGCCCATAATAGTCAATTGCTAAGATCTCATTTGGTCTTTCTGGAATGATAGAATTAATTGAATTAATATAATTTTGGTTTACTGACTTAGCTCTTAAGCAAATTAGACAATCTTGGAGTGATTTCAAGATGTCTTTATACATTTTTGGCCAGTAAAACCAATTCTTAAGGGTATGTTCTGTCTTGTGAGCACCATAATGCCCATATAGACAGTGTACATATTTTATGAGTGGGTCACGTAAAGACTTTGGTATTATTGTCCTCCACTCATCAATGTTATCATTCATTTTATATAGTAAGACCTGCTGTTCTAATTTAAAATGGTTAAGATCTTTAGGTGCATTCAAAACTTCCTCCCCTAATAAAACTTTTATAATTGGGTTTAATTATGGGTCATTAAATTGTAGCTCAGGTAAGTTTTCCAACTCGTTCTCTACATTACTATCAGCCATCACATTGACATTCGTAATGTAGGCATTGTCTACCATCAAATGATTTTGTTCTGACCTACATGGATTTCGACTAAGCACATCAGCCACGATATTCTCGGATCCTTTGCAATAATGCACAGTGTAATTAAATTCCTGTAACAATAAACTCCATCTAACTAGATGACTATTAGTCAGATAACTGTGATTCAGGAATTCAAGGCTTTTGTGATCAGTGATCACTATCACCTCTGATCCGAGTAGCATTTGTCGAAATTTTTGGAAAGCCCAGACTATTGCTAGTGCTTCCTTCTCTGTAACCATGTAATTTATTTCTGGACCTTTCAAGAGCCGGCTAATAAAGTAGAGGACACCTGGTTGGCCATCCTCTTGGATTTGGGACAGTGTTACCCCTAATCCAAAACCACTACTATCTGTTTGAACAATGAATGGTTTATTAAAATCAGGGAAAGCTAACATAGTTAACTTTAAAAACCCTGTTTTAATATTCTCAAATGCACGGTCTTGTTCTTCAGTCCATTTCCAACGTTCATCTTTTCTAATCAATTTTAGCAATGGTTCCATGTGGTCTGAGAACTTCTGATAGAAACGGTTGTAAAAATTACATAGGCCTAAAAATGATCTAATTTGTTTTCGAGTAGATGGTTTAGGAAAGTTTTGAATGGCAGAGATCTTCTCTGGATGAGGTCTTATCCCATTGCAACCAACAATATGACCTAAGAAGACTACTTGGTTGGAAACTAAAGTACTCTTCTTGAAGTTAATTTTTATACCTTTCAGAAAACACTCTTTAAAAATATATATATATAAATGTTGAAGGTGTTCTTCAACTGTGGTGGATGCAATAATTACATCATCCACATAAATAATTATGATTTGTTTTACCTCAGGAGATAAAGTCTTATCCAAACACCTAATTAGACCTGCACCACTATTTATCAATCCAAAGGGCATCCTATTAAATTGGTATGTAAAACCCTCATAACGGAAAGCAGTATATTGGCGATCTTCTGGATGAAGTTCAATCTGCCAATAGCTGGAGGTTAAATCGAAAGTAGAAAATACCTTCTTATTTCCAAATTTCACGAATAATTCATGTATGGGCAGCGGTATATTTCTGTCTGGGACAGTAATTTTGTTTAGTTGTCTAGCATCTAAACAAAATCTCATCGACCCATCTTTCTTCTTCACAGTTACTACTGGATTACAGTAAGGTGAAGAGCATTTGGAAATGATTTCCCAATCCAGCATTTTGTTAATTTGCTTAGATATATCTTCCCGATATTGGTATGGAATAGGATACGATTTGGATTGGAATGGTTGATCATGAATTAATCTAATTCTCTGTTGGAATCCCTTTATCACTCCTGGTATGTCTGAGAAAATAGAATTAAATTCTCTTATAACAAATCGTAATTTCAATATATCATCACTTCCAAGCAAGTTGGATTCTGTGAGTTTACTCTCTAAGAGTGTTTCTGGAATGCTAGATGTTATACAGTCAACTTCAATTAGATCATATCTTGGAAGCAATGTCATCTCCAAGACTTCATCATTAATTTTAACTGTTTTATTACAGAAATCAATTACACAAGTGTTCAAATGTAGGAAGTCTGCCCCTAAAATAACATTGTGAATCAAACCATTCAAAATTAAAAATACATGATAGAGAGTTGTTTGGCCAATTTTAATCTCAATCCAAATTTGTTTTTGGATTAATTTAGCTTTTCTGCTGTTAGCCATGGTAACCTGCATAGATTTTAATGGTAATATTTTGATGTTAGGATTTATTGCTAAAATCTCTTGATAAAATTTCTCTGATATCACTGAAATTTGGCTACCAGAATCTAATAATGCTTTAACCAGCAAGCTCTCAAACAAAACTTCTATCATAGGGCAACTTTGTAAAACAAAATTTGGTGTTTTATCTTCCCATGAACACATCATGTTAGTGATTTCTCGTGTAAAAGATTGATTCAAGTTCCTCATTGGGTATTTGGTTTCTTGAGGTGAGGAACATTTCCTCAAGTACCCTTTTAGTTTGTTTTATGTGAAACTATAGATATATCTTTACTACATCCCGGTTTTGGGGAATTTCTTGGATTATTAGAAGAAGTTATTTTTACTTTATTTAAATTATCACGATTTATTTTGGGAGAGGGGTCATAAGGTATATTCCTTTGAGATGTTTTTCCCTTCCAATAATTGGTATCTCTATTATTTTTCCTTCTATTATAAAATATTGTATTGATTGAAGCTTCCTCCTTTTTTTAATCAGGTAATCTAATTGATAAATTGGTTTGATTCATATCAATACTATTTAAAAGTTCTACTATTTGTTCTATTTTTGTTATATTGGTACACAATAATGATTGTTCTATTTTAAGTGGTAAATTTCTTTTTATTATTCTAATCATTTCGCCTTCACTTAAATGATAAGTATTAAGTGTTCTTAACTTTGTTATTTGATGGCGAAAGAATTTGGTCAAGATTTCTCCAGGTGTCTGCTTATACTTATCCTGGAATATTTGGTACAATAAAGCCTCTTGTCTATCCCTATTCCAAAAATTTTTAATTAATAATTCTTGGTATTCCATATAAGTAGATGGAGTTTGTGATAAAGACTCCCACCACATTAATGCATCTCCTTGTAAGTGACTGTATGCAATAATCATTTTTTCTCCTTCTGATAAATTACGGTTAACGGAAAAATAAAGATTAAGGCTTCTAATATGTTCTATAGGAGATTCATTATGAGACCCCTTGAATATTTTTAACCTAACAAATTGGTTAATTGTACTACTTGGTATTGAATGATTGTATACATTTTGTTTTTCTAAAATATTCAACTGAGAAGTTGATGTTTGATTTTCATGATTAATCCTACAAGTATTTAAGTTTAAACCTTCTAATTCAAAATTACTAGGATATTTTTCAACTTCAGACATTATATGATACTGAAAATTTGATCTATCACCAGAAGCAATTACTTGTTGTGAATCTTTTTGAATAACTTCCAAATGATTTTCACCAAGATTTTGTTCTTGATTACTACTACAAGTATTTACATTCTTTTCAACCTGATGAATTTCTATAGTTGGTGTTTTTTTACATATTTGTGTTTCAATAACTCAAAATCTAGTATCAGTTGATTCTTTTATTTTATTTACTCTATTCAAAGTTTCAGTAGTATCTTCCCTTAATTTTTCCAATACATTTTTATCTTTATTTGTATTAATTTCTATTGAATTCATTTTATTTTCCAAAGTTTTAAGTTGATGATCAATAGTCTCTAATACATTATTCTGGGATTCTACCTCATTATTATGTTTAGTAGAAAGTTGATCTATTCTTGTGTGTGTTTGTTGTCTATCTTCTTGGATTTCATTCCGTATTTTATTTTGTTCTTCCTTTACTTCTTCCCTAAAAATTCCTTGATTTTTATACATTTCATCACATTTAACATTTAATCTATCTATGATGTCATTTTGGAACTCACTAAACCATTGTTGACATTTTGAATTATTTTTATCAATTTCATTCTTTAGGTCATTTAATGCTTGTTTAATTTCAATGTTATCTCTTTGAACATTATCCACATTCAAATTTAGCTGTTCCATTTTAGTAGATAATTTATTTTCAATTCCTGTTATTTCAACCTTCAAATCATTTTTTAAACTATCTAATTTTTTACTATTATCACTTTTTAAATCATCTAATTTTTTATTATCATCTAATTTTTTATTATTATCACTTAATTTTTGACTTAAACTATCAATATTATCATCTAATTTTTTTTTATTATCACTTAATTTTTGATTTAAACTATCAATATAATCATCTAATTTTTTATTATTATCATCTAATTTTTTATTATTATCATTTAATTTTTTATTAATATCATCAAGTAATTTTTGATTATTACTGTCCATTTTACTCATAAATATTTGGAACATTTCCATCATAGTTGTATTATTATCTATAACCTTTGTTGAACCAACATTAAGTGATTGGTTAATCTCAATTTTAGATAATTGATTTAAATCTTCATCAACTATATTTTGTGTTTGAGATACTACTTGATCTAAACTCTGTGTTTGTTGAGGGTATTCAACTATGGTTGTAGAACCCCCTGATGCTTGTACTAATGATGATTGTTCTATAATACTACTATCATCACTTAGTTCACTTTGCAAATCATCTTGCATTTGACTAGAGCATTCAATATCTTTGTTTGAAAACATTTTCCCACTTCGAAGCATAACAAATTTTAACTTAATTCAAATATTACTCAAGTGTATATATATTTTTATAACCAAAATATTATATCGTAAAGTTCTCTACCACCTCATGCTATTTATATATACTTATGATGTTCTAATGATATATGTGTATATTTTTAAACATCTATGTCTATAGAAAAACTTTATCCCACTCAACTCTTGTTTAAAACATAATTTAATAATTAGTTATTTAAATATTGATCTCTCTAAATCATATTATATATATTATCATTTTTTTATTTATATTAATCTTGTAATTATAAACACCATATGAATCTTCATAACAACATACTTGTTACTAAGAATAATCAATTAATCTATCCATGACTTTTTCACTATATGTAATAATATAGAATCATTGATTCAAAGCCCCAGATAATATACTAAATATGTAATAGTATATAATTTATACCTGTGATGAACTTAAATGTTCAAAGCCTAAAACGTTGAGCACCAAATATAAATAAGCAGTCTACAGGGTATGAGATTTAATTAATCGAAGCCCCAAATGTTTCGGTCACCAAATATAATGGGATGGCCTATTTGATAGCCTTAGTTGAGGCATCAAATATAACAGAACGGCATTTAATCATCCCAGTTGATATACCAAATATAACATAATCGATTATATTTAATGCTTGGAAATCATTAACTTAATGCTTCACAGTTAGGTTCACCAAATATAACAGAATGGATTATATTTAAAATCTAAGTTGGTCTTGTTAAATATAAGGAGATGATTAAATTCCCTAGAAAGAGGATATGCATTTCACTACAATCGGACTTTGGGTCTTCAGGTAGAATGCTAGAAATGAATCGATGAAATACTAAGTCCATGATTATATCTATCTTTATTATGCTAACTCAATAATCTTTAAATAAGTTTTAATATAATTTAGACTAGTTCATCCATCTTTCATCCCTCTTTCAGTCACCATTATGCCACGATATTCAAACTCATGGAGAATTTGCAATTAGCTCTTTTCAGGGATAATTTCAAAACAAGTTATTATTTAAAATGCCTTTACATAAGCATTAATTATAATTGATATTCATATGATATTTATAATACTAGCATATATATAATATAATTCAATAATGATTAGACAAAGAGATCAAGTTAATAAATCAATATTTAATAAACAATAAAAAATATAATATAATAGATAATAAAATATTAATAAATAAATACGGATGAATTTTACCATTTTAAAAATATTAATAAATAATATTCTTATTTAACACCCTATGATAAAATTCAATTCTATAATAAACTTTCAAAAATTAAAGAAAATAGTTTAAATTAACAGATATATAAAAACAATATCTGGATTCAAAAATTAATAATTTATGTAACTTATTAACTTATTTACCATTCTTATTTATATGTTTCATAATTACTAATATATAAGTACTATTTATAATTGTATAACTTATATATTATATGTATTTTTGATAAATAAAATACATTGAACGTTTACAATATTATGTAGTAAATACAATATAATCCTGTTTAAAATATCTATTAAATAATAACTATTCTTTATATCCTTCATCTAATTTGATGAATTATATCAAGCTTTCAATTAATTATATTTAATATTAAATATAATTTTCCTATTAAGATATAATGATGTGATGCCAAATTTGAAATAAAGATAATAATAATAATAAACATATTAAAATAATATAAGCATTATTACAATATAAATATAAATAAATAATAAAGAAAACTTATTTTCCAGAGTTGAAAGTAAATATTGAAGTTTATAGTTCATCATCCTAATGAAGATCTTTTACGAAGTATATTATTAATCCATTGGTATAATGATGATTTTATTTATCCTTAATTGATAAACTGTTAATAATATCCAATGACTTGATTGATATAATATGTAGTAAATATTCTTCGAATGATGATGTTCTTAATCTCCATTTTTCTATTATCATTAGACGTTCTATATATCCAATATTTCAAAATATTTTAAAATAGCATGCAAGGTTGGTTTTGAAACCTTTACGATACAAAGCTGTTCTACTCAAAGCACATTGTTTTATCCTATATATATATAATTATCTTAAATTTATATATATCTGAAGAATAACGGAAGTGTTAAAACAACGTAGTTTTCAAAAAACTTAAACAGACGTTCTTTTCTTTTATATTGCTATTCCTTTAAGATTTAACAGAAAATTAAAATATTTTCCTTGCAGACTTTTAATCCACAGATTATCTTAATTTGGAAAAGTTAATATTTAAATTCCAATCATTGAACAGTAGTATTGATAAAAGAAAAAGTTATTTAAAGAGAAATGATTTTTTTTTTTCTCCTTAATAACAAGAGAACGAATAAATCTGCTCGTGTGTTATTACAAGTTCATGCTTTATTCAAATATTAATTGTTCAATAGACATTAAGATTTAATAATAAAATATATATAAAATTATTTATTACTCAACTTCAAATCTGGCATTTTACCCAAAAGCTTAAGGGATGTATTATTTAAAACTCACATGTATATACAAATAGTTTATATATGTATACATAATAAAATAGTCAAATAAATTTTATATTTATAAATAATTTCATAAGAGATAAAACATGTTAGACCAATAATAATAACTGTAAGTTACTATTATAATATATATTTATATAATTCTTGTTAAGAATGCAATTTTTTTTCTTTTTTATTTTTACTTTTTAGTTTTTTCCCTCACATTCTGATTTATATTTACTGATAAAGAATTGAGAAAGTTTTATTTTTTTATTTTAACTACTTTTACTTGATTAATTGAAGTTGTTTAGTCTACCTCCTTATTTGTGACTAAAAACAGTAGCTGCTAGTTTTCATGTTTGTTGAATATTGGCATTGCAGAGAAGTGTATGTGGGCTTTTAGTAATGATCCTAACACACAACACTTACTATACCTAAAGTTCAGAAACTATAGAATCTGAATTTAGGACCAGCATATATATATATATATATTACCCTAGAACATTCATCTAACCAATCTACTTGAAAAAACAGCCTAATCTTTAGAAATTTCAGTGATATGCAACTGATATATCAAAGCACAGACAAATGTTGATTATATTGCACTTCTTATGCTGCTCATGATATTTATATAAATGTATAAAACACAGATGAAAAAGGTTGGCTAATCTATTTCTGTTTATTACCCTAAAGAAAGTGTTTTTAACCTGTACTGTACTAAATTGTTTTAAAAATAAATATATTTGGAATGAATTGAATAAATTATAATTTACTAGCCAATGAAAAAAGAGTTCAACAAAATGACTGATCAATGAAAGTCCCAAAATAATTTAAAAACCTCCAGAGATTAGAAACTTTAGTTATGTTTCTTTGAATTGTCTTATATTATTCCTAAATGATTGGTTTTAGAATCAAAAATAATAATAATGAAATTTCCAAATGTATGGAGTTTTTTTTATAGTAATCATAGATAAAAATCCAGATTTTTGATTGAGTTAATATAATTGGATTTTTTATAATTAAAATATGCAAAAGTAATTTGATTTATAAGTCAAAAAAATAAGAATTAATGATTAAAATATTATTTTTATATATTTGTATATATTACCTTTAAGATCATTTATTATTTATATATTGCTAAAACAGAATAATATTGGCCTATAGATTTAATAAATTAATTATTAAGAATTGAAATAGTTTATAAGCATGTTGTGTAAATATTGCATCTTTATAAATTATTAACATGGTTTAGTTTTATAAAAGTTAAGAAAAATAATAATTGAAATATTTTATGATATCACACAAAACATGCAAAAGTGACTGGATGCAGATGTCATTGTATTTATGACCTGTTACCATTTATATATCTATAAACTACAATTTAAATATTGTTATGTATATATATTTTATTTGTCAATCTATAGAAATAAATAATATTTAATATCTATATATCAAAATCAGAAATGATAATTCTGTATTATTAAAATATTTTTCAGATTCTTAATTTTATTTTTTATTATTATCTCTACATCTAATTAATCAATAAATATATTAATTATGATTTTAAGTTATTCCAGTGATGTTATTTAATACTAGAGTAAATTAGCTCTACAGAATTTCATTATTTTTCTGATATTTCTGATGTTTTTCTTTGTCTCACACATCAGTGTAAAATATATGCTAAAAAGATTATTACTTATCAGAAAATAATAAATTTGACTTCATTTGATAGATATTTTTGTTTACTACTGTTCACATTTTGTTTCAGCAAATATTTAAAAAATGAGGACGTAATCAAAACAAAGACATTACACATCATCATTTCTAAAAAGATTATTTTCAGTTTATAAAATCAATGAAATATTTTTTAATTCTTATTATTTTTAAGCATCCAAGTGAATAATTATTTATTTCTTTTATATTTAACAAATTATGCTTTAAATTTTTAATTTTTTTGAATATTTATTGCAAAATTGTGATATTTTCTTATCCATAAATATAAAGTAGATTGTTTATGAGAAACTAATCTTGTAAATTATTTCAGGCCATATTTACATTAGCTGCTAATATAAAGTTATATTTTAAAAAGTAAAATATTTTGAGTCAAAATAAGTTATTAAAAATTTATATTTCTTGATATATAATAAATATAGTGTAATTTTTTTAAAAAAAAAATATCTAAATCCATAATAAATTTGCAAATAAACACATTTTTGCATCATTGGAACTACAATATCGTAAAATGATGAATGTTTTACAGCCTTGGCAACAGACAATAACTGAACATGTCAGGGTAGGACTTATGTCTATTGTAAGAGTGAGAATTTTGAATTTACCACCTTTTAATGCAAATTTTTTGGTGAAAAATTTATTATAATAAAATATCTGTTTGCACGCATTTTAACATATAATACTTATAAAAAAATTCACCAGGGGTGAATTAGCCAAAAGGTGATTTTCTATCATCCTGAAATAGATTAAGCTTAAATATAGTGTGCCTTAACTTTTGTTTACATATAGTCACCAAAAATTCTTACAATCCCAAACTAGCTTTTAACAAAATAGTATATGGGATGTATGTGTGTGAATACTTGTATAATTTTCTTTAAAATTAAAGAGATGGTACTAAAATGATCTAAAGACCTTAAACATTATTGTATTGATATGTTTTATGATGATAACAACTAATTTTATTGATAACCAGTGCAGTCATAATCCCTTATGGTCCTAAGCATTGATGATCACCATTAATATAATAATAATAATAATAATAATAATAATAATAATAATAATAATAATAATAATAATAATAATAATAGTAGTAGTAGTAGTAGTAGTAGTAGTAGTAGTAGTAGTAGTAGTAGTAGTAGTAGTAGTAGTAGTAGTAACAACAACAATAACAACAACAATTTATAATTATAATTATTTTAGTATTTAAGTATGTATATGCAGCAAGAAATATTGATGATTGTTTTTTATAATATTATACCTCTAATTTCTGCTTGATGGTGATTTTTCAAAGAATTTATAGTATGACTTTTTAAATAATGTAGTATTTGGTCTGTTAGTGATCTATTGTTTCTCTTCTGTTGTTATTCAGTAAAAACAATTATTATTATTATTATTATTATTATTATTATTATTATTATTATTATTATTATTATTATTATTATTATTATTATTATTATTATTATTTACATATTCCTGCTTTATTATTAGCTTGTTTATTATTATTTTTACTTCTTTCACATAATTCATATTACTATAAATGACTATCCAACTGGGGCATAATAAATAATTAGCTCATATAACCTCTTGGTTATCTCAAAAATAATTATGGGCTATTCCTTATGTTGATTAAAGATTTAATGTTAAATCATAGTAATTTTCTCCAAGGCATTCTTTATAATTATAAAACTTGATTTTTAGAAATCATTTCTTATACTAGAGAATTTCTTTTTGAAATTACAAAAGCATAGTCTTAAAGTTATGAAGTAAGTAATGATTTTTTTTGTTTATTTTTTTATTGACCATTAATAACAGATAGTCAAATTTGTGATTTAGAATGTTTCAATATCATTTATTGATATTCCATCCTTAGCAGTTGTTTAATTAGATAAAACCATTTCTAACAGAGAAAAATGGAAAAATAAAAAACATCTCAATCCTAAAAACAGAATCTAAGAAAATATTTGGTCTCCAGAGTACTGTGCACATTATAAAATTATTGCCTTAGCCCAATAATAGCAAACTTGTTGCCCACTAAAGTGATATTGAATCTTTTCTTGGTTTTCTAAAATTTATTATGATGGGCATCTTAAAATTTGTTTATTCAATCAGAAATTGAATCAAGTACTAACATTACTGCAAAAAATTTTATTGCCTAAGTAAATTTGAACTATGGTTCTTATCAAATAACTTGTTGGCCAAGAAATAAACTCTATATTGATAGACAATTATAAATAAAAGCCTTACAATCTTTTAAATGAGTTTTAAGAAAATTGATTTATATAAATGCTGCACATTAATATTGATATGTAATATATAAATATATCAAAGTAGAAAGAAAGAGATTGGAGATCAGTCTAAACACACTGAGTGACTAGAATAGAGAATATGGAATGAAGTTGAGTTTTGGAAGTTTAGGATAGCTTCTATTAGAAACAAAATTCAAAATAGAATTAAGATGACATGATTAGGTGATGAGAAAGGTTGAAGATTATATAAATAAAGGATTACTAGTTATAAAGAAAATTAGATATACTTAAGAAAATATGGATAAAGTATTTCATTACTGCTATAAATAAACTAAAGTTATATATGGTTTATTGAGACAGGAGAGTATATTGATAAAAAATCGACATTGTTATTCTAAAAGAGACTGCAATTAAGCAAGACTAATAAAACTTAATGAAAAAAGAGAGAAAAATTTTAATAAAAGTAATTATAAATTCTAAAGATGATCTTTTTATATATATTGTTCACTATTGTTATAAATATTATGCTCTTCATAGTCACACCATTCAATTTTACAATGATTATTGTATTTTCAAAAGACGGGAAATTATTTTGCACGCAATTATTGTTATGACACATTTTATTTGCTAATGAAATTTATTAATAAAAAATAATACAGCTTTTTAACATTAAAAATTAACATTGTTATTATCTGAATAAATTAATAAAAATTCTTTATTTATGTTTAATTATATTTATCACATATTAACTAACGTAACAAAGCAAAAAAAAAATGCAACTTTGAATTATTTCTTATAACATTTACTTTTGTATTTGATGAATGAAATTAATTGATTTTAAACAAAATGACAAGCAAAACTCAAGAACAGACTTTCAAGATTATATAAACATTTAATAATATATATAATGTGTTTTTCATCTAGCCCATTAAATGTGTATTAATAGATAGATAAATGGGTAGGTAGGTAGGTGGGTGGGTGGATGGATAGATAGATAGATAGATAGATAGATAGATAGATAGATAGATAGATAGATAGATAGATAGATAGATAGATAGATAGATAGATAGATAGATAGATAGATAGATAGATAGATAGATAGATAGATAGATAGATAGATAGATAGATAGATAGATAGATAGATAGATAGATAGATAGATAGATAGACAGATAGACAGATAGACAGATAGACAGACAGACAGACAGACAGACAGACAGACAGATAGACAGATAGATAGATAGATAGATAGATAGATAGATAGATAGATAGATAGATAGATAGATAGATAGATAGATAGATAGATAGATAGATAATCATTTTTTCAGTCAAATAAAAATATACATGATTTAGCATTTCAAATATATATTTAAGTTCTCTGAGATATTTGGCCTAAACTGAAAGTAAACAAGCTAATAAATATGATTGATTAATAATTGAAAAACGCAAAAGGAGAAAAATATATATTTCAAATAAATTCTAATGAAATAATTGACCAAAGCTTTTACATTGGAGCTCAGATCATTTGATCTTCTGAGGAAAAAATATATTCCAAATAAATGTAATGTTAAAGCAATAATGTATATCTCAATGAAAAGACTTGAAAAGGGTAATATTTGTGGACATATACTGTGAATTAGAAACCTAAACATTGAGATAAAGAATGAAATTTCAATTGTTGTTTTTTTGTTTTGCTGTTGTTGTGGTCCTATTTTTTTTTTGATGTCTTTGCATGAATTTAAGAAATATTTTAAGAAAAAAGTTCTACAAAAATAAAATGAAAAGTTTAGGTTTCATAACAAAAAAAAAGAAAAATAATACTGTTTAAAAGAAAAGACATATTCTTATAATCACTATTTCATCACAGCTACTTAAAATATATGAATAAATAATATAAAAACTCTGTCAGATAATGAAAATTATTCTACATGAATAAAGCATGATAAACAGAGCTCAAAAACATTAATTATAACAACAATTAGCCAAGCGCTTTCGGTACTGTATACCAGAATCATGGTGACATACTGGAACTGAATGATTAATATTCTAGTGCATGCTCAGTGGAACACTAGTGTTAAGCTGATTAATAACATTTTTAGACTTATAGGTACAAAAAATCTAAAATTTGCAGGTTAATTCTGTTTTTTCAAATCATGAAAGTAATTGTGGTCACAAGTTTTAGCCTCAAAACATTACTGTGTGCAATGAGTCAAATGATCAGAAAAGGAAGTTGAAAGAGGCTTGGTTTATTGCAAAATCTAAAAATGTTATTAATCAGCATAACACTAGTGTTCCACTGAGCATGCACTGGAATATTAACCATTCAGTTCCAGTATGTCACCATAATTCTGGTATATAGTACCGAAAATGCTAGGCTAATTATTGTTTATAATTAATGTTTTGTGCTCTGTTTATAACACTTTATTCGTGTAGAATAATTAAGATATATGAATAAAGATATCCGAAAAAAGCAAATGATCCAGATTTCTAATTCTTACATATCTCCTTAATATTTGTTCAATATTTATCAATAGTAAACTACTATAAAGATCAAAAGTGCCAAGCTTCTTTCACTCATGCATTTGACATCACTCACTTTAGATAATACATTGATGATTGTTATTAATCATTTATAAAACTAGGTGTAAAAATGCCATCTGAATCAATTGAACTGTCTTGGTTCAGCACAAAATGCATCTTAGGAATAATTTTCCTTTTTCAATACTTTTATTTATAGTTTTAAGCAGAAGAATTAAAATGAGGGGAAAGGGCAAATGAGGGAGAGAGGGTAAGAATATAGAGCTAAGATATTACTCATGCAAAAAGGTGGATGAAGTTAGATTAAGATTATTGGGTAGTTACTTTAATAAAAATAAAGTTTATGTATGTTCTAAAAGTAATATGACAATATGTAGCTTTATAAATGATTAGTAGTAATCATTAACACATTTATCTAAAGTAGTTGATGTCAAATATATGGATGAAGGAAGTTCGGCACTCCTAGATCAAATTATAGGAATATGAAGGAAGAATAAAAAGAGTTACTAGAAGAGAAAAATATTTGAATAATATGATAAAAAGAAGAATATATTTTGTGATAAATGAATGACCATTATAAAACTCATTCTTGGTAATTCAGATGCTGAGAATTTTAAAAATGAGATTGAGAAATCAATGTAATACAATTTTGTTTATCTTTCAACCAATATTACTTCACTATTGACAAATTCAAATTTCTTTACTTCAGACTGTCATCTGCAGACTGCTTCAAAAAATTTAATTTGATTCTTCATAATTTAGAAGTACAATATCTCAAATAAAAAGGATTCACATTTAGGCATTTAAAATATTTTTCATATTTACTGCTTTTTTTTGAATTGTCAATTAATTTCTGAACTGGCTTTTAATAGGAACAAAAAAAATTCAGATATTATGAAATTGTTAATCACATATAATTTTCTAAACAGGCAAATTATGAAAAAAAAAATTTTTATAGAGAATCTTATTTATTTTATAATTTACATACAAAATTATAATAACATTAATTTTAAAGAGAATTATAAATAATAGTAAAAAAACAAATGTATAAGTTACCTTTATATATTTTAACATTACTTTCTTCATTATTTTTTTTCAAAAGAGAGCAACAAAAAATAAAAAATAAAATAAAAACATTAAAAGATTAAAACAACTTTCAATGTAAGTAATTGAGAATCTAAAAGACCATTTATGTAACACAATAATATTAATTTAAATACAGAGTTATATATATTTTTAAAAATCAGCGAACAAGTGTATATATTTTTTTTTTAAATGCTGAAAAATTAAAATATCTTAAGCTTTTTTTAACTTTCAACCTCAGAAATAAATATTGTAGAAGAACATTTACCCAATACAATAATATTAATTTCAGAATAGAATTATATTTTTTTAAAAAAAAGGGGAAACCCTATAAGTTACACTTACATATTTTATTAACAATAAAATTACTTGCAATATGAAAATTTCAAACAACCCAATTTAACATGTACAACCCTTATACCGTTTAATTTTTATCACTTATAATTATATATATATAGGATGGATATTAAAAAATAAATCTCTAATGGTTAATGTTAATGTTAGATAAATGTTCTAGACTATATTTCATCAAATGCTGATTTATTCTGACAAAATTATATTAGCCTGCCATAATAATGATGTATATGTATAAAATAATAAAGTATTGAAGTTATTTGTTGCCTAAGACACCAGGAAGGTGAAGTTCCCTAATTTAAATATATATTTATTTATATAACCAATCATATAAACTATCTTAATATTCACAATTCATCTGCAAAAAAAAATCAGCCCAAAAAATCTAAGATTAATTTATTAACTACGCATGAGATTTCCTATACCTTACCATTATTATATATTAATAAATTAATGGCTTTACAAAGACTCTTTGTTTTATTCTTATTATCAAACTCAATCGCATCACTAATAATTAGTATTATAAATAGTGATGAGTGGGAGACAATTGCACAAATCTATTTAAGATTATTAAATATTACTAATTTATTACGATATACTGTTGAGTGGATATTATTTATAAACATTCATACATATATTTTTATTTTAAGTATAGATGACCTGATTAATTCTCTTGCAACTTTTTTACATTAGATGATCGTCCACTGTATTTTTTCCAGATTAGATTTAATATATTTGATGTCTGTAGACACTGATTTTTTTTTTTTTTAAAATATGCAAATACCTCTTTTAATCTTTTTATTTTGTTTGAACTAAAAATGACAAACAAGCTAATGATATCTGACTACAGCCTCTCATGGCTTGAATTCTTATTACTAGGTCATTTTTTTGTATTAGAGAATTACAAAAATATTTGAAATATAGGCACTTTTCATATACCTGGAGCGTAATTGTAAATATAGGGGAGTTGAACTCAGACTTTCAAGCACCCTTCAACTATCCACACTATCTCATGCCACTGTGATACACATGTCCACACATGTGTACAAAAGATAAATAATCACCAATATACATATTTTGTGCTAAACCAGCACTCATCAGTTGGTCCAGATTAGCATCTCCCACACATATATATGTAATCAGTGCTCAGTTTATATTAAGATTGCAAATCTTCATAATTTAATGGACAGGCTTCAATCTACTCCAACTTCCAACTTTTCAGCCATCCATACCATTGAAAATCTGATGATGAAAAGCCCAAATCCCATGTTGATGCCAATATTATTGCCATGCCCATGTTGACCTTAAGTCACTCTGACCCCTCATATATAGGACTTTGGTCAACATGGACATGGAAATAATATTGACATCAGCATGGGATTTGGGCTTTCCATCATCAGCAGATTTTCAATGGTATGGATGGCTGAAATGTTGGAGTTTGGAGTAGATTGAAGCCTGTTCATTAAAGTATGAAGATTTGCTATCTTAATATAAACTGAGCATGATTTTGTATGTGTGCGGGAGATGATAATCTGGACCAACTGATGAGTTCTGGTTTAGCATGAAATAGATATATTGGTGATTATTTATCTTTTCTACATGTCTGGTCATGTGTATCAGTTGTATGAAATAGTGTAGATAGTTGAATGATGCTTGAAAGTCAGAGTTCGAATCCCCTATATTTAGAATTACAAAAGCTATAACTTTTATTAAAATGTCACACAATAAACAGTCTTTATAGGCTACCAATACAGATGCATTTTTATTAAATATTCTTTACATGTATATAGTCTTTGTATCAACAAATATAAAATCCTCAACTTTACCAAGTTAAAATAAAAGAGATTTTATATGATTATGTGAATTTTTACAGTATATAGCATCTGCGACTCAAGCATCAATATTATGTGATGCTCTTTTATTAATATAATTTTAACAGCTTAAGTAAATTAAACGAATTCAGACTTAAGTAATCAAATATAAATCAAATGACTTCTTCAGTTTTCTATTATATAAAAACAGAAGAGGAAACAACATTGTTTTTCAGATTAATTAACTTATAATTGGTGTAAGTTTTAATTTTTTCTTCTAAGTTTTTTCCCTCTAATTTAAAATATCTAAATGCTCATTTACTAACCAATACCTTCTTTAAAAAATTCTAAATTGGCTTGAAAACCCTCAGCAATTTCAAAAATTTTCAAATTTTATGGAAGACTTATATATTAACTCTTAGACCGTGATGATTTTGTTTAATAGTTCAATAAGGTGATATATTTTTCAGAGTTCGATTTATAAAATAAATGAAAATAAAATAAAAATAAATAATCAACTCTCTGGTGATCTAAATTAATTGAACTTCAGGTAAAAGTTAATAACGGTAATTTTTTATAATTTTCTAAATCCCACAAGTTGTCGATAGAATTTTGATTTTCTAATTTCATTTGATTAATTTTTCAACGTTTCTCAAAGTTGGTTTATAAAAAGTAAATAATTTTCCTCGTCTATATTGATAAAAGATACTTTATGATTTTGTCACGAGAAAAGCAGTCATTAAATTTCCACAAATTACTATTATTAATATTATTTCTATATAATAGTACAGAATAATAGATTGATCTCGGAAGTTGCATTAATTAATATTGACAATTCAAAGACTTTGATTTGAAAAATAATGTACGAACAACTAAATCCACAACCCATTTAAATGTATAAAATCAAAAATAGATGTATAACTAGATTCGTGGACAACTGAATAGATAGATAGATAGATAGATAGATAGATAGATAGATAGATAGATAGATAGATAGATAGATAGATAGATAGATAGATAGATAGATAGATAGATAGATAGATAGATAGATAGATAGATAGATAGATAGATAGATAGATAGATAGATAGATAGATAGATAGATAGATAGATAGATAGATAGATGGGTGGGTGGGTGGGTGGGTGGATGGATGGATGGATGGATGGATGGATGGATGGATGGATGGATAGATAGATAGATAGATAGATAGATAGATAGATAGATAGATAGATAGATAGATAGATAGATAGATAGATAGATAGATAGATAGATAGATAGATAGATAGATAGATAGATAGATAGATAGATAGATAGATAGATAGATAAGATCGAGTTAAGACTAGATGATGATGATTAAATAAGTTCATAAATAGATAAAAGATATATAGATAAATAAATTGTCAGTTTCAGCTATTGACAGTCCATTATAATTTCTCTTAAAAATTTGCACAATTTTTTTTTTTTAAAGATACTAATAAAACTTCGTGCCACCATTTATTATTTTGAAATCGTATGAATAAAAATACAATAAAAGACAAATGCCTCCTAAAATGCATTTTTTGCTGAAATAGCACTCATTCGTTATTTGTTATTTATCGTCTGTTATTTATATCTTTATCATATGTACAATATTTATCAATATTAAATTGTTTCATTTGATTTTTCGAGTAACAAACTCACTCCACCCATAACTTTGACAGCAATCTAGATAAATATAGTAATGATTATCACTAATCATTTACTAAACTAGAAATTGTCTAAATTTTAAATGTCAATTAAAGATTAATATATATGAACTTTTAATTAACTAAACACACGCATGGAGTTATTGGCATTTCTTTTTTCATGTGTAATATCATTTTATAAATGTATTAAATAACCTCCATACTTGCACACATTCTTTTGAAATCATATGAATACAATAAAAGACAAGTGACTCCCAAGATGCATTTTGTGCTAAACAAGCATTCATCAGTTGACTTTTTTTTTCTATAATGATTTAGCAAATTTTTTATCCAAATTTTTTTTTATTATACTTCCTATAGTGATAGCGGGAGGAATTCAAGAGCTAATGATTTTTTAATTAAATTTCAACGTGTTACATTTGGTGCTTAAAATGTATGTTTTAATAATGATCGTTCAATATATATTTAAAATTGTTTTTGAAGGATGCTGCTTCTCTGATATTCGGTCAAACATTTTCCTTTAGCTCATCAGTAGCCATCTTTATTTATTATGTTTTCTTCCCATCTCCACTGAAATTTCTTAATTTTAGCATTTACTGTCAGCTATATCAATCTGCTATATTTTTACAATTATTTGGAACATCTTTAGCATTTAGACATTTGATATATAGCGATTTTGTGAACATTTTTTTTTATTTCCTTTTTTTAAAATATCAATAATAATACCATCATTTTCTGAACCTTTTTGTTCATGAATGTACAAATGTTTTTGATCAAAGCAAACAACATTTTATAATGCTTCAATTGGTAAACAATTCGAAAATGAAAATGCCATGAGAAATTTGGTTAAGCTATTAGATATGAGATGGGTATAGTCTTATGCATTTTGAAAAGAAAAATTATTGTATATTATTAATTCTTTCTTTGAGAAAAATGCTAAATAAAAATACGTGTGGAAGAATTCAAAGGAAGGTTTAGTAGAATTGGATTATATTTTGACAAACAAAAAATGTATTTCAAGTATGTAATATTCTTAATTAAATCCAATATAGGAAATTATCATCAATTAATGAGATGTAAGATATGTGTTTATGTAAAACTAGAAAGAAAAAATCTATATTAACAGATAATATTCCCAATCTTCAAAAATACTTCAATAAATTTAAATCAAAAATTGCAAATTGTTTTAAAATATTAAAGAAATTGGATGATGAATTAAACTTGCTGATAAACAAATGTAAGAAGATAATTAGTACAAAAAAGCAATAATTTACCATTAAATTTTTTTCTAAGAATAGACAATATATGAAGAAAAAAAGGAATATGAAAAAAAATTTTAAATATTCCAGTAACAAAAATTGAATATTTAGAATTATTTAAAATGATAAAAAGAAGAGTTAATAACCATATAAAATAAATAATAATAATAAAATAAAATAATAATAAAATAAAATAAATAACCATATAAGAAAGTGTAATTGTGAATTAGTAAGGAAATCTATAAAAGAGAATAAGTTTCAAAAACGTAAAATAACATCTTGATATTGGAAATAACATTTTTTCAGCAATAAAAAGATGGAATTATCATTAAAAGTAGAGATTACATCATGAAATATGTGATATAGTTGTACAAAAAAATTATATAGTAATAAAGAATAAAAAAGTAAAATATCTCCTATAATTACTAAATTCTCTGAATTATCAATTTTTTTAAATGAAGAGATGTTGATTTTTAAAAAAGTTGATAAAGAAGATACTAGAAATTACAAAAATATCAGTCCTCTATCAATTCTATATGAAACCTTCACCAAAGTAATTATAACTTGTTTATAATGAATTTTCAGTTCTAACCAAGGGAAAAAACAAGTTTGACTTAAAAGTGATTTTAATTAAGTGGATCACATCTAAATATTGAGAGAAGTTATAAAAAGTATCAATGAATACGAGTTGTAGTATGCTTTGGTTTTGTAGATTATATATAAGGATTGTTTAAAACTTTGGATCATCAAGGTATTGACTCAGATTATATTGTGTTATTCTGAAGCACATCAAAATGTAATTAAATATATTAACATTGAAAATGGTTATGATAGAATGATGCTATATCTTCAAAATGTTTTAAAGCCATTTTATGAAAAGTATTTTATGGATTAAAATGGAAAGCTAAGAGAGTAAAAATAAATGGGGCTTATTTAAATCTTCTATTTTTGCAGATAATGTGTTATTTTGCAAATAATGCTTCCAAGCTTCAGGAAATGGTGCAAGAATTAACAGATGAAAGTAAAAATAGTAAGATTAAATATAAATGCTGAAAAGACTAAAGTAATGTTCAATGGATTTTCTTGGAATAAGAAAATAATCTTTAATAATCATGAATTAGAAGAAGTTATAATAGCTTAGTCAAAATTATTAATGCAGATGAAAATATAATGGATAAAACTGATCATAGAATTAAACATGGATGAAGTGTTTTTGATAGAAATACATTAAAAGAAAATATAGCCATGTGTTTGAAAAGAAAAGGCTTTTAATATATGCATTTCAATAATTCTTCTTTTTGGATCTGAGACTTGTACCCTTAACAGTAGATCAATACACAGATGTCAGATTACTTAACAAAGTATGGAGAAATATATACTAGTAATAACAAGAAAATATTGAAAACAAAATGCATGGGTGAGAAAACAAACAGATATTATAAACATTATTGAAGAAATTGAGACTGAAAATATATTTAAACTAAACATATTGCTAGAAGAAATAATAGATTGACAGTTAAAGTTTTAAATTGGATCTCAAGAGATCGTAAAAGATGTAGAAAGAGATCATTTGTGAAATGGATGGATAAAATAGAAAGTTTTCTGGTGTAGTGTAGAGACTAGGAATCCTGCAGTAGATCGATATTGGTGAAAAATGATGACAATGATACCAGACTATAATGGAATCTATACATTTATTTTTTGATACTTTTGATTCACAATATAAATTTTCACATACTTATATATCTTACTTGTAATTGATCTTTATTTTAGAATTTAGAATCTGTGCTGAAAACTATAAGATAGAATAGGCAAGACACTTCTGAATAAATGCTTTCTTTTTAAAACATAAAGACAACGTTTTCTTTTAAATATAACATTTACTCATTAAATTTACTGAAAGTGATTTTAATTATTTTATTTATTCATTTATTTATTTATTTATTGCTTTAATTAGCAATTGGTCCAAGTAAACAAAATTATTCACTTTTTTAATTTTGTTTTTCTTGTTAAGTTTAGCGCTCTCCGGTAATATGAAATTATGTTAAAAACCCTTTTTAATTTTTCATTAAACTGGTTAAAATTGTTTTGTAATTCTTGATTGTAAATCATTATATGCTGGTGTGAAAATAACATCATCATCCATAGATCTATTGTGATTTAACTACTTCAGCTAAATATATGAATGGTTAATATCAATCATTTGTCAAATTTTGATACATATAAATCAAGGTGCAATATTGGATAAATACTAAAAAAATATTGAAGACATGTGAGAGATTGTGATTCGGGATAATTGATGAGTATTGGGTCAGCATAAAATGCACATGTTAAGGGTTATTTGTCTTTTTTTGGGTATCTTTATTCTTATATTTTTAGAAAGTATGTTAGCAAAGAAGCTTTTTGCCACATGTGAAAAGAGAGGGGAAATTCAGTTATTTCATGTGTTAATGTATAATTAATTTTATATATACATTAATCCTTAACCATGGTTAAAATTTAAATATAGGCTAGAAATAATCTTTAATTCGAAAAATGAATGGTAATAAACATTAATGCAATTATCTTAAGTGACTAAATAGTCACAATTTAATCGGAGACTTGGTGTATCCCAATCTAAACTTGTAAAAAGTTTTAAAATTGCTGATAATATTTTTTTTATGAAAGGAATCTACTTAATATATATATATCTTTTTGTTTTGAATGTTTCAATAATTTTAAGTGGCATTTTTATAAAACTTATTACTAATTTTATTGATTTTTCTGTTCTCTGACATTTTTAAAATATTAAACACTTGTCATGGTCTACGATTTTTAAACACATTCTAAGTTCATGCTCATTTCATTATTTTATTTACTACTTTGAAGATAATCTAAGTATTAAATTCTTTCCTAAACCTTATGGCTTTAATTGTTAAGTAAAATATAGCTTGTTTGTTTTTTTAATTTTCTGCTTAAAATTTAGTAAAAAGTTTGTAAAGAGTAAATAACAAGTTGATAGATCTATATTATTATTTTTTAGTAATCCCTGACATCTTTTTGTTTAATAACAATAAGGGTACTTAGTTCCAGTTGTTGGGCTAGTTATTTTATTTTAAATAGTTTATAAAAGGAATAAGATCATTTTTAAGTATCAATTCAGATAAATTGATTTTAATAAAATCATCTTAAACATTAACTAATTTTATTAGTTACATTAATTGAAACTTCACTTACATCACAAGAAGATTAAGATTCAATTGTTTTTTGTTTTTTTTTGTTTTTTATAAAAATATAGAAAATTTTATTCTGAAATTTGGATACAACTCATATGATCAAATTATTGATGAGATACATTAACTGGTATTTAAGAAAAGGAAAAGTTCAATGATGAAATTACCTATGCTGCACAATCTAAAATGATTAAAGGTTTATAGGAGCCAAGGAAAGGGCTCTGAATTTGATATCTTGCAGATTGGTGTCTAAGCTTGCATGACTCAAAATGTATAAAGATAATACCAAAGTTCTGTTCATGGGGAAAAACCACAAAATTAAATAGGTAAAGCAGATACTTCAGCATCAATTCCAGGGTCATACTACCCAGGGTCTGAGAGATAGGCTTGAGGAGGGAGGCAAAAAATCATCAATTTTAAAGGAATGCATACTAGCCAGTTAGTCATTGTTTTTAGAATAGGAGATTTCCATCTAGCTATGCAAGGTACCATCCCTCTGGAAGCATAACAATCAGCTTTCATATGGCTTTCAAGATGTAAGAGGGGACCAAATTCTGGTCCCTTTTCTGAATTTTTTTTAATTTTATCAATATATAAATCAAGAAGACAATCCAGAGCATGATTAAAGGTGAGCCAGCAATGGGTGACATAGCATAAATAATATAAACATTGATGAACATATCTCCAGGATGGATATACATAGCAGCATTTAATAAATAGACAAACTGCTAATATAAAAATTAATGAATTATGGGAAAATTGATTTGTGACATAATTGTTTTTGTATACATTTATAATGATTTTTGTAATAGAATTTGAACATAGTTGATAATGACAACTTAAATTGTTGAAAGAACTTCTATTTAAATTATAGACAGGGTATGAGCACAGACTTTCACATGACCCACTCTCCACACCATCTCATAACACTAATACACCTGAACACACATATGTCAAAAAGATAAATAATCACCAATATACGTATTTCATGCTAAACCAGCAATCATCAGTTGGTCCAGATTACTATCTCTACACATATATGCTACAAGTGCTCAGATATATATTAGGATAGCAAATCCTCCTACTTTAATGGTGGCCTTTGAGCATTCCATCATCGGATTTTCAATTGGATGGACAGTTGAAGAGTTGGAGTGTGGAGTGCATTGAAGCCTGTCCATTAAAGTAGGAGGATTTGCTATCTTAATATATATCTGAGCACTTGTAGCACATATGTGTAGAGATGGTAATCTGGACCAACTGGTGATTGCTGGTTTAGCATGAAATACGTATATTGGTGATTATTTATCTTTTCGACATATGTGTGTTCAGGTGTATCAGTGTTATGAGATGGTGTGGAGAGTGGGTCATGTGAAAGTCTGTGCTTATACCCTGTCTATTACATATATAGACACAGGTATATATATAAGCCTGTGTATTTCATCTATTTAAATTATAGTTGATATTTTTTAAAATTTTGTTTATTGCATTAATTATTGTCTTGTTTTGTGGAATTATATATATTTTCATTGTAATGGAATACAGATATTGATTTATAAGTTACACACACACACACACACATATATATATATATATATATAAGTTACACACACACACACACATATATATATATATATATGGAAGTTTCACATGTAGAAAATAATAATGATATCATCTGCCATGTCTACAAATTTAATATGAATTTGAGCTGAGTGAATTTTAAAATGTTTTCAACTGTTCTTTTGTTTTTTAGCTAGTTATCTCATAACTAACTTAGATATTTACTTAATATTGGTCAATAAATAAGTATGTAACTATTATTACTTTTTATTCTTTTCTCCTCCACTGGTCATATATATATATATATATATTGTAGCCCTTGGATTTATCCAAGGCTCCATTTTTTAAGTTAGCTATGAAAGAGAAGGTTCTATCCAAATTTTCCTCATAATATATGTATTTTTTTTTCTGTAATAAGAAAATTTTAGCCAAGACTGAGTTTGAAACCCATATTTATAAGGGATTGCATATGTTCAACTAGTAAGCAATCTAAAAATTTATTGTTAATGTGTTTATAACCAGAGGATTATTGATTTTAATTTATGGGTTAAATTGATATTAAGAAAATATTAGAAAAAGCAAGATTTACACATTTGTTGATAGGGAGATGTGTGACTGTTGAAAAACTATATTAGATAGTGATGATGAATGGTCATTATTTTATGCTAGGTTAGAAATAAATAATTCATGAAAGTAAATAAAAAAAATAATAATAATAATAATATAGGTAGAATAGTTGTAATAAATAAAGATTAAGGCATTAAAAATCTAAATTTAAAGAAAAGTATATACCTGCGATGTGTGTGTGTGTATATAATTTAATTGTAGATCTTGATGGTACAATTTACAATTAATAATCATTTCTTACATGTTGTAAAGCAATTTTAAATAAAAAATTAAAATCATTTTTAATAAGTTTAATATTAGCAGCTAAATTTAATTTAAAGTCTGAGTTTGAAACAGCTGTAATATATATCTGGTTTCACTATTAAAGGGAAAAAGTAAGATTACTTCTAGTATAGGTTCAAGTGTTATATTACTCAGTTAATTATCATTCCTTAAAAACACAGATCTCACTAAGGAATTTAAGTGGACCATTAATTTATACCATTAACGATGAATAGTCAGTCTGGTCTGTCAGAGTGTCAAAAATTAATTGGCAATTAATTGTTAGATTGTAAAATTAATCCTGTCTGTTTGAAATGGAATTTGTGCCTGATTTTTCTGAGGGGGCAAAAGGTTAAATTTAATTGAGAAGGGGGAACATGTCAATTAATTATAAAGATAATAAACACAGGTGGATGTCTCTATAAAAGCTATGTTAAAGGGAAAAAAGGCTTCTTTTTATTTTAAACTGGCTTGTATTTTTAAAACTTATCTGTAGCAGTTTTCCTTGATTGACTTAAAGAAAACTGTTATAAAATTGAAAATCATTTTTATTGTACTTTTGTCTCTTCAGAATAATTTGGCTAAATATAACAATGTATAGTGAGTAAATTTTAAGTGGGCACACACATCTTCAACCTCCAAAAGTCAGCTATTCAGCAGATGGTAATAAAAATTTAAACCACAGAAGTTAAAATTTGAGTTTAATATCATTTATATATATATGCAAATAGTAAAATTTAAAACTCAAAAGTTTGATGCATATGTAAGTCAATTTAAATCTACAAAATGAAATTAAAATTGGAAAAGGACAATCAAAAACAGACTGATATTGTGAAAAAGTTAAATGAAGGCTGTTTAACTGAAACCTGCAGAAAATTACAAAGTTTAAAGGTAATCTACCTAGAGTTGGAAATGAGGAATGCATTCAGCAAAATAAAAACTGTATATATGAGAGAAAAGGAACCGAACTCTATCAAAAGAACTTTTTACAACAAGGACTTATATGCTCTCATAAACCGGTCAAGAAAAAAAAAGGGAGAAGTAGAAATCAGGAGCCTGAAAGGACCGCTAAAGGACTTGTATAAGTATATATTTTTTTTATTATTATTCACTCTTTATATGTGTAGGACATTTAATGTAGATATAAAAAAAATGTGTGTAGGACATTTAATATATATATATATAAAAAGAATTTCTTTTTTTTAAGTGTATTATGTATATCATCTACTTTAAAATTATCATTGTATTATTTTGGGGGTAGAAATTGATTTCAGATGATTTTATATATGTTTATTTAAATGCTTTTGCTATTATGGTCATTTTGGGAGTAGAACTGATATGCCTTATTTAAAATGCTTTACAAACATTTTTTTTTCCTCAATTTAAAAAAAAAAACAATTAAGAGATATTATTATTAGCATCAGAAGTTATTATCAAATGCTTAGACTTATAAATGAATTGCTTGTCTATTGAGTATCATCATCATTTTTATTTTTATTTTTTTTATAAAAGTGCATGGAAATAGTTTTGAGAATTTTGTGCACATTTCTTATTGCTTATTATTATTGTTATCATAAATTTAAGGCCAGAAACAAGCTGATTTATGCTTGGAAAATTTATGGGCTCATATTCCAGTACACTAATTTGCAAGAATATTAAAGTTGTGAAAGTTTTACTTGTATAATTTGATGTTTCGACCTGTATGTGTGTGGATAGACAAAGATCTCCACAAACTCAGTGAAGTTTAACTCACTAAGATTTATGCTATATTCATAAAGTATTTGAACCCAGTGGAAGAGTTTTCCCACTTGAGTATTCTCTACACCGTAAGAAGGTTTCTTATTTTGATGGCCAGAGGTATTTGGTATACCTATGTTTTTATATGACTAGCGATAAAAATCCTAGCATATCTCAACCTTAGTGAAAAGGTTCTCTCTTATTCGGGTCACTGCCTGCCTCATATTAATATTTGATATTCCTTACGTGTGTATGAGAGGATAGCCATGATAAGCATTATTATAAGTATTGGATACCAGGTCGCAAACTCAATTTAATGTCTGAATGAATGCAGATAACGTATGTGCAATTGGTGTATTTGAATATTGTTTTTGTAGATTTGATTTAGCATACGAGCCAAAAATAATTAAGTTAATAACTGTTAAGGGTTAAATAAAACTTACGAATGATTGGGGCATGAGCAATGCGTATATAAATTTATTTAATAAATATTTACATGGCCAGCTGAGAACTTCGCTGGAAAGGTAGTATTGTTAAAATATTATTATGTTATAAGAACATGAACATAGAGAGTGCACTATGATGATGTTTGATCTTAATGCCAATTTATTTGCAATAACTTAGTCTCACTATTATTAAGATATCTCTGTTGTAAAGATTAGGGCCAAAGAATATTTAATCAGGATGATCGGATAAGATCAAGAAATTTGCAAGGGAATATCAACTTTAGATTTATTAAATAAAATTATTAAATTTAATTAGGGGAAAAATCGATTATGTATTTTCTACAATATATCTGTAATAAAAAGAGAAAGCATTGAAAATGGGAAGAAATTGGTATTTACTATATTTAAGGTAAAAAGAAAGTGTAGATATAATGTACTGTATATGTTTTTGTATTGAATTATAGCTTGTCAAATAAAATTTGTTATTTGTTTTAAATAAAATTTGCGTGTGTCTCCATGTTTTTGTGGGTTATTATTATCTAGATATTTCCAATCCAATCATACATCAATATAATATTATTAATATTTGAATTATCATGTACGTAATTAATATTTAGTAAAACTATTTAAAAGGTTAATTTTAAATGCGTAAAATTACCAAATAATTTAATATTGTTGAAATATAAATCGTGAATAGAGATAGTATTGAGTGATAGCGAGTGCAGAGGGTGGGCATAAAATCCTTTCCCCATCCGTTGTATTCAAACCTCTCTAGACGCATTTTATTTTTATATAATTTTGTTATAATTGCGACTATGTTTTATGATGTGTTTATAAAGATTTAATAAGCTTAAAATATTCCAGCTTTAATGTAAATTGATATTAAACTGCATTAAAGACAACCGAGATCACCTTGGAGGCGATCAAGAGAGGAGTGTTTATCACCAATAACCTATCGCAGCTTATTCGATTTCCACACCTAATTATTCGAAAAAAAACCCTGAGAAGAGATTATAATGAGAGAAATGAGCTAGTAAAGAAAAATGTAAAATTTAATGATAAAATAAATAATAGTGTAATAGACATGTGGATGGGAAATTAATGGATGTGAAAGGAGTGGATCAGGAAGGTGGAGATGAATATAGAACTTTATAATTAGAATAAAATTTAATTGTAGCTTTAATCATAGTGAATGGGGAATGTGCTGAGAATAACCTGGAATTCTTAAAGATATTAATATTGTCAATTTTAATGCGTTCTCAGTGTTCTTTAAATCGATTGTGTATTAACCCATTCATGAAATATTATTACTAAGAGTATTGAATTGAGATTTAACCTTTATATTTTATTGGAGCTGCAATTTGGCACCCTGGCAATTAAGCTTATAGATGTTCTGTATCATCATCATCATCTCAGTAGGCCTCAGAAATAGTGTCAGCTGGGAATGATGAAGTATCCATCGATCCATTCTTAAAATGTTGTAATTGGCATGCAATTTATCTGCAAATGTGTAAATGCCATATAGTTTGAATATAGTATAATTAATCCATAACGTGGATGTGCGATCATTTGAATAAAATTCTCATTGGTTATAATAAAGTTATAATTAGCTTAAACTATCCAATAATATATATGATATTTGTAAGCTCTCCCAATCGTTTTAATGCTATTTAAAATCCAATGTGGATGACCGATCGAGAGATTGCAAAATGCGTTTTATGTTAATTTATTAAGTTTTTATAAAGTTAACAAAATAAAGAATAACTTTTCATTTGTTTGAATTGATTTTATATAGTTACAATTGGCCTGTAACGCGGTCGCACGAAGGAGGTTATATTTAATTTATACGTATGAAATATATTAGTCTATGCATTATATTTGAGAAATTATTAGATTAAATCTATACTTAGAAATTATTTGATCTATACTTAGTATACCAGAATATATATAATTGATGCATTGCATATTTAATTGATACTTAAGAAATGCATCTGTCGTTAATTATATAGTTAAGAAAATGTTCATCATATTTCAAAAACCAATAATACTTTTGACTTTCCATTTAGTTAGAGTTGTGCAACTTAAATTTTAATTAGTTAGAAATGGCTACAATGTGGAAGCCTATTAAACATCGATCCCCTAGCCCAAAACTTATTCGTTTAACAAATCTATTCATTTAGTAAAAATATAACTTCATGAGAAATCGCAATATAAATTTATTCATCTATCAGTAAAAATTTTGAATTTTTATTTAGTTAGAATATATATATATATATATATATATATATATTCAGAATTACTCCAAATCCAAAACTCAAACAGACTAACCAAGGAAATAAAATCTAAAACACTACCAATGCTTTCACTGCTACAAACAGAGTTCTCAAGTGTAAAGAGCTACAACACAATAACATATCTAAATTAAACATTACCCACAATTCCATTTACTTTCCATTTAACCTTAAATATTAAAAGAACTTTTAAATAAGTTAATTGCTTCAGAAATAAACTTTTAATAATAAAGATTCTTTAATTCTTTTTTTTATTTCATTTCTGTTAACGGAGACAATCTTAGCTTCATCAAAAATTAATAGTGTGGCCTGTACCTTTTTCATGGATATATAAAGCACAACTAAGATATCTATTTCTAACCCTATTTTTATGTACCTTTATTCTTTCATTTAAGCTCAAACTACTCTGACCTATATATACCTTCTTACAAAAACAAAGAATAATATACACTACTCCAGGAATAGTCTTTTTATCAAAAAGGTCCTTTGTACTATTTAATAAATGATTCAAAGTAATATTCCTTTTCCAAGCAATTTTCTTATTTCCAAACAAATTATTATTTTTACATACAATTTTATAAGAAGGCAATTTAAATTGCAAAGAAATAAAATCATATTTTTCTTTATCCTTTACATCATTACAAATATTACTATTAAATAAAATATAAAAAACTTTAGAAAACTATCAAGTTTAGATTATTAAAATCAAAGCTATCAACATATCAGACACATTTTAGGATAATAATACATGAAAACAGACACAGTATAAATATTAAATTTAACCCTTAACCTATATATATATATATATATATAGGTTAATATGTATTTTATATATATATATATATATATATATCTGGCTTATTGGCAATATCTTAATAAACAGTTTATAAGAAAAGTTTTACTTTCAGTCCAGAGAGAAATTGATAATGGAATACTATTTTCTGGAAAAGTTGAACTATATAAATGTCTACATATGCAGACATGTAGATAGTAATCCTCATGTCTTCTTTTACTGGTTTTATAGATCTGATAGAGAAAGACATGCATTTCTTCAATGATATATTTGATGGTAGTAGTTGGCTTATGTTGTTGATCAGTCAGCAAGAAATGTTAAATATTTGATGGCTACAGGCTCATACTAGAGAATAAAGTTTGTTTTTCCTGATGGTTTAGCAGTTCATAATTTTTACTATGACTATTGGAAAAAGTTATGAATACATTATATAGAAGGCAAATGTAAAATACAAGCACTGGAACAGAACAGATTATACTGGAGCAAAATGCAGAAATTAGAATAAAAACTGTAAATCTGAAATGCTCCTTTTAGAGCACTGAATTTAATTACTTATCCCACTCATTTTCCAAGAATTTTGTCTACTTATCCACCAGTGATTACATTTTTAGCTCAGATAAGCCAGTAATTATAGATTTACCAGATTTTTTATTATTTTAATCTGGGAGATTTATAGATAACAGAATCTTAAAATAAGAAACAAGATTTAATGAAAGAAAATTGATTTTCTTAAAAGTTTTTAATTAATAAAACCAAACTAAGTAATGGTTGATAACAGCTTTAAGATTAAATATTATTTCTGTAATATAATTTTTTTTTTACAGATTGATAACAATTCCAGCTACAAAATGCTTTTTTTCCCACTAACAACAACTTTGACTAACATAAGAAACACAAATTTATTAATGTGTGTGTGTATATATAGTACAGCATTTATATAAAACAAAATGTAAAAGCTGAAATTAGCTTGTGTTTTGCCAACATAAAATATTTGTTCATAAGTTAAATATTGGTGAATAAATAATTCCAAAGTGGCCAAACTTTATATTAGCATCAGTCTTCATGAAATTCATGTTTAAGATTTGAATTCTAATAATTTTCATAAGACTATAAATAAACAATGGCTATTAAATATGTAGCAGTGAGGATAAATTTTATGGAGATACGCCTGAGCACTGACTATAAAGTTATTTTTAAAAATATACAAATGGATTTTGTAAATATTTGTATTAATTCTGCTGCATATCTTTAGCTAGCAACATACTTAGTATTTAATTGAAAATATAGTTTTTATTTTTAATGGTATATACTGTGACTGATTTTTCTTAAACAATAAAGGTATATTGTATGTACATTAAAATGCTTATAAAGCAGTATGTGAAATATTGACAGAAATTTAATTGCTCTTAAATCTGAAAATATGAACTACAATTCTTGTTAGTAATGGAAAGCTTTTAAATAAATTTGTGAAAAATTTTAATTATAATCAATAAGCTTGTAAGAAACAACATTTTTTTAAAAAAAGTGAAATAATAGCATTTAAGAAATACTTTTTTAAAAAAAATAAACAAACTTTAGAGCATACAAAGAATTAAATACGCTTTTTTTTTTATAAAATAAATTTCATTCTTCATTTTTTTTTTTATTTTGCATCAATATTTTGTAAACAGATCTCTTTTAATACTAGAGTAGCACATTTTGATTTACTTTCTACACATATATTTGACAGCAATCATTTCAGAGAAATATATTAATGATTATTACTATTCATTTATTAAACTAGAAAGTATCTCTAACCCAATTTGAACTTTAAACCTTAAATAAAGACTAATATATTTGTAAACAGATTGTGGCCCAGTGCTGGTTCAGCAGATTGGGATCAATTATCTTTTCTAAATATTTGTACTTATATGTTTCAAGAGCGAATTATGGAATAGAAATTTTGCATACATCTAAATATATATATCAGTTTCCTTAAAATTTGATATTCAACTCCTATGCTAGCATTGTCATTAGTCAGGTCAACAACACTTGAAGAAGAATAGAGAATAAAATCACTTGAAACATGGTGTAGTCCAACACATTATCACATCTAAAATATCATTATCATATTCATATTAAATTTATTCAAAGGCAAATTATTGTAACTCATAATAGTAGAGATAACAAAGTGATAGTACTCTGTCATTTTTAATAGTTTGTTGTTGATGATATGTTGTTAACACATTTTAAAATTTTAATTTTCAGAATTATTAATATATGAAGTACCTAGTATTGATGTAAAATGAATTAAACATATGGGCTGGAAAGAACTTTCTTGAGTCTCAGCTTGAATATTACCAATATTGTCCAATTATGTATGCATCTAATCTTTACCTTTATAGGTGAAGAAAAAATGAAAAACTTATTTGGAAAATTGCATTCATAAACAAAATTTTATATATTTGTTGTCTCTTCTGCATTTAATTATTAATAGTTAATGTTACTGTTTTCTATATTCTCTACATTTCATGTCAATAATTATTCAAACAAATTTAAAAACCTTCATCTTTATGATATATGTTTATTAATAAATTGTTTAATTAAAAAATTGCATGTTTTCTATATTATTACCTTATTACTGACCTTTTTATGTAAGAGTTAATAATTCCAACTAAGAATTTAATTTCACTATAGGTGTCAAGCGTATTAACTCTTACATATTTATTAAATCAGTTGGGTGAATAAAATAACAAATGAAGAAGTTTTGAAAAGAGTTAATGAGGAAAGAAGATTGATTGAAAGTATCAAAGAGAGAAAGAAAAACTGGATTGGACATATACTAAGAAAAGATTATAGTTTAATGAAAGATGTTTTGGAAGGAATAGTGAGTGGAAATAAAAAGAAAGGACGGAAGAGATTGACATTATTGGATGATATACAAGATGGAAGGGGTTATGTGGAATTGAGGAAGTGGGCAAGGAAGAGAATGGAATGGAAGAATGTATGAACTGATGTAGTGACTACTCTCTGGACCTGTCTATTGGACAGACTACTATTGATGATTTATTAATGGTGAAAGAAAATTGAAATGACCTTTTTATTGCAAATAATAAGTCTGGATAATAAACTACTATTAAGTTTAAATATATGTTTTTCACTATGAATTTTTATTTTACTATAATTTAAAAATCTGATATATTTCACTTTATTATTCTGCTTAAATTTCATAAAGTTTGATAAATATTAAAATAAATTTAGAGAAAAGAAATGAAATTTATATAATCTTTGTTCTTATTAATTTATTTTATTATTAATGTTCAACACTCATGTTTGCACTTTTAATTCATTTTTATCATCCCAAATTTGTTAGAAAAAGAATTCTATATTCCTTATGTTCAATCCCTTTGCTATGTTATACATCTAAAGGAATATGGTAATTATTAAATAACAGTGAAGTAATTTTATATATGTTGAATTATTTAACCTTTGTAAATAATCTATTTACTTCCATTTTTAAAAATAAAACTGCATAAATGTTCATGGATTGGTTAAATGAATTATTAATGAATAAGCAATTGAAAAATGGATTTAAAAATATGTTTCCTTTAAATTATGTATCATCCTAAATATGGTCTATTTTTGATTTAGTTATGCAAGAAAGAAAAAATTAAATGTAATTCAAATATTATTCCATTCTACTTTATTATATATATATATATATATATATATATATATATATAATATATATATATGGAATAATATATATATATATATATATATATATAAATTATTTATGGTTTCAAATGAGAAAAAAAAATGTTATTAATATTTTTACATGTTTAAAGTAGACAGAATGATTTCCATTTGAGAAATCAAACTAAAATCTTAAAGAAAAAATCATTTGCAATGCATTAATAAAATTTTATAAAAGTGCATCTAAATTTCTTGGTTAAAGAAATGATTTTATGAGAGCATTATTATTATTAGTGAATTGTATTTTTGAAACTCAAATATATATATAAAATTAAAATATTTTAGAATATATAAGTGTTTAGATAATCTATATGATGCTAAAGTTTATTTGTTTTATTAATATTTATTATATTATGAATTTTAATTTTGCTTGCCTATTCAATATTAGTATAGGTGTGATATACTCATAATAGAAGTGGTTCTTGTAATGTGAATATTCACATTTTAAAGATGTGAATGCTTGCTTTGTGTTTTTAGAACTGTGTATATCTCCTTAATGTTTATTGTATTTATTCTTACATGGTAGGTCAGAGCTTGCTATGCGGTTATTCATTTTTATTAATATATTTGAATTTGGAATGAAATGATTTCTTTTTAGCAATACTACATTGTTCTTTTGAACTACTAGATATGAGCTTTTTATATCTTCATTTATTATTTATTATACTCTTAGCAGTAATGACAAAGAAATTATTGGAAATCAAGTATACCATTTGTTAGGAATGTTTTGTTAATTGTTCATAATATTTGGAATATGTTTATAACATAATCTCATTTAAGTATTGCACATCTATATATTATTTTCATATTTACTATTCTTGTTATATATCGAATACACCTATATTCTGTGCCTACATTTAAACATAATTCTTACTGCATTGAAATACATATGAAATTCAGAAATATTTAATAAATTATATATTTGAAAAGTATGAAGTTAATACACTCTTAAATATATTTTTATATAATAAATATTATAAATATAATAATTGTTGCACTTTGCCATTATAATTTTGTTAATGGGACTCGCATTAAATTTCAATTTGCTAATTATACTTGGGGTATGAAATATTTTACTTAGATTATAATGTTTCTGAGAAGACAGCTAAAATCTATTTAATGATTTTTTAATAAAATTTTATCCAGTCAATAGTCTACTAATTATGTAATTTGTCTTTAAATAAATTTATATTAGTTATTTAAGTATGACTACATCTTATTGTATAGTTCTTGAGTTTGGTCCACTTGGTAGAGTATTTATGATTGGGAGGTCCCAAGATCGAACTCTAGTGCCTGAACTTCTCATGAACTCTCGAGCAATAAAGTCATTAACATTGTCACATGAATCTAATTTGTTTAGGTGGTATAACAGAGTTGAATTACTCCCATGGGAGTTCTGAATGTGGTTCTGGAATCATTTTATTTAAATCCTTTGATAAATAATGCTTATGTAACGTTAATTTATTAGAATAATCAGCATGAAGAAGTCGTTAGATTGATGGTAAGTTCATATTTCATTACAATATGTTCCTAAATCATTCTCGAAAGAATTATTTTTTGAATAATAATTATTTCTAATGTTTCAAGCTTTATTTTATTAATTATCAAAGATTTGTTAATTATTTTTGTAAACCAGATTTTATATTATATAAATAATTTTTATATAAAAAGATGAATGGCTAAAAGACAGTAAAATTCCTTCCGAATCTCAGTTGCAATTGAACTTATATATTTTTTAAATATTTGATGAATTTATAATTTTCTCTCCCATCCTTTGTCACAACACACACACATATATAAAAATTACCATCATGATATATATATATTAAATATTTTCATAGACTCAAGATATAAACATTGAAAATATAAAGAGAGTTTTCCAAGTATTAAACTAGAATAAAGGAAGATAAATATCAGATATGATGTAATTAAATAACCATCAAAAATTGCTACTTCAACTTGAACTAATATCTAGGAATTAACAATTGCATTTGCCTGATTTTATTTTTATTTTAAGCTAAACGATAACCACTTTTAGCTTAACTCTCAGATCTTATAAGAGTAATATAGTATCTGGTCTTGTTTACTACTCATGAGATCTTAAATGTAAACTAATCTTAGCTTTTTATCTTAAAATAAATTCAGACAAATATAAGTGCTAATTTTTTTGATCAGTACATCTTGGACGATTAATTTTAATTGGGTATATGTGATTATATCATATTGGAAAGTTTATTCTTCTTTAATATCTGAAAAATTGCCATTATAATTTGAATATTTATGCAAATATGAACTTTAAAGTTATTCTCATCTGTAAGACCTCCTATTATGTTTTTTCATTTATAAATAATCATAACATATATAAAAAAGATATATTAACTGCATTTTTTTTTTACAGCAATTGAAAGTTTAGCCAAATGACGATCTTAAGATTAACTACAAGAATTTACAAAGAGAGTTTGAAAAATTAAAAATAAAATCAATAAACCATAATTATATAAATAAATTAAAAACACAATTACATTTAATCATTAATTTATTCAAGTACGCTCATTAATCATGTTATATCTATACACAGACATATAAACAATCAATATATAAAAATTAGTTTTAAAATAATAATTTTAATATATAATGTAACATATATATATATACAATATATAAAGGAAAAAGTAATAATTGATAGTTGCAGTGTTGCCAAGAACTATGCTGTATTTTGAAAAGTACTGTACTCTTGCAGTTCAATAGACACTCCATATTTTAATCTAATAAATGTTTATCAACAAAATATCAACTACTGTACACTATATACATTTGTATGCAAGGGGACTTGGAACAAAATATAACAGTTTGCAGCTCCATTATGGTTTTATAAATTAAAATTAAAAAAATTACCTGTGCAGCTTCATTATAATTACATAAATTAAAATGAAAAAATTGTCTATTATTTATTAACTAAATTATCACGCCATTGCATTAATTTAACAGTAAAATATTTATATACTAGAAACTTCTGTAGTATTTTTAATTATCGTAGTCTTACAAATAGCTAAGTTTTTTTTTCCATATCTTTAAAAAATGTAATAATTTAAAATTTATGAGAAAAAAATGTATTATTTAGAGTCCTTATGTAATATATTAAATTGTTGTAGGCTCATAAATAGTTAAGATATTTGAGAAGAAAAAATGTTTAAAATTTTACTTAGAATTATAAAAATTTAGCAATGTGAAATTGATAAAAAAAATTCTAATAATAAATGTTAATGTCAAACCACTAACATTTACTTTCTCCCCAATATGGTTGTCTTCCAATTGATCCTGTGCAATATTTTTAACTGTTAAAGGCTCACAAATTATTAGGTTTTTTTATTCAGCTTTAAAAAATTTAATATTTATGAGAGAAAAAATATTTTAGACTTAATTAAAAATTATATTTGATATTAAAACTTAGAATATATCGAATTTAAATTGAGTATTCACTAGTCATTTGCAGTTTAGTATCTTATTAGCATCTATATTCCAGTTTTTTTTACTAATTAACTATACAGAACATCACTCTGGAGACTTTAATCACAAAAATCCAGAAAACACTGTAATAATACATTTTATAAAATTGCATTTGTACAGCAATCTATTGAAATATTTCATTATTATTTTTTTAAAAAAAAATTCATAAATATGTATAGTTTTAAAATATTGATTTTTAATTAAAAAATCAAAAGAAGCTCATTTAATTGAATAGTGTCAAAGGCAAATAATTTTAGCTCTGCATCTACTCTTTGATTGACTTATTTCTTAGTAATCAACGCCCACAGGTATTTGCAAGCTTATTTCAAGAACTTTTTTGAAATAGCTAAAAACATTTATTTTTTTTGCAAAGTTTTTTAAGATTGGTGATTATTCTATATAACATTTGTTATAATAATTATTAAAAATCAAAAGTATGTTTTATATATATATGCACCTGGATCTGTTTTTACACGGATTTATTTAATGCGATTTTGAAGTTACGCGATTCACATTTCTTCGGAAATCGAACTCCGATAATGCGCTATTACTTTAAATAATAAATTTTGTGCACTTACATTATATTGAAAGTAATAGCACATTTTCGGAATTCGACTTTCATCTTAGTAGTTTCAATATTTTCAGTGCTTTATAATGGTAAGATTTTATGCAATAATGAAATTAAAATCATGATTTCCACATTTTATGTATACACACATTAAATTTTACAAGATTATAATGTAAATTTGTGCTAACATTGTGCATGTTAATTTTGCATTTTAAATCACATTCTGTTTTTGCTTTTTTAAAAAGAACATAATCAATTATTAATCATTTAGTGTCCGCAAGTTTAAGGTGAGTAATAGCAGTGGGCACAATTAAACTTGAAAATTAAAAAATTAAAGACAAAAATAAGAATTTAATTTTTAGTTGTTAGATTAATTACTAATTACATTGTCACCAGAAAACCATTAACACAATATGAGAGTGGCATTGGCACTAGTTGTATTTCCTCTTGTGAAGAATCTGATTTTTTACCAGTTTGCAAACGAACCTATTTATCAGCAAATAGCCATAATAATTAAAATGTGTATAAAAAAATGGAAATTACTGTAAATTATGCATAAAAATATATTGTTTTGAATAAAATTAAATATTATAGTTAAAAAAAGTTTGTCTTGTATCAATTTTTTTCAAATTTGAAATTTTTTATTAGTCATATTTTATTTCCTTATTTTTTTTTGCGCGAATTTTAAAGTAATTTTACGTTGGTGCTTTGCTTTTACATGATTTTTGAAAAATCACGGTCCATATCCCTCCATTTTCAAGGTAAGTTACGTCTATTTTTGCGCGATTTTGTTTGCGCATGTTTTCTGAGGAACCTATCTATTGTGTAAAATGAGAACCAGGTGTATATATATATGATCAATAGATGGAGCTTCACCAAGACCTCCAAACAAGCGTATTTGTTTACATAAATGTCAGAGTCAATATTCACTATCTCTTTCATTTTGCTCCACCCTCAGATCAGCTGATTTCAAGCTGATTTGCTCTCATCAGTGAGGGATAGGAGTTAGAAACTAGACCAAAATATTAACTACAAGTGTTTATGCAAAACGTTTCTATCAGTTTGCAAGCATGAATTTTTTAGACACCTAAATGTCTTCAAACTCAGCCTATCAAACTAGATAGTGATATGGGTCTGATATCAGTTCAGTTTCTCCACATAGTCAAAGCTTCTGCAATCTATATCATTGCAAGAAAACTTTAAAGGTACATTTATGAAAAACAAAAACCAAGTTTCATATACGTAAAAACCTGCTATCGCTTGTATTAATGATCAATAGATGGAGCTTTACCAAGACCCCCAAACAACCGAATTGTTTACATAAATGTCAGAGTCAATATTCATTGTCTCTTTCATTTTTCTCCACCCTCAGATCAGCTGATTTCAAGCTGATTTGCTCTCATCAGTGAGGGTGGAGCAAAATGAAAGAGACAGTGAATATTGACTCTGACATTTATGTAAACAAATACGCTTGTTTGGAGGTCTTTGTAAAGCTGCATCTATTGATCATTAATACAAGCGATAGCAGGTTTTTACGTATATAAAACTTGTTTTTGTTTTTCATAAATGTACCTTTAAAGTTTTCTTGCAATGATATAGATTGCAGAAGCTTTGACTATGTGGAGAAACTGAACTGGTATCAGACCCATATAGCTATCTAGTTTGATAGGCTGAGTTTGAAGACATTTAGGTGTCTAAAAAATTCATGCTTGCAAACTGATAGAAACGTTTTGCATAAATGCTTGGAGTTAATATTTAGGTCTAGTTTCTAACTCCTATCCCTCACTGATGAGAGCAAATCAGCTTGAAATCAGCTGATCTGAGGGTGGAGCAAAATGAAAGAGACAGTGAATATTGACTCTGATGTTTATGTAAACAAATACGCTTGTTTGGAGGTCTTGGTAAAGCTTTATCTATTGATCATTAATACAAGCGATAGCATGTTTTTACATATATAAAACTTGTTTTTGTTTTTCATATATATATATATATATATATATTGTAACTTAAATAAAATATGAGCCATTGGAATTTTATTATAATCATTGTAATTAAAACTCAATTTATTTAAACACTCAAAGATTAATGATCAATCCATTGTAGCTAAATATTAATGACAGATTGTTATTGTAGTTCAAAATATAACATCAAAATACTTATCTCAAACATATTAAGGAGACTAATAAGTTGTAACTATAATAGCCATTGAAATTTATTAATGATCAAAATATTAATTATCAATCAAAATATTGGTGCTTAATTCATCAATTTCTACTTAAGATTTTTAAATATATCATATTATCAATAATTAGAAACAATAATGCTTGGAGACTAGTCATTTCAGTATCTGGCCTATTTCAAACCCTAGTTAGGCAGCCATTGTATCCTCAATAAACAAGTAGGAACACAGGGTAACTCAAATAAACTCTTAAGACATTATAACTTATGAAACCGCATCAAATGGGTGAGTACATTGTTAACCCAATAAAAATCTTTTCACAATAAATCCAACAGTAAATCCTACCCCCTCTTCTTTTGGTTTGATATCAAGTGCATATTTAAGTGAATAACAAGTTAATATGGTCTAGCAGGGCAGCACTAGACTATCTTAACCTAGACAAAGTTATATTTTATAACCTTTTCAAATGTACCAGGTTTGAACCCCTTTTGGGTACTTTATTTCTAACAAAATGTAGGATTTTGATTTTAGACCCATATCACTGTATGCACTAACATTTAGATAAATATAAAACATCCTTAAACTAAAGTGGTGTGTATAAAATTCATCAGACAGAAATCATCTCCTAGATATTAACATGATAAATGCATTTCAATATCTCTATAAGTTTTACTAGCTCATGTTATCCTATTAATTTAGGATGGCAATTCACTCATCCTTGAATGATGTAGATGATGGAATGGTGGTTATTATAATGATTCACAAATGACAACTAAATACCATGAAATCACTTATTTATGTATGGCCTTTAAACATTTATCTAGCCCATTAATTAAAACATGATGATGATGATGACAATAATGATAATGGTTTCAACCACAGCTTTAGAACCAAACCTAACCTAACATTTAGTCCTAAAGAAATTCATAACTATTGGTCAATCTTAGCATATTTAATTAGATCTTAAACAATTAATATGCACCAGTAATGATGAATGATCACAACTAATAAAGAATACCTTAATGAAAATATACACCTCGTTTAATAAAACCAATCAACATTTATTACTGCATTTCTAACATATACATACAATTTCTAAATAGATATGAAAATTTATATAAATAATAATAAAATTAAGAGCGTGCTAATAGCTCTAAACAAGCTTTTTTTTTTTATTTATGATAAATGCTACTACAAGAGAAGGCATTCAAATCATTTTTATCTTGGATGGTCCCCATCGCCAGACCGGTTTCGACCTATGGGTCTCTTCAGTGAGGAGTTGGGACATTAGATCTAAAAAACCAACTCAAGCAAAGCATTTATCTAAAAGATAATTGTTAGAAGAAGATCTGAAACTTTTAGACATCTACATGTCTTTAAAGTCGGCTCTCCAACTGAAAAAATCATGTGGGCCTGAACTTAATTCAGATACTCCATATATTAGTAGGCTTAGCTCTTTAATTTAGCTAAAGCCACAACAGCAAAATAATAATAGTAATAATAACAAGTCAGATGTCACATGACTTACATATAGCTTGCACTTACAAATATGTAAAATTAAGAGCGTGCTAATAGCTCTAAACAAGCTTTTTTTTTTATTTATGATAAATGCTACTACAAGAGAAGGCATTCAAATCATTTTTATCTTGGATGGTCCCCATCCCCAGACCGGTTTCGACCTATGGGTCTCTTCAGTGAGGAGTTGGGACATTGTTTAGAGCTATTAGCACGCTCTTAATTTTACATATTTGTAAGTGATAAGTCATGTGACATCTGACTTGTTATTATTACTATTATTATTTTGCTGTTGTGGCTTTAGCTAAATTAAAGAGCTAAGCCTACTAATATATGGAGTATCTGAATTAAGTTCAGGCCCATATGATTTTTTCAGTTGGAGAGCTGACTTTAAAGACATGTAGATGTCTAAAAGTTTCAGATCTTCTTCTAACAATTATCTTTTAGATAAATGCTTTGCTTGAGTTGGTTTTTTAGATCTAATGTCCCAACTCCTCACTGAAGAGACCCATAGGTCGAAACCGGTCTGGGGATGGGGACCATCCAAGATAAAAATGATTTGAATGCCTTCTCTTGTAGTAGCATTTATCATAAATAAAAAAAAAAGCTTGTTTAGAGCTATTAGCACACTCTTAATTTTACATATTTGTAAGTGCAAGCTATATATAAGTCATGTGACATCTGACTTGTTATTATTACTATAAATAATAATAATAATAATAATAATAATAATGACTATTTTGAAATCATAATATTAATTTTAAGTACTTCCTCCTTTCCCATTAATGATATAATGTATATTAAATTGTATACCAAATTTGCTAAGATTTTCAATCCACAAGCAAAACATTTCATAAAAAAAATACATTCTTTGTGCACACAAACTTTTATAATCTAACATGTAAAGTAGAATGATTAAGGAGGAAAAAATGTTAGTAGAATTGAAAAGAGCAAGATTTCCAGAAACAAGGTTTTAGATTACTTCTTCCCCTCTCTTCTCTAAGCTATCGAGACCACTATTCCTTAACTAAAAAAAATAATCTAATATTTTTAATGCTGTCTATTACTCTCACATTCATACACCATTATATACCTGTGACAAGTTAATATATCACCATGTATATGTGTGTGTTGATACCCTTAAAAATAAAATATTATTTAAAAACAAATAATAATACAAAAAAAATATTTTTACATATTAATAACATCTCATAACTCTTAGATTAATAGACAATCATACCTTTTTAGAAAACAAAATTCATCAATGTGCAGGTATAATAATTTTAGCTTATACAAAATCATTAATGAAGCTTATCTATTATTACTGAAGAAATTCTTGGTTTCAATCAATTTTGGTTGTTTTTAAAGTTCTGAGATAAAAAGATATAAAACTTTATTGCTAAAATTTTACTAATAGTCTTTAATATCATAAAAGAAAATATATAATGAAAATTTATATTACCAGTCCCTTTTATTTTTGTGGAGGCTTCCAAAAGTTCAAACTTACCTTGTTAAATGTCTATACTTTTGCAGCAAACAATTTCTGCGGTTCACTGGAACAGTTTCTTTTTTTAGGCTTATAATTATTTAATGATGATGATGATGAGGTTGTTTGCTTCAGTGGGAACCATTTGGCACTAGAACTTTTTCTTCTCTTCCTGATAAGCACAATTCTTCTAATAGATGGAGTATATCAGTTGTTCTCACATTTATAATTTTTCTTGGGTTTAAATTCAGTCACTGGAATAACTGAACTAGCTGATTTAATGCTTATCAGTAGATTATTTTCCTTCAGCCTTCAAATGCAGGTGAATGTTTCTTCTATTTAAAACCCTCTTTCTCTCAATCAGTCGAAAGATGTAAAATACTTTTAACTCAGACAAGACTTTTTTTCTTTCCTATATGATATGCTGGCTCTACGATGGGTTAGAGAATCGCCCCAGTGAGATACATATAGATTTTTAACCCACCATCCTTATATTTTCAATCTTCAAAAAAAAAATTTATGTAAAAAAAAAAAGATTTTAAATTGATATCTTGCAGAATTTAACACTAGTCTTTCCTTATAAACAGTGAGGATTGCCAATTCCTCTACAAGCTTTATGATAAATGCTTAGCCAGAGCCAGCACTTAAAATATCTCTGTCAGGAACCCCTCCCCAAACCCCTGACCATGGTTTCGTGCTTTGGCACTCCTCAGAGAGGTGTCAGGGTAGGTTCAGACACTAGATCTAAAAATACCAACCCAAAGCTAAGCACTTAGCTAAAAGTTATCTATTGAGTGGAAAATCTGAAATTTTCAGACATGTACATGACTGAAAATTTCAGATTTTCCACTCAATAGATAACTTTTAGCTAAGTGCTTAGCTTTGGGTTGGTATTTTTAGATCTAGTGTCTGAACCTACCCTGACACCTCTCTGAGGAGTGCCAAAGCACGAAACCATGGTCAGGGGTTTGGGGAGGGGTTCCTGACAGAGATATTTTAAGTGCTGGCTCTGGCTAAGCATTTATCATAAAGCTTGTAGAGGAATTGGCAATCCTCACTGTTTATAACTTACAAGCTTAAGAGATAGGGTCATGTGATCTATGAATTGATCTATGACTTTTATTTTGACTATTTATAGTCTCTGCCAAAAAGTCTTGTGCAATTTTATATTGCTATGACTACTACTATATGGCATGGCTGAAGATCTATCAGCCCCATATAGCTATTTGAGTTGGATAGCTGGGTTTGAAGTCATGTACATGTCTGAAAATTTCAGATTTTCCACTCAATAGATAACTTTTAGCTAAGTGCTTAGCTTTGGGTTGATATTTTTAGATCTAGTGTCTGAACCTACCCTGACACCTCTCTGAGGAGTGCCAAAGCACGAAACCATGATCAGGGGTTTGGGGAGGGGTTCCTGACAGAGATATTTTAAGTGCTGGCTCTGGCTAAGCATTTATCATAAAGCTTGTAGAGGAATTGGCAATCCTCACTGTTTATAACTTACAAGCTTAAGAGATAGGGTCATGTGATCTATGAATTGATCTATGACTTTTATTTTGACTATTTATAGTCTCTGCCAAAAAGTCTTGTGCAATTTTATATTGCTATGACTACTACTATATGGCATGGCTGAAGATCTATCAGCCCCATATAGCTATTTGAGTTGGATAGCTGGGTTTGAAGTCATGTACATGTCTGAAAATTTCAGATTTTCCACTCAATAGATAACTTTTAGCTAAGTGCTTAGCTTTGGGTTGGTATTTTTAGATCTAGTGTCTGAACCTACCCTGACACCTCTCTGAGGAGTGCCAAAGCACGAAACCATGGTCAGGGGTTTGGGGAGGGGTTCCTGACAGAGATATTTTAAGTGCTGGCTCTGGCTAAGCATTTATCATAAAGCTTGTAGAGGAATTGGCAATCCTCACTGTTTATAACTTACAAGCTTAAGAGATAGGGTCATGTGATCTATGAATTGATCTATGACTTTTATTTTGACTATTTATAGTCTTTCCTTAGTTTCAATATTTAAAAAATCCCCCCTAACTGATTTTCCAGACTGGTTTTATACCTTATTTTTTTTCTATTTTCAACCAACTCATTTAATTAGATTCCTAGTGTGACTTTCTCTAGAAACATATGAAAATTCACACTACCATGATTTTCCAGACGAACTTTGTTTTGAAGGAAAAATTGTCTTAATCCTTTTTCTTCACATCTCCATCATAACTGTAACATCTGAAACTTTTAACTTTGATCTAGGATGAGAAGATTTTAAAACCAGATTTCTCACATTGTACAAAATTGTTGAGTAAAAAAAATAATTTAACAAATTTAACTTTTCTTCTTTTTCTTTTTCAATATGTAATAAATGTAGATATATTTATGCAATACACACACACTCTCTATCATCCAAATCATTTATAAAAACTGGCCTATTAAAATAATCTGAATGCTTTTTTAGATATTATACTTTTAATATCTAAAATTAAATCCTTAACTTTTAAACCAAAATTATAATCATAGAAAAACAAAATAAAAATAGATAATAATAAAAAATAGTAGAATTAATCTAGCAAGTGCAGACTAGTTTTAATAAATTTAATATTTGAAATATATAATTGACAAACTAACTATCTGGCCACACACACTACCTATATATGTGTTATAACCCTACTTTTAAAAGAACTATTGATTAATAAAAGGTATGTACTACTCTTTTTGAGATTTTTCAACACACATACAACTAAAGAACATAACAGTTGCCCCCCACTCTCTTTCTGTCTTAGGTTTTTGGGACTTGATCCTGTAGGGTTTAAACTTGGGTGCCCTACAGTTTCCTTTAGTATATAAAAATGTGATGATGATTTTTGTTCCATTTTTTTCTTTTATGCACATTACTACAAATTTAGCTACTGGCTAAATTGAAATGGCACAATATATATATATATATATATATATATATATATATATATATATATATATATATATATATATATATATATATATATATATATATATATATATATTAAATAACTGATGTTTCAGTACAATAACAAGCACTTTCCTCAGAGATTCTTTTTTCTCAAATCATCAGTATAAAAACAAATAATTTCCTCAGAGCTTCTTTGTCAAATCATAAGAATGATTTGAGAAAGAAGAAGCTCTAAGGAAGGTATTTATTATAGTACTGAAACATCATCTATTTAGTTATTAGATTTTTAATACAAGAAAGTTCCTGGAAATAGTATGAATTGAGAATATTAGAATATATATATATATATTGTACCCTCACTTCCCGATATATAATATAACTTAAAATATGACTAGTTCAATTAAATCGTTATGCTCGGCTAAAATATGTATAACTATCATTAATATATTTTTATAATACTATATCTTATCAGATTCATTATAACTTACCAAAATTAATATAGTTCAATATCATGTACTAATTAAATAAGTATTTATTAAAATCATGAGACTATGAAATGAAGTTACAAGTGGTAATTGAATTCACATTGAGCTAATGTCTTCCCAAGACCTTATCTCAATGGCATAAGAATACTATTACCTCTTTATTATCTCATTACTACATCTACAGCACTCTTATGTCTTTTATAAAAATTAACTAACTTCAATAATAATAATAAATAAATCTCAATCTTTTATTAAGGAAATATAATTAAATAATCTCAGGTTCTTTTAATTATTTTAAAGTAATAATATTTCTTGCAGATAGGCATGATAAGGGATTTAATATCAAACCTAACTACACCTAACTTATCATAATAATAATAACTAACAATAATAATTTCTAGTGTATAAATTAATCTTATCTATTTTATTATACTATTAATCATTAAGGAAATAAGTGAATCATCTACATGTCTTTCATTTTCATATAGTATCTTAATTTAAAAATTATACTAAAATCTTATAATTTAATAATATGTGGCAATAAATAATATTATACTCTTATATTGTGCATTATAATTACCTTGTGACCATTATAATATTATATGTTAATATCAATCAATTTCTATAAATTATATTAAGAAAATACTGTGTTTCTTTTAAAAATAATAATAACAATAAATTCATATTGTGCAAATATTATGTTTATTCAAATTATCTGTTGTCAAATGCTGTGGTGTAAAATAATGAATTCGACACACTTTTAAAACAACTTAAACAAATTTATTTACATCAACTTTAATAAACAACTTATATACATTATGTACATTACAAGTGGAAACCAAAGAAAATAAAAAAATAAGAAAATAATAATAATACAAGATTTTACACTGTTACTATTTCCATATCCAAAATAGATAATCTATACATTTCTTAAATGTTTTATCAGTAACATTTAATTAAGTTTCTGAACTTAAATCTTAATAGATATCATTTGTCATTAGTTAGTACAAAAGAAGACTTTTATGTAAAATATCACTTATGTAGCATATGTAAAATAAACAAACTTTAACAATTAAAATGCTACTTCACTTAAGTATTATTGCTATTTCTATTATAATGTACTAGTATATATTACATTTACTATTAGCATTAATCACATATCAACTAATGTATAGACTGATATAACTTTATAATATAACAACATTTATTGATTATATAATTATTTACTTCATTCTGATGTAATTTCATAATGTATGTCTTACCAAAATATGCAATACATATATGTTCTTTTCTTAAAATAATATTTAAAATTATTCAACAATTTCAACTTTTATAAAGTATTATATTAAATAAAATTCTATGATTCTTTTCTATTTAAACTACTACTCTTCTCTACTTGTTATTCCTATTCCTTCCTAATAAAATTCTATCTACAAATATCATTTTAACCTTATTTAACTTCAGTAATAGCTTACCAATTTTTTAAAAAATATATACGACTATCCAAACTCTCTTATACCTCATCATCTATATACGATAAACCCTTCAATCAAAATATAAATTTCTATATAAAATTAATTTAACTTATCTAATAAAAATAAAATATAAATATTTTAACCTCTTACTAACTTGAAAATAAATATAAATAACTCATACTAATATAATAAATCAAATTCCTAATATTGTAACAGAAATATTAAAATTTATTCATGAAAGAATCATATAATTATTTCTGGATTTCTCTTATTACGTTGTAATAAATTTATATCATAAATTTAAAGTATGCATATTAAAATAAAACTGTTATTACTAATATTATGTGTGTATATTCTTTAAATATTTATACATTCATTCAACAATCAAATTATATTTGGTTGATCTAAAGAAAACAAAGCAAAATACATCAAATTATTACTATTATATAATTTTTTACCATAAATGATACTCCAATTTATAATCCGCCACACGATGTCCTCCAGGATTACAGTTTTACAAAATAATTTCATTTATACTCAACAATTATTCTTTAAAATATTACGTGTTGTATAATTATATAAAAATAAACTTTATGAAATTAAGTTTTATATTAATATTTAGTTACTTTTTAAAAAAAAATGTACCTCTCTTATCTTTAATAGATCAATAAATAATTAAATATCTATGTTAGTTAAGAAAAACAAAAGATGTTACATAAAATCCAACGGTGTCTTCTTTCCACCTATAATTGTTCTTTTTTTCCTAGGCACAAACTTTTACCAACATTACTTCCTTTTCCGGTACATCACGTGTTTAAACAGTTTTTATGAAATAAATGAAAACGTTTTTTTTTTAAATAAAATAGAATAAGTTCCACCATAAGAAACAAAATAATAATTAAAATAGTTTATAGGATCCGGATTCATTTCTTTAAAGAAAAATTATTTAAAAGTTATTATTTCTAGGATTAGTCAATAGTTTATAATGTTCTTATTTAATTATTATAAATTGACTTGGATATCCACGTATACTTATTTGCGCATTCTTTAACAAATATTTAGGTAAGATTAATTTCTAAATTCTTCTGTACGACCAGCATCCAGACTTTACTATATAATATTTTATTTACAGGTATTTCTTTGCCAATTAAACTTCCGATTTATTTGCCTTTTAAAACTATCGAAATCTAGTCTTTTAAACCACAAAGACTTAACAAGGCAAGTAATTCTACAATTACTATTAATTACCATATCTTTACCAAGATATATACTTAAATTTGTAATTTAAAAATACTTTCTTCATAAAGAAGTATTTATCTTTCTTTAAATATTTTTTTATAAAAATTAATTATAATCAACTTTTAAATTCATATAATGTCCAATATATTACTTTTATCCAACTAGTAATTCTCCTAGTTAATCCAGCGTTTGTTATATTTTTAGTATAAAGTCTCCAATACATTTTATCCTTATACGATGCTTTCCTGATTATTTGATAGTAAATTGAGCTTCGATAGAGACGATCAATAGGGAATTATAAATAAATTAGCACTGCATATTTAACGGTAAAACTTTTATAAATTATTTAAAACTACTCTCTTATAATTTTAAAATGATTACGAGAGCATCTATAATTTTACTTAGCTATATCTAATAGCACACTTCACTTAAAAGAAATCATAATCATAATCCCCCCTGAACAATTGAACCTTGGTTTTATACCGGAATACATTCCCCACTTGATTGGTAAATTAAACAATCACCTTGCTAGCCTATTTACATATTTTACCAACAATACAGAATTAAAAATAAATAATGACTTATTTAATATTTATTATTTATTACATTATTAAATTCTTAAATGGATCTTTATCATTTATTTAAATCCATTAAACATTTTTTTAAAATATATTTTTTACTTTATTTCACTTTTAACTTTTATAAGACTATTTTTTAAACAAACTAAGTCTATTTTTATACGTTATGTTTTTTTAAACAGTATTTTAAAAATCAGATTTAATATTTCACATTAATTATCTTTATTTTTATCTCATGATAGCCAATATAATATTTATAAATTTTATAATAGAATTTTAGAACAGTTTTGCAACTTTACTAAAAAAAAAAACTTACAAGCATGTGTGTACATATGTCTATCTATCATCTGTTTTACAACACAGATACAAACGCTTGTAATATCTAAAAATAAACTAACAATTTAATTTTTTAAAATAAATGTTTTTAAAATAAATAATATATTATAGCAACTTTAAAATAATAATTCGATATTATTAAAATCAAATATTAATCTTCTATTATATACTATTAACAATTAAAATATTTACATTCACTTATTAAATATTAATCTTTATCAACAATAAATATATGCATTTAATTTTAACTTGTCTTTTTTAAACTTTTAGCTTTAAACATTTATTTACAAAACTTATTAATGCAGTATTAATCATGGCCAGTTTTCCCAACCATATAATATTATCACTTTTTATTGAAACGTCTCTCTCAAACATTAGCACAATTTCACATATCAAATATTCATAGATTACTTTAATTAAACTTTTGAAAGATTATCATAAATAAAATCAACAACATATAGCTAAATATACCTTAAATTTAAAATTTTTAATAAATTGATATAACAATTCATGGTGACCTATACAAAAGGGCACAATATATATATATATATATAAACAAAATGCCTGTTAATTAAAACAAAATTGTAATTATAATAAAAATAATAAATTTAATGGTAACAAACTATTATAAACAAGACTTAAATCTGCAGAAGTACTTTCAGTTAATTTCTTAAACCTGCCTCAACTGCCATTAAATTTTTTTTGAATTTAATGGCAGTTGAGGCAGGTTTAAGAAATTAATTGAAAGAGTACTTCTGCAGATTTAAGGATTGTTTATAATAGTTTGTTACCGTTAAATTTATTACTTTTATTATAATATATATATATATATTACTTGAACTTAGACTTTTTTAAACTCCCTATAGCTATCCACTCCATCTTATACAATTGATACACATGACCACATACATGTAAAAAAGATAATTTCCAATATATGTATTTTTGTGTGGAACCAGCACATTTATTTAAATGTTATATATATAAAGTAATAGTTTATCTGTTTAAAGACATTTATTTAAACTTCTTTATATCAATAATTTTAATCTCTTTGATCAACTTTAATCTACACTGCCTATATAAATATATTGGACCATATATATGGGTGGGATTCTATGTTTATTATTAAAAAGAGGTTGATTTGACAACAGTTTGAGATTGTTAATTGTTATTGATATTAGAATTGTCTAAGTGTTGACTGATTTAAATGAATATTTATAAACCCATTTAGTCTTAGCATTATTATATTTATTATTTAAGTAATACTTTGGGTTGAATTTAAAAATTATGATTGCAGTTTGTAATATATTAATGGTATTTATGTATTAGATCTGCTATGCCTTTTCACATTCATATCAGTTTACTGATAACTTTCTAATCTTGCAATGTCATCAAATAATGTGTATACCAAAACTTCTGACAAACTTAAGTGATAAATTTATCAAAAATGGATCACATTTACACATTATTTCATGACATTTTCACAGGATTTAGAAAATTATTGACAGACTGATACTATGTGAAAAGGTGTAGCAGCTCTAATATATAACACTAATGGCACCAGACTAAACTGCAAAAGAAAATGTTCAACAATGTGAAAAGTATAATTTTTTTTACAAAAATAATAAAAACGTATTACAATACTAAATAAAACAGGTAGTTCTGAGTCATCAAAGCCATACCCCCCCCCAACCTAAGGTACAGCATTTTTCCATTGCAAACACAGCTGTCACTTATCAAATTCTACCCAAAATTAAAAAAATAGTATGTATATTAATTCTGACATGAAATTACAAAATGGATAGTGAAGCAAAATTTGCCAAAAGAAATAATACTACATAAGTGAAATCAAATCGCTTAAAATAAAAACATTCTTACTATGTATACATAACAAAAAATATCTCTCTGTACAAGTTCTCTGAACATTACTATTTCATTATATGAGCATCTTTTTTACATCTGGGTCAAATATTACAAAATGGATGCATTTATGCAATGTAATATGTTTATGCAATATAATGCCTACTTGAGATTTTGATAGAGAAATATTAATAACTAAATCTATTTTGTTAAAAGAAAATGAAATTATTTACACTTTTATTAAAATGCAAAATAAAATTACTAAATTTTTATTAAAACAGAATCAATGTGGTGGACTGATTTTTTTTTTATATCATCCATAATGCAAAGGAAAGTGTCATCTGATAAATCCCATCAAATATGAATTTAGATGCTAGTGTGCTGTTCCTCAGTATTGTTTAACATGCCATTTTCCTGAACCCCAAAGTATTTCAGTGTTCTAAGTATGAACTCTGGTTTCTGGATTTACAAAGTTTTATATTTATGTTTCACATGAAAATGTTCTTAGCCAGAAAATCATAGTTTCTCACTTTTATATTCTTTCCAATAGTTGGAAAAAATTGTTGAGCCCTCTTTAACACTTTGTTTCACCATTTTTATCAAATTTTCCACTTTTCTATCATCAATTGCCATTATAAAACATTCACCAATCTCCCTGCACAAGTCCCCAAACATTCACTGTTCCAGAAGTATTTGTCCAGGTTGATTTTTTCTTTTATTAAAAAGGCTCTCATCTATTTCAACAATTTTGTTGGGGACTCCAATTTTATATTTTTGTTGGACTAATATCAAGCTGAGATTTTCCCCATTCTATTGATGTTAATTTTGAGCCCAACTGTAAATGAAATGTAGTCCTTTTAGAAATGTAATTCCAGAATCCACCAATCATGTTCCCACACAAAGACCAAGTTTACTATTACAATCTTGGACATTACAGTGCCATTGTATATGAAGGACCCATAGCATGACTTTTCATGCACACTTTTTCAGATGGCAGGATTCCTTTTTGTTGAAAGTAATGGATCACATTTATTTCAATAGCAGGTAAACCTTAAATTTGGATCGTTTTCTGCTGTAACAAAAAAAAAGTATGAATCACAAAATAGAAAGTAAATCCAAATGAAAACTTCATGAATTTTCTCATTTAAAATCAAAAATACATAATCCCAAATAGGCATATGTATCTACTGTAACAAATAAAAAGTATGTTGTATGAATCACAAAATGAAAAGTACACACATTTACTCACTTAAGATCAAAAATACCAGGTGTATAATATGAAATCCAAAACTATCATGTGTATAATAAGGCACTTGACAGCACTAGGAAATCGAAAATGTGAATACACAGTACAGCACTTGCCCCAATAAATCAGGACAATAAATGATATTTATAATAAGCAGAAAATGATCAAAATATTATAATTTATCACTTAAGTTTGTCAGAAGTTCCCATGTATATGTTATACATGTTATTTAATGAGATTGCAGTTCTTTGACAGGATTGCAAGATTAAAAATTTATGGGTGAATGTAAAAAGGTGTAGCAGCTCTAATACATAAGTACTGTATTAATTGATTATTTATTACTCTGCATTTAAAACAGATTATATTTATCTGTTTAAAGAGATTTATTTAAACTTATTTGTATCAATAATTTCAATCTCTGTGGTCAAGTTGCAATATTTAATGTCTATATAAATATATTAAACCATAATAAAAGATGGGATTCCATCTTTATTGGTAAAAAGAAGTTGCCTTGACAACATTTTGTGATTGTTGATTATTTCTGATATTAGGATTATCTAAGTGTTGTCTGGTTTTAATGATTATATATATATATATATTATTTTTAATATAATATTTAAAAAAAAATCACAATTTTCTAATAAAACCCCCTTATAAAAGTCATGAATAATACACCATTGTGGACACAGCCTTAGAATAATTTCAAATATTCTAAAAATTATAAAATAATTTTAATATTTTAAAGCACAATTTGATTGATATTTTAAATACAAATTACAATTAAAAAAGATTTAGTTCATTTTATAAAAATCAAATACCTATTCTTGCTGCAAATTCATTTTTATTCCAATATTTGCAAAGTTAAAATATGAATTTTTAGAATTTTCTTCATTTGCAAATGTATGTTACTACCAAATCAAGTTCAATTTATTGAATTCTGATATAGAATAAGAGTTTAATATAAAACAAAAATTGAAAGCTTATAAAAAATCTCATAATTAAATCTATGGCAGTGCTGTAGAATAAAAAAGTTTTGAATTAATGCATGATCCATTTCAAATTATCTTCATGGTCTATATCTTGCAAATAAGGAAGCAATAACAACTTGTAAAAGTCAAAGCATACTTCTTCTTAGGTTCCTTTACTTTAACATCTTCATATTTGGTTCAGAGTTCATGCTTAGAGCTGATATTTCCTTCAGAGTACAAGTCTAGAGATTGAGGCTGATGGAAGTATTTTACAATGCTGCAATTTTTTATTTATACAAGTACAATATCTTCCTTATGTAGTATATTGGTAAAGTGAATTTAAAATAAAACATTTAAATGTTTAAATTATTTCATCTTATATAAAATAAATTTATTTTTATAATCATTTAGAGTTATTTTAAAATTTAAATATGCAATGTTTCCTTTATAATTTTTAACAAAGATTGCTATTAAAATGTTAAAATTTGTTAATAATTCCAAAGTAAAAATAATTTTAAAGAAATCATTGCATAATATAAAGTTAAAATCAGTTGTAAATGAACTATGCAAAGGAACTAATTTTGTTTTAAATAGGATAATTTAAACATTTTAATGTTAATTCTAAATTTAGTTTCAAAATGTGCTAGATGAGGTAGTATTTATAAATATATATGGTACACGAAGAAAGTACTTATAAATAATATATATTATAATGGTATGGATTCTAATGAGTGGACTTGGGGTGATAGCACTCATCATCCATCAAGTCCAAGTAAACACAGAATTTAAAATAATAAATATTAAAAATATATAATGAAAAACTGTGAGCAATGAATATAATGAGCATGAGAGATCAACATAGAACTAACTATAAGTAAGTAACTATAAGTTCACCAGCATTCATCATCATGAATGATCAACAATAAAATCAATAGTCAATCTTGTGACTGGATTTGAAATGGGTCTACTATAGACCAGGCTAATTATTAAGCCCTTGCCAACTTGGGGCAGATTATTTAAGTACTAATTCAGATGCACAAACTTAAGTGCTAATCCACCAGAATATGTAACAATAAAAACAATATTTCTGAGATACTAAAACATGCTGATGATTATCAATGCTCTGGTCACTTAGTATCATTCATGTACTGGCCAACTTTAAAGTTAATTTGTAATAAAAACTAAACTAAATAAAATGTAGTGCATGAAATTTAAAGGATATCCCTTTTGCACCAATTCAGGATCATCAATGACTGGTCAATAAATACTGAATATAAACACCTTTTATAAAACATATCATTATGCACAAATCTATCTCAGGAACAAAAGCCCTATAACTGTTATTGTGAACAAGAGATATAATACAACATATATTAGGTTATAATATTTTAGGATAAAATAAATTCACTGGAATAACAACAATGAAATATCAATTTATTAATAACAATTAAAATAAAATTAAAGTCTGCTGAATATAGATATACATATAAATTAAGCATTCTGATCTTGATTAATTCAAAAAGAAATCACATTGTGATTTACTAATATGTCAGTACATAAAACACACATATAAGCACACAGATGTGCAGTATAATAATTTGTGAACATATTTGAATTGTCACATAATAAAAATGATTAATTTTAACATATATGTGTCTACCTGACATGCATCTATATAAGCACACACATACTCCATAGCATATAGGAATTGTCATATAATAATAAATAAGTTATCTCATTTTAATGATACATAAATAATGACTGTTTTCACATATATATGTGGGCGCCCACAAAAATGTGTGTGCCTCTGATGTTTATATATATTTTAATTTGTCAAAATCATAAAATTATTAAAAATAGTTTTCCTGACTGTTTCCACATATATGTGAGTACCCATAGAAATGTGTGTATACACTGACATTTATATCATATGAAATTTTAATTTCATAAAATTATTAAAAATATTACATTTTTATCAATTAATTCCATATGTGTATATATCAAAAATAATATGAATCAGTTATTAATTCATTCATTATTTAGTGGTAAAAACATTTTTTTTAAACAAGTTACGTTTGATTAATTATAAACATCTCCAAAAATACTCCAGCAAGTTTTTTTGTTCCCAAATTAGAAAGATTTTTGGAGTTTTTTGTTCTTAATAAAATATACTGGAAACACACCATACTTTTTGTTGAATAAAGTTATTTACATAAAAAAATAATTGTAATTTTAAAAAAATATAATTGCCATTTTCACCAAAGAAATTATTAAAAATAACTCACCAGCTGTACTTTTATATATATATATATATATATATATATATATATATATATATATATATATATATATAATATTATATATATATATATATATATATATATATATATATATATATGACACAGTACATTTATCTGTACTGCTCTTATAGATAAACAGTAATTATTCAGCAAGCCTGATGGACTTTCTGATTTAAGCTGGTCTCTTTTAAACACTAGACTGACTTATTGTCCTTTTTGGGAAAGGTATAATCCAGGTAACTGTGATCTTCAATCATCTCCATTTAATCTAGAATTTGATAGACTTCAGGCATACCATCTAGTACACAATATGAGCTATGGAGAACACAGAAAGCAACCCATTTTTCCATGTGAATCCAAAATGTACCATGTGAATTATCAATGGCTGACTTGAATATATTCATAGTCTATGTCATAATCTGTAAACACTTAAAACACTCTCCTTAATCTTTTTTCCAGTCTTTTTATAATTAAAGTAAAAAAATACAGTAATTAAAAATATGTTTCCCCTATCTTGATTGAAAAAAGTTAATGACCCTTTTCAATTCAATTTATTCCTTTGAAAAGCAATTTTGTGGAATTTTATCAAAATATGTTATACAAACATTAATTATAAAAAATTTGCTAATCAAAATAAATAGTGAAATTTTATAATTACAAGTGTATTTATTTTAACATTAAAACATGCTTGTTTTAATTTCAAAATCAGAATTAATAAAAAATTAATTAGATCTTTTTAAATGTTTAATTTATAATAATTTTTTTAAAATTCCAAATTATTTAATCTTTAATTATTCCAGTGTAATGCAGAAAATATCTATAACAAATATTTGTTTGTGTTTATTCCTACTTTTCCTACTAAGAGGCTGTATGCTATGAGACACATAACCAACTCAATATAGATATATAATAAACATTTTTATTTACTATACATTAAAAAGCCAAATAATAATAATAACAATAATAATAATAATAATAATAATAATTATTATTATTATTATTATTATTATTATTATTATTATTATTATTATTATTATTATTATTATTATTATTATTATTATCATCTTCAATCATAATTGGGGTTATTATATTTTACTTTGTCTAGAAATTAATTAATTCAATCATTAGTTGTAAAAATGAGTGATTTTAATTAATTAATTATTGAATATTCCATGCTTTAAAGTTAAGAATAAAAAAGTCCCAATAGTGATTGAAAAAAAAAATTTTGACTTTCTAATATAAAGTAAATAAAACATTTATTATAAAATATTTTATACATATATTATTTTTAACTTTTTAGCATTTGAATATATTTTGTAATTATTCATATTTAAAATAAATATAAACAATGCTAGTCCGTAATATTTGAATGAAAATTATCATGCATTAAAAATGGATTCCAATATTATTTTGTTTATGAAAGATAAAAAAAAAGAAACTTTTATAATCTAAAGAAATTTAAATTCTTACTTTTAAAAACATTCTTTACAATCAAGATAAATTAAAATTTGCTTTTATTTCTAGTTTAATTTATCAATAGCACTTTTTAGTGTAAGCTTTTAACAAACAATTTACCACTTTCTTGTATTCATCATTGAAAATTTACTAAACTGATATCAAAGTGTTTAAAATTCAGTTCATCAACACCTTTAACCTAAACAAATGATTGGTCAACTTGAAATATTTCATTGACACCAATTTCTAATACATACACAATTTAAAAGAAATCCATTTGATAAAAGTATTTTAAAATTTGATCATATAAATATCTGCTAAATATTGAGTACAAAATTTATTGTAAAAAGAAAACAGACAATTTTTAAATTATAAAAAAAGCATTTAAAAGCTGAAATATTTAAACTTTTTTTACATTTGAATTTCAATATTATATGGGGGAATATGGCACATCTTATCATGTATAGTGAAGAATAATATTTAAATTGTATTTTTTATTTTTAGAATTAGTGTACCCATATTTATCTATATATTATACCCCATATTAATATTAAATGTTTACCTTCTGGCTTGTATAGTAGTAGCTGGATATTCACTTAATTAAATGGCTCTTTTGGTTTGACTATTGACTGGTTTCTTGAAAAAAAAATCATATGCCTGTTTATGATTTGTATAAATTCTTATTTAATATCAAAAGTTAAATAATCCTTTAGTGATATTTTTCTTCTAAATTCAAAAACGGTTAGCAATGATTACAATCAATGGACATTAAGAGGTTATGTAGTTTGATTTTTATAATCAGTTTCTACATAAATGATATTTTGTCTCATAAGAGGAGCTGGATTTGCTTTTTTCTCTGCTAATGGCTATCTTCAATTTTTATTTTGTTATCTAAATCAATGCTTAAAAATTTATACACCATAAGATTTTAAAATCAGATAATCATCTGAATATTTTTATAAGTTTTATAGCTAATTACTGTAAGTTGAAATTAAAATTTAATATATTTGCATATTCATGTTGATTTGAATCACAAGATAAGGAGTGGAGGGCAGTCTATTTCACAGCATATTGTAGTAACTTCATGCATCTATCATTTAATGCCAAACAATGCTTGCATTGTGACTTTTGAAGTTAGAAGAAATATAAGATATAGTGATTAAATACTTTTTTTTAAAAAAAGCACACACCTCATTATTATATATTACAACTCTGATGTGAGATTTTTTTTAATTCAATGATGTAGCACTAAAAAAAATGTTTTAATTAAATGTTTTAATTCACAAGTAGCAAGTGCAAGATCAAAGAAGCTTTCCATATAACCAACAATTCCAACATGAATAAAAATGAATCCTGCTTCCACCTTTCAAAAAAATGAGCCATATATATTGAATAATCTTTTCACATATATATACATACAACCACCACGTACATCTAATTGCTATGAGTATGAAGTCATAAGTAGTCCTCAAAACTGTTAAGTTTGATTCAAAACCCATTTACGATAAACGTTTCCTACAATAGCGTCAAAGGCTCCAAGTGCCTGAAAGTTGAATTTAGATGTTTTAAATTAGTAGTAAGCTATGGCAAAGACAAAAAATCTTGCAGAAAAGATTATTATATTACTTATAAAATGCTTTTTTAAAGAAAATCAGCTCTAAATTTCTGGCCATGCCCCAGGCCTTCCTTGGTTTTCCTGTTTACATGTCTCAAACATCTATGTCCAAGCATATCCAGAATTCTCTCCTGAACTCTACAATTCAACTAGTCCAAACACTCTCTAGAGTATACCTTTCACTACAAGGGAAAGTATCACTTCTCAATATAAAAGTTATATCCAAAATTGCTTATTATCTTCCCATAATCACATTAACAAAATCATTTATAAGAAAGATCAATAGACAATGCTCCCAACTCCTCTGGAGAGGGAAAATAAATTCCATAAGTATGGCAGGGATGCAACTCCATCGTAAAGTGAATGGTATGTCATTGCATTCTATTCTATCCTTATACTATCAGAAATCCTATACCCTGATTTATAACTTGGTTTTAAAACATGGCAACTTCATTACTTCAGAAGTAATACACCCAACTGACAAACCACCACCTCATAACAACTCCTGGCTTGATGTTATTCTTCAGTATCTCAACCAATATCAGATAATCACCAATACCATTTTCAACTCCAAAATTTCTATATGGGATGCACATCTAATTTTGCACCCAATCATCAATAATATAAAACCGTCCTTAGGAATCAACAATCACAAAATCAACTCTTTATTTAAATTCCTTAAATTAGAATCCAAATTTCTTACCTTCTTAATTAAGGTAAATCAAAATGCCATCCATACTAATCACTTTTTACACTTCAAGAGATATCTAAATAATATTGATCCAATATGCCCACTCTGCAAGACTCAAGAGGATACTTTTGACCATATTATTAAATCATGCCCTTGGCTGGTAGGCATTAGATTGCTAATATCGCAAAGTTTGAGCATTGACTTTTACAAAATTCTATCATTGAAAGACTCCTTACAAAGTAGACAATTTCCTTTCAGTAGACTTTCATTGTTTTTAGTTCATACAATCTGGAGTGTCCATTGCAAACTAATCTTCACCTTCCCACCTCCAAATCAAGATGTCATATTTATCGATCACCTTAATAAGTTAAAAAGTAAAGACCTTATCCTGTCTTCAAAATTCCTCTATAATGAGACATGGAATCTCTTTCAAATACCAAAAATCACCTAAGACCTAAACAATCACACACAAAATTTGATACTAGCATTTCCATTAGAGATTCTCCGGGGGATTAAACTTTAGATCCATCACAGATTCTCAATTAGGATGTTAGAACTTCTTACCAAGAAAGACAATGTATTCACATATTCTTAGATAATCAATTATTTTTCATTAATAAAGTTCTTTTTGAAACTAAAATGCTTTTTAATAATATAAAGAACTTATTAAACTAGTAAATGTTGAGATATTTAAATAAATTATGCTAAAAAATGATGAAATGGCAATCTACTACTATTAACCAATATTGAAAATTATACTGCTTTTTTACTAGTAGAGAACTTATTACACTTACATACTTGTGGATGGTTTATCAGTTTTTATATATATACTTAAAAACTTCTAATCCACTACACTATTAGAAACATCCTCAGAAAAAGATAAATAAACATCTCAAAATGTAAACTGACTGAATCAGCATTTTTCTGCTGACCCAAGTCACAATCTCTCTCATATAAGTTAAAATAAATAATAATAATCACTAATTTATTTATCTAAAATGAATGTTATTATTATACATGTGTCTGCACGGATTCTTTAGATTAAATTGTTTTAATATGTATATTGATGAGTTTTGAAACATAATTTTGTTATGCGAGTGCCGTCGTCATAAATATGATTTGGGATTAACATTTTTGTTTCAAATAATTGGTTCATCACTTTTTTAGCTAGACAAAATAAGAATGAAATGTTCTCATACTTTCATCAGCCAACAATTGGCAAGCCTGTTAGATAAAATGACTTATTATTCGTTATTTCTTTATGAGGGCTGTTGAAGAGACTTTTGTTATGCAAGGCTTTATAAGAGCTGCATTAGACATGAGCAATTATCATATAATGATTTTTAAAAATATTAATATCAGATTTGCAATAAATAGATTTTAATGTCAACTAATAAGTAAATTTGTTTTTTGTTTTTTTTTTTTTAAAAAATCACTATTGTCTTTATATAATAGTTAATAGCAAGGATTATTATATTAATAATTAAAGCCTTGCACAAAAAAAAAAGATCCAACAAGGTCGAAACTATAGTGAGGGATTGTTAAAAGTTACCTTTGCTTATGTCTTTCTATAGTTCAATTATTACTTCTTAAAAATAAGCACACGTATATATATATATGCAAACAAAAAAATAATATCAATAAATAAATAAATATTTTTTTAGCAATATAATTATAAATAAAAATAATCATATTATTATTTTGTTCAGAGGATCGTAAGTTTTGGACAGCCAAATGGCAAGTTAAACACGGCAGTTTTTCTGTTGGATCCAATTGAATTACCTGTTTTACTTTGGCTAAGAATTGACTTTAAAAACTATACTTTTGACAATTCCTGTTATATATTACACAGTAAATATCGTATGAGTATACTTAATGTGTTTTTATAAATATTATTTAAAAACCAAAATCATTTACTGTTTGTTTAGTAACAATTTTTTTGTGTAGTGGCATCATTTCATTAAGATCACAAATCATTTTTTTTTTTTTGATTGGGAATGTCATTCTTAAAAGTTGTCAGTATGAAAGTTGTACATATAGTTAATGTCTTTTTATAAATATTATTTAAAAACTAAAATCATTTACTGTTTGTTTAGTGCGTATTTAAACTAACAATTTTTTTGTGTAATGCTGTCATTTCATTAAGATCACAAATCACATTTTTTTTGACTAGGAATGTTATTCTTAAAAGTTGTCAGTATGAAAGTTGTACATATAGTTAATGTCTTTTTATAAATATTATTTAAAAACTAAAATCATTTATTGTTTGTTTAGAGAATACTTAACTAACAATTTTTTTGGGTAATGCTGTTATTTCATTAAGATCGCAAATCACTTTTTTTTTTTATTTCAAATGTTCTGAAAATTGTTAGTGTTCAAGTCGTATAAATTTGAATGACTTGTTTAAAATTATACATTTCTTATTGAAAATGACAAATATATTATGTTTTTACTTTTATTTATTTTCAGTCCTGCAATATGGAACATACATTAGAGCTACTGCACTTGTTCACATTCATATCAACCTCTCAATTATATTGTAAATCTTGCCACAATACCATGTACAAGATTCGTGTATATATTTTTTTTGCTAAAAAAAGTCATGTACAAGATCTGTGTACACATTATTTTGGTCAGATCCCAAGATTACAAAGTTATCAGTGGATTGATACGAATGTGAACAGGCTCGTTCTAATACATGCTCCATGTTGCAGCTTTAAGAGTCAAGTTTTTTTCTTTCCTTAACTTTTACAAATTTTAACTGAAATTACATAACTGAAAAAATACATGAAAAGTCAAAAAGTTCCATCCAATTTTAATAGAAAATTTTTTAAAACAACTGTAAAGAAAAATCTATAAAGAAAAAGTATAGCTATGAAAAATCCAAAAATATTTCTAGTATTTTTTTAATAAATTTTTGTTTAAAATCATAAGATTAGAAACTTTATAAAAAAACTACTGCTCTATTGTTTGTAAATGCTTACATGTACATGTAAACCATGTGTACCATCTATATGTATATAAGCTTAATGTCATGTGGACATGTAGATATAATATATATTTGATGAGATTTGTTTGTTTACAATTTAGGTTTTCAATTTTTGGTTTAATCTTTCAACACTGAATTAATGGAGATATGGAAAAAAAATATTTAAAGACTTTTTTTCTAATTCCAACATGATGCATAAATTGAGGTTATTATTATACTGGTCAAATACATTATTCACCCAACATGACCTGAACCCATGAAACCAGACTTCAAACCCAGTCAAACAATAGAATTTATATTAAAGACCAAACTGAATTCAAACCCAATTCACGAGCTCAGATCAAAACCTAATGGACAACACATATTGATGGCAATGAGACTATGCACCATGAACTAGCTCAACAGATGTGATGATTACTGAGACCACTTATCTGACTAACTAATGTATGATAAAATGACTAGGATATTTCTGAATAAATTCACATATGTATATTTGGGTTGCCAATACAAACAGTGAGCATAAATATTTAAAACTAATCAATAAATAATAAACAATCCAACCAAGTATGTATATAAAATATTTAATAATAAGCAAATATTTGTTCAAATATTTATGATGAGTTATTATAAATTATCTCTAGTCTTTGGAGCATGGATTACAATGTACAATAAATAAAGGCAGTTGTACTCATATGCCAATAATTAATATGTAAGGATTTAATAAATATGTTTATCTATGCCCCGACAAAGTAGATAAGTGTAAATAACAATACCTATGGTGTTTGGTTTGTGCGAATGAATTACATACATTATTTGTTATTTGGTATTTTATTTGGAAAAGAAAATATGATTCTAATTTTATGTAAGAAGGAGATGAGATTTATCTTCTATACATCCATAATCAATTCATGAACAGCATGATAAATACATAGGGTATAACTTCAATATCTAACAAAAAAAAATATTTAAATTATCAATAAATATAAAATTGTTTGATTTTAATAAAATCAATTCATTACAATTTATAAAGCAAAAGAGCGGGCCTTTATTTGAACTAAGAAATAAAATGGTACTAACCGCATTACGAGCAGCAAAATGAATATGAAATAAAATGGTTTGTTGGTGATTCAAGAAGTAGAAGAGCAGCTTGTATTCAACAAGTCATTTATGCCCTACAAATGATTCATGGAACACGGGGCAAGCCAGGTCGGGACACAGCCGTGAATCTTTGGTGTTCCAATACAACGACGAGTGAGGGAAGAAGTGATTTCTTCCTATATATTTGAAATATCAATAATATCACCAAAATGACCAACCCAAGAAGCAAGAGGATGGCTTGTGTTAGCAACGTTCTGAATAGTGTGGATATAATAATCATCATATTTGTTTAATATAGTCCAAATTATATAATAGATGCTTAACATAATGACCTGATCATATCAGATTAAAATCAAACTTACTTGGAGCAAATGTGCTTAAATGCAACTATATAATCATAATAATAATACCCTTTATATCATGCCCTTCCTGTACACAATTATAAAATACAAGATTTAAATTAGAATATATTTATTTTATTTTCCTTATTAAACTTTCGTAGAACATTAATAAATGTGATCAATATGAATAGATAATTTTGTATAACTTAAATAAAATAGCCGAGAGCATAGGTTATAAACTGAGTTAATAATACTTCTCAGCTGTTGGTAAAATCATATCAGACATTAAATAAATCTTTCAACTCAATAATTAATAAAACCGTATTAATTTAGTTCTAACGGGCAATAATTAAACTATAAAATTTAATGCAATACTATTTTCTTAGGGTGAGTTTAAATGAAAGAGATTATTATCGAGTTGAAAGTATTATTGGCATATTATCACAAATAAATGATATTAATAATCATTCAAATAAATATAATTAAAATTAGTTAAAACGAACCTTCATAATAGGAGAAAGAAAGTTAATAAGATATTAATTTTAAGACTAGAGATAACAGAATAGAGAATTCCTATAACAAAATTTAACACATTATAAAGTGAATAGAGAAATTTTAGAGAGTAGTTAACTTAAATTATGATTAAGCATCACATGATCACATTTCCTATTCTAGCACATTAATTGTTGATAAACAGAGCAAAACTCTCCATACAGTATTGCCACTTGTGCTAAACAGAGTATTGATTACTCTGTTTAGCATAGGTGGCAATACTGTATGGAGAGTTTTGCTCTGTTTACTAAATTATGATTTGAGATAGAGTTCATGAACAGACCAGGAGGTTGCAGTTTATAAAGTAAAAAGGATTACCAGTCCTTTCATGGCTCGCTCATTAAAACAACATAGGTGCACACTTGATTCATGTGAATTTCATTTATAGATTAGTTTCCTTCCGTATTTCAGCAGCTTATGATTGGTATTGAAAAGTTCTGTTCAGCAGCAACATTTTGAAGATTTGTGGAGAACTTTGGGATCCAGCAATCAGATCCCCGAAGTTAGCCACGTACCATGCTGAAAATACTATTAAAAATCAAAATTGAAAAGGATGTAGTTTCTGATAGCAACTCCTCTTAATTTAATAGTAATGGCTCCCTTATAGAAAATTTTCCGGATTATTTATACTCTTTCCTATGGTTTCCCACCCATTCTGATTTTGGTACCTTAAGGCTAAAGCTTTTACATTATTACAAACCCAAATTTTCTCTAATTGATTTCCGATCCATTCCTCCATAAGACTTTCAAATACATTAACTTTGAATTCGTTTTCTATTTAGAAAATGAATTTGTAAATCTGAACAAACAATTTTAATTTAGCACTGTCCTCAAAGTTTTAACTTGTCATTTTAACTAATTAATAAATGATTCCCTATTGTCTTTGGGAAAGGACGATCTGAAAGCTTATCGAAAGAATGTAACTTTTAATCATATAAATTTGAACAAAATGGTAAAATATAAAATAAAACATTCCGATGTAATAAAACTTTATAACAAATATATATATTTAACTATTTACAAATATATACATACAATCCACATAATTAAAATATATATATTTTCATGAATATTTTATCATGGGGTAATTAATAACATTAACAAATTTAAACATAAGATAATTAGCTTCAATAAATACTTAACTAATAACCTCAGTTTTAACTGAACCTAACGTATATTGAAGATAGTATAAAGTCTTATTACATTCGGAAATATTCACTGTTAGTGACAGGGTTTGAACTAGGTTAAAGGTGGAATCTCATGAAGCTCGGATCGAACTTAGATACGACCGCTTCATTATGCATAACCACAAAAAAAAAGGGGGAGAGATAGTTTAAACATCTATCTATCTTAAATTTTAGATGGAACTAAATAAATTTGAAAAAAGTAGTATAAATATATGTTCAATACATTCTTTTTTAACTTAATTCCCTAATATTTATTACTATCATATATAACTAAATTAATCATTACTTCTTTTCTCATTCTCTCTTTTTTTTTTACCTTACAGTCTTCGCTCACTTGATTAATACTAGGCCTGGTTACTATGAACTTATCAAGCCATTGGTCATTTCTCTGTACTAACTAAGATTAAATGTTTATATTACACTTTCATAATTTAATTATATACATGACAATTCTGACTCAATCTTTTCTCTTTTTTTTTTTTTTTGCTTTGTAACTTTTTATTTTTAATGTTTTTTCTATACCTTTGATTTTTTTATTAGTGGTTGCTAGTAATGATGATGATTATGATTACAATAGTCATCAAATAGACCAGTGATTTGGTTTTAATATCCTATTATGTTGAATAATGAACTTTAAGAAAAAATATTCATATTATATATAAAATTAGAGGGTATTTGATCTCAGACTTTCAAGCTCTCTTTATCACTCACTCTATTTTATACAACCGATACACATAACCACATACATGTAGAAAAGTTAACTGATCTTTAATATATGTGCTGAGCCAGCACTCATTAGTTAGTCCAGATTATCATCTACCATGCATATATTGGAGATCATTTATTTTTTCCACGTGGTCGTGTGTATCGGTTGTATAAAATGGAATGGATGACTAAAAGGAGTTTGAAAGTCTGAGTTCAAATACCCTCTAATTATATCTAGCTTAAGTATATATACTATATTTGTATTTAAATATTATATATAAAAAGAGAAAAATGTTTGTGATATTCATGCACAATATTTTTTAACTTTTTTATCTTTTTATTTCTTGAAACATCACAATGTTCATTTTTTCACATTTCGCGTTATCTTCTTAGCCAGAGAAATAAGTACTGTTAAAATAATTTGCATAATCTCATTATTCTTTTTAAACTAAGATTTTCCCCTTCTTTATCTCTATGCTTCTTTGTTAAAGATTCATTGATTTTGCCGGGACATTAAAAAACTATTATAAATAATTTAAAATTGACTTAGAAGATTAAAAATAAAAATATTTCTGATAATGAAAACAGTTATTTTTTGTTGTTGTTGTTTTAGTCTGTATGTGCGCACGCATTCATTTAAATAAGCAACAAATTCCCTCTAGAAAATCTACAATAACTTTAAACTATTTTTATAACTTTTTTTTTAAAAAATTAGTTCTAGGTTTTGTTATATCTAAATTAATAGATATACATCAGACTTTATTCATTTGGCTTACGAGTAGTTTTGTTTTTTTTTAATGTTGTTTAGTGAAGTAATAGAAAAACAGATTCAAATGCTAAAGATTCTTGGATATCTCTTAGGAAAATAACAGAAAAATCTTAGTTGATCAGATGCTAGGAAAATAACAGAAAAATCTTAGTTTGATCAGATGAAAGTATTATGCTCAACTTGAAACTTGAATAGTTTAATGTCATATGTTTTATCAACAACTTTATGATTAATTTACTAGGTGGTTTGTTTTAATTATATTTTCCTTTTCAATTCCAAAGCCTCAGTGTAACAATAAGTAAAATCAAAAAATAATAAGTTGCAAAACAGGAAGATTTTCTTTTGCTCATTGACCATCTTTTAATAAGAACAAATTCTTTTTTTCACTCAGTGACCTTCTCATCAATTTGATGTTTTGTGGTAGATGTTCTTTTGCAATGATTTTTATAAGCAAAATGAACATATTTTTATCATCTTATTAAAATCCATGATGCAGCTGTAACATTAAGATGCTAAAAACAAATTATATCAGGAGGAATGTCTGTTTATTGCTAATGAAGATCAAGTGTTATCACTTAATCTTGGTATTTTATTATCTTGATATTTCTTGTATTTTCCTGCAGCAAATTTAACATACAGACACTTAAGAAGTACCGTAATTACTTTTGTTGCTTATTTTATTATGTTCAAATTTGAATAAAATTATTTTTAAAAAAATCAAGAAAATACTTTTGTCTTAATTAAATTATTTGATTTTTTTTAAAAAGAGATTGTATTCATTTACTAATAAAAAATATCAAAATTATATCACATTTCAGCTATTGCCTGGGTTTTTTTCTTTTCTTTTCAAATTTAGCTTAGCTCCAAAAATAATAATACATCAATTAGGAGTCTTTTTTTTTTAATTTTGAAACTTGTTTGTAATTATTTATATATTTGCATTCACATGACACTTTTTTGATTATTTTAATACGATCTTTGTCAATGCAAAAACTACAAAAATGTTTCAAAAATTTACTTAACACGAAAAATAAACAAACGTCAGAACATATCAAAAACACATCTACAAGTCTATGAAAATTTTATAATTATTATATATCACTTTGTACTGAAAAAGTTGTTTTCTTATGAAAATACTTATGAAATTTTCATACATAACATATTTATGTCTGATTTATAAACTTTTCATAATCTAGAATATAAATTACAAGCTTTGCATTTTGGTTTCAAAATGATCTGACAAATATTATTATTATATTGTATCATGTCACCTTATAATATCAATTTTTAATTGACTGCTCACCTGGATACCTCATAACTGAAAGGTAAACTTTTCATAATCTAGAATATAAATTACAAGCTTTGCATTTTGGTTTCAAAATGATCTGACAAATATTATTATTAGATTTTATCATGTCACCTTATAATATCAATTTTTAATTGACTGCTCATCTGGATACCTCATAACTGAAAGGTATCTAAAACAAATACATGGGTAGGGGGTCATTAAAACTTTCCCTTATTTATATTTCCAAGTCATAAAAATACTATAATTATTATATATGTTTATGATATGCTTTAATTTTTTTATTATTTGTTTTATTTTTGTGTTTCAGGCAAATTTCTGAAATATCTTTGTAGTTTATGCCATGACAAAAATTATATTAAATAATCAAAACTTTGATTTATGGATCTAATATGTATAACAAGTTGATTTTTTTAATAAAAAAAAAAAGGGAAGGCAGGGGGTGGATAACGTTAATTAAATGACAAATCTAAATAATTTAGATTTTAGATAATAAAGTTAGTTTTTTTTTTTTGTTTTTTCAAATATATATATATATATAAATTATTAATCAATGTCTGTATTCCAATTATAATAAAATATATATAATTATTCAAAACAATACAATAATTAATACAGTAACAATATTTTAAACAAACAAATATATACCAATTTAATAGAAGTACTTTCAACTATCTATGTAGTCGTTGTCAACTAGATTCAAATTGTATTAGAAAAAACCGTTACAAATGTAAACAAAAAGTAATACGTCATACATCAATTTTCCCACAATTCATTAATTTTTATATTGGCGGCCTGTCTGTTTATCAACTGTTGCTTTTCACTTTTTATTAACATAGCTTCTTTAATTTTGCGTTTATTATTATTTCTTTCAATACACAAAATCTTAACTTTATTAAAATCAAAATCAAAACCATAATTACATGTTACATTATGATCAAAAAATACTGATGGTGATACATCATCATTTCTAACATTCTCTTGTCTTGATTTTTGCACTTGTTTATATAACAACAAATGCTCCTTTGATCTTTTCTCCAATGTACATCGAGATTCCCCAATATATGCCTTTCCACAAACACATAGCCATTTATATATTGCACAACTTTGATTTAAAATACTACACCTATTTTTTGAATTATTTATTAATCTATTTAAATTAGGAGTAGTATAAAATGCAACTCGACATATATTTTTATATATCTGTTTTATAAATTTCACTTGTTCATTACAAATAAATGGTATTGATATCCAAGTATATTTTATCTTATCAATATCTATAGCATCTAAAATATTTCTATTATTATTAAATTTAGTAACAATATTATAAATTAATTTATGATCATATCCAACATTTAACAAATCCATAATAAATACATTTATGTTACTTATTTTATCAGAACTATATTTACATAATTTATTATTCCTAAATAAAAATGATTTTAAACCAGATAATTTATGTGCTATTGGCACATTTGAATACCAAGGAATATATCCTCTTTTTTCAATATCTTTTATTACCATACAATAATCTAATTTATTTTTATTACGGGTAACTTTAATATCTAAATACTGAATTGATATTTTTTCTTCAAAAGATTTACTCCATTTTAAACCTTCTAAACTATTTAATTCATTGAATAATACATTTATAATATCTAAACTTCCACAAACAAAAACATCATCAACATACCTGTAATAAATTTTAATACCTTGGCAATATATATTATTATTAAGAATTATATCTTCATATCTTGATACTACAAAACTACATATTTGTGAAACTACAAGAAGTCCCATAGGCCATCCGTAATCCATTTTATAATAATTTTCATTAAACATAGCATATATATTTTTATCAATAAAATATAATACATCATTTACAAATTTTACTTTTTTAACATCAACTTTTTTTAACATTAAAGCATCTAATATAATTTTTATAGATTTTAATCTATCTATTGAACCGTACATCTCACATATATCAAATGTACAAATACTATCATTATTATTAATATTAATATTTTGAATTTTCTTTACAAAATCAAACGATGAATTAATAGTATATTTTCCAAATCCAAGAACATCTTTTAATAATGTTTCTATAAATCTACAAGTTTCATAGTAAAATGATCCACCAAAGTCAATCATTAATCTTAAAGGTTTATCTTGTTTATGTAGTTTAATATTCGAAAAAATTCTAGGACAAATTGCAGCAGATGGATAAAGATGATAATACGTATGAGCATCTATATATTTATTCTTTTTAGCTTTTTTTAAAATATCATCAATAAACTTTACACGTAAATTTTCAATGTTTATTTTTCCAACCTTTTTAAATTTAAGCTTTTCCATTTGAATTAAAACTTTATCGTAGTAATCAAGTTTTGACATAAGACATAACCTCAACCCCTTATCTTCTTTTAAACAAACAAGATCGTTATCATGAATAAACTTTTTAAATCTAAATATATGCGAATTCCAATTGCAATTAGCTCTGTTTTTAAATTTCTTAATGTTAACTTTTTGTATTAATTCCTTTGATACTTCAGGAGAACATTTAATTACACTAAAAGAATGTTCAACAGCAGCTTTTAACTCTAAATTACTATCCACCCACATACCACCAACGTATTTAGAACCATAATTCAAAATATATTCTTGTTGAAAATCAATATCCATGTTAGATAAATTGACATAGTTACTATTTTTTCTCCTATTTACATTTTTATTATATAGAAACGTAATTTTACGATCAAATTTTTTATAAATTTTTATATTGTAGTTATTAAAATAATATTGACATCGACTTTTATAATTAAACCATTCATCAACATCATGAAGATTAATAAAATAATTTAAACACTTTAAATATTTACGCTGATTAAACAAAAAACATTTGCATTGACAAATTATATTCCGTAAAATAATCATTTTAATATCTTGTATTTTAGTATCTTGCAAATTGCATTCCTTATTTATTTTAACATTGCAACAGTTTGGGAAAATATGACTCATTTTACAATTATATAAAAATTGCAATCTACCTTTTAGACGTATTATTCTCATTGACACTCACTTCCATTCTTGTAAAATCCAAATTTGATTATCCATATTAAAAATTTAGTATTCCAAAGTAAACGTAACTCAATAAATAACCGTATTATATGTAAATTATTAATCAATGTCTGTATTCCAATTATAATAAAATATATAGAATTATTCAAAACAATACAATAATTAATACAGTGACAATATTTTAAACAAACAAATATATACCAATTTAATAGAAGTACTTTCAACTATCTATGTAGTCGTTGTCAACTAGATTCAAATTGTATTAGAAAAAAACGTTACAAATGTAAACAAAAAGTAATATGTCATACATCAATTTTCCCACAATTCATTAATTTTTATATTGGCGGCCTGTCTGTTTATCAACTGTTGCTTTTCACTTTTTATTAACGTAGCTTCTTTAATTTTGCGTTTATTATTATTTCTTTCAATACACAAAATCTTAACTTTATTAAAATCAAAATCAAAACCATAATTACATGTTACATTATGATCAAAAAATACTGATGGTGATACATCATCATTTCTAACATTCTCTTGTCTTGATTTTTGCACTCGTTTATATAACAACAAATGCTCCTTTGATCTTTTCTCCAATGTACATCGAGATTCCCCAATATATGCCTTTCCACAAACACATAGCCATTTATATATTGCACAACTTTGATTTAAAATACTACACCTATTTTTTGAATTATTTATTAATCTATTTAAATTAGGAGTAGTATAAAATGCAACTCGACATATATTTTTATATATCTGTTTTATAAATTTCACTTGTTCATTACAAATAAATGGTATTGATATCCAAGTATATTTTATCTTATCAATATCTATAGCATCTAAAATATTTCTATTATTATTAAACTTAGTAACAATATTATAAATTAATTTATGATCATATCCAACATTTAACAAATCCATAATAAATACATTTATGTTACTTATTTTATCAGAACTATATTTACATAATTTATTATTCCTAAATAAAAATGATTTTAAACCGGATAATTTATGTGCTATTGGCACATTTGAATACCAAGGAATATATCCTCTTTTTTCAATATCTTTTATTACCATACAATAATCTAATTTATTTTTATTACGGGTAACTTTAATATCTAAATACTGAATTGATATTTTTTCTTCAAAAGATTTACTCCATTTTAAACCTTCTAAACTATTTAATTCATTGAATAATACATTTATAATATCTAAACTTCCACAAACAAAAACATCATCAACATACCTGTAATAAATTTTAATACCTTGGCAATATATATTATTATTAAGAATTATATCTTCATATCTTAATACTACAAAACTACATATTTGTGAAACTACAGGAAGTCCCATAGGCCATCCGTAATTTGGATTTTACAAGAATGGAAGCGAGTGTCAATGAGAATAATACGTCTAAAAGGTAGATTGCAATTTTTATATAATTGTAAAATGAGTCATATTTTCCCAAACTGTTGCAACGTTAAAATAAATAAGGAATGCAATTTGCAAGAAATGATTATTTTACAGAATATAATTTGTCAATGCAAATGTTTTTTGTTTAATCAGCGTAAATATTTAAAGTGTTTAAATTATTTTATTAATCTTCATGATGTTGATGAATGGTTTAATTATAAAAGTCGATGTCAATATTATTTTAATAACTACAATATAAAAATTTATAAAAAATTTGATCGTAAAATTACGTTTCTATATAATAAAAATGTAAATAGGAGAAAAAATAGTAACTATGTCAATTTATTTAACATGGATATTGATTTTCAACAAGAATATATTTTGAATTATGGTTCTAAATACGTTGGTGGTATGTGGGTGGATAGTAATTTAGAGTTAAAAGCTGCTGTTGAACATTCTTTTAGTGTAATTAAATGTTCTCCTGAAGTATCAAAGGAATTAATACAAAAAGTTAACGTTAAGAAATTTAAAAACAGAGCTAATTGCAATTGGAATTCGCATATATTTAGATTTAAAAAGTTTATTCATGATAACGATCTTGTTTGTTTAAAAGAAGATAAGGGGTTGAAGTTATGTCTTATGTCAAAACTTGATTACTACGATAAAGTTTTAATTCAAATGGAAAAGCTTAAATTTAAAAAGGTTGGAAAAATAAACATTGAAAATTTACGTGGAAAGTTTATTGATGATATTTTAAAAAAAGCTAAAAAGAATAAATATATAGATGCTCATACGTATTATCGTCTTTATCCATCTGCTGCAATTTGTCCTAGAATTTTTTCGAATATTAAACTACATAAACAAGATAAACCTTTAAGATTAATGATTGACTTTGGTGGATCATTTTACTATGAAACTTGTAGATTTATAGAAACATTATTAAAAGATGTTCTTGGATTTGGAAAATATACTATTAATTCATCGTTTAATTTTGTAAAGAAAATTCAAAATATTAATATTAATAATAATGATAGTATTTGTACATTTGATATATGTGAGATGTACAGTTCAATAGATAGATTAAAATCTATAAAAATTATATTAGATGCTTTAATGTTAAAAAAAGTTGATGTTAAAAAAGTAAAATTTGTAAATGATGTATTATATTTTTGATAAAAATATATATGCTATGTTTAATGAAAATTATTATAAAATGGATTACGGATGGCCTATGGGACTTCCTGTAGTTTCACAAATATGTAGTTTTGTAGTATCAAGATATGAAGATATAATTCTTAATAATAATATATATTGCCAAGGTATTAAAATTTATTACAGGTATGTTGATGATGTTTTTGTTTGTGGAAGTTTAGATATTATAAATGTATTATTCAATGAATTAAATAGTTTAGAAGGTTTAAAATGGAGTAAATCTTTTGAAGAAAAAATATCAATTCAGTATTTAGATATTAAAGTTACCCGTAATAAAAATAAATTAGATTATTGTATGGTAATAAAAGATATTGAAAAAAGAGGATATATTCCTTGGTATTCAAATGTGCCAATAGCACATAAATTATCTGGTTTAAAATCATTTTTATTTAGGAATAATAAATTATGTAAATATAGTTCTGATAAAATAAGTAACATAAATGTATTTATTATGGATTTGTTAAATGTTGGATATGATCATAAATTAATTTATAATATTGTTGCTAAATTTAATAATAATAGAAATATTTTAGATGCTATAGATATTGATAAGATAAAATATACTTGGATATCAATACCATTTATTTGTAATGAACAAATGAAATTTATAAAACAGATATATAAAAATATATGTCGAGTTGCATTTTATACTACTCCTAATTTAAATAGATTAATAAATAATTCAAAAAATAGGTGTAGTATTTTAAATCAAAGTTGTGCAATATATAAATGGCTATGTGTTTGTGGAAAGGCATATATTGGGGAATCTCGATGTACATTGGAGAAAAGATCAAAGGAGCATTTGTTGTTATATAAACGAGTGCAAAAATCAAGACAAGAGAATGTTAGAAATGATGATGTATCACCATCAGTATTTTTTGATCATAATGTAATGTAATTATGGTTTTGATTTTGATTTTAATAAAGTTAAGATTTTGTGTATTGAAAGAAATAATAATAAACGCAAAATTAAAGAAGCTATGTTAATAAAAAGTAAAAAGCAACAGTTGATAAACAGACAGGCCGCCAATATAAAAATTAATGAATTGTGGGAAAATTGATGTATGACGTATTACTTTTTGTTTACATTTGTAACGTTTTTTTCTAATACAATTTGAATCTAGTTGACAACGACTACATAGATAGTTGAAAGTACTTCTATTAAATTGGTATATATTTGTTTGTTTAAAATATTGTTACTGTATTAATTATTGTATTGTTTTGAATAATTATATATATATATATATATATATAAATATGCAATATATATATATATATATATATATATATATTGCAATATTAAAGGTTCATTATAAATAATATTAAATGAAACACATATCAGCCACTACAAAAGTTTTGGAGGAAAAAATTATTCAAAATAAAAGAAATATCTTAAAATATTACAAGTAATAATAATCAATAATGTTGAAATTGCTAAATAAATTATTAAAAATCATATTTTTAAATAATTAGAAATAATGTAATAGGTTTGTTAAAAGTATTTAAATTTAAGACAAACTAATAAATTATGTAAACTATGTTAAAATAGTTTCTCTTAAGAAAGATTAAATTTTATGTTGTCAAGAAAGTGTCAAAAAATATCACAATTAAGTATACTAATGTGAAAAGAAATAAATTTTAAACGTTTAATTAAATAATCTTCATTTATGGTTTAAATAATAAGATTAAGTCTGTTTTTAAATTTAAACTGCAATAAATATGCTGGTGTTTTGAAAATTCAATCAATTAAATAATTATAGTGTTTTGGAGAGTCCTGTAATTAAAATAAAATCAGGTTATAAAGATTTTGTAAATAAGATATTATCAAAAATGCTATAAACAAAATGTCAGAAGTATATATAATTCATTTTTCTTGAAATTGATGGGTATGGATTTTTGCTTTATGCAAGCTGCATTGAATCCTCATTAGACCAATAAACATCACATGACCACCACTTCTTATGCTTGTGTATAACTGTTGTTGATTACTCTAGCTTGCTGTGCGAGGCAATACATATAGTGAGTTTTGCCTGTTTTAATCCTCATTAGAATGACTAAGTAGGAAAGAGAAAACATTACCAGCTGTCTGAAAATCTAATCTAGATCTCTAGTGAACCTGATCAAGCTATCTTGAAAAAATCTCTAATAAAAAATTTAAGAAAAAAATATTTCTGAACCTCAAAAATTTAAAGACAGAAAACTGATTAGGGGTGATGTAATAACTGGTAAAGAAAGAAACATGATTACAAATGAGATCAATTAATGCTTTTATTATATCACTGTTGAATAATTAAAATAGATTATACCTATATGGTGAATTTATTCATGATTTTGTCTAGTAAATTCAAGATAGAATTCAAAAGTGACTATCATGCATAATTAGGTAAAGACATTATCAAATTAAAGATTGGATCCAATAAGACCATCTCAATTAGTTGAGTTATTTTTAAATAAGGATTTGGAACTAAAATGGCCACTGTCTAAAATTATCATTGTAAGAGAGGTGTATTGATTATAATAATCCCATACTGGATATGTGTGTGTAATTATGCTACTAATGCATAGTATTTGTGAGGGTTGGCTGTGTGTAGAATTATATCCAAGATTTATTGAAGACCAGAAATTTACTCTATAAAGGGTGTTCAATCATAGAATTATTTTAGCATTACAATACATAATTGAATTCTTGAAAAATTAATGTTTTGAAATAGATCAAAATAAACTTTGAACAATTTAGAAATCTCCCTTTATATTTAGATTTATTTTCAAGGATGTCAACTAAAAGTTAAAAAGATAGTGAAAAAGTGTATTATTAAAGCAATTATTACCATTAGATTATAATTATAAAGATAATCAAATTATAAAGATCTTTTCATAAATTCTTATATATAGACAATAATGTAAACATGTTTAGAAAAAGAAAATCATATTTTGTCTAACAATTATGGTACTTTATAAATAAATTATTTTTTTATTTGTTTAAATAGTGCATATTAATGTCTGCTATGCATATTAATTTCATGTCCATTTCAGCACATGTTCTATGTGATTTGGCCAAGTATTGCATATTAAAGAAAATATTTCTGATGCTTATTAAAATAAATAAATAAAATACATGTTCCAGTCTATTTCCTAATGTTTAATATCCTGGTGCCTGAATCAATTCAAATAAATTAAATATCTATAAGTTGACCATTACAATATATAACAATAAATATCTATTACCCAAATAATTTCACTAATGACAATAACAGTTTATAACACTGTTGCTTAAACAATTAAATAGTCAACATGATTTTAAAAAGTAATGGAAATATTTAAACTAGAATTTCAATTTTCATTAGTTTTATCAGGATATATAAATTCGACCATTCACAATCTGTTAGCTACAATCAAACCCTTATTTATGCCTCATATTTTTAATGTTTAATATAGAATGGAAAGTTATTATATATCACTCTTACATTTTTATGTCATTTAAAAAAAACATAACAGATGGCATCACTATTTGTTTAATGCTATTTTGCAGTTAATTATTAAATATTGTATAATTATTTAAATATTACTAAGTATCATTATCATTTTATCCTGTATCAGTTCAGAAATTTTATTTTATTCTATCCATTTCATACACAGTCTCTTTCTAGACCTTTTACAAGTGTTCATCTTTTGACATCTGTTCTAGAACCTTTAGCCTAATGATAATTAATAATATTTGCTTATTCTTTCATTTATGTATTCATTTTTAATATCTCTTTGTTATTTCAATGTATATATCTCTTCCTACTTTACTATATAATATGAAGTCTCTAATGCCTTTATACTAAATTTTCAAGTCTCACAACCATGCATAAGCATTAAAAATTTATTTATTTAAAATCTTTTTTAACATCTAGACATATTTCCTTCTAATTATAAGTTATTTCTATCAAAAGCATTCCATACAAATTTAATTTCATGACTAATTTTATTCAGTATGTTTTCATTTGTATTAGTATGATAAAATTCTTAAATTGTTAATTTTTCATAATTCTGTATTATTAATGCTTATTTTCTCTCTATTTTTCCTGATAAATCACTGAACATAATTTTAGCTTATTTTTTATGTTTATCTTTACCCCAACTTTTTTTTTTTTTTACTTTTGACTCATAAATTTTGTAACATTTTCTGAAAATTTGAAATACTGTTTTCAAAAACAGTCCCATCTCTGCAAAATGTCCTGCATACTTCAGTTGATGCAAAGATGGAGCAGGAGAACAACCTTCATTTACTTTTATTTCTTTAATCTTTTATTTTAGTTCATAAAATGCTCTTAGTAAATCTTCTATAAAAAATTTTGAAGATATAAAATTATCTTGTCAAATATCCATATCAATGTTAATATTTTTAATATCACCATATAATCTAATCACTACTGTTACATTTTGATTTTAAAAAATTATAATTTAACAATATTTTAGGACTATGGCTTTATATTCCAAAATTTTAATCACAGTGAAAGTGCTTATAGATTTTGAAAATCCTAATCATAATGGTAAACTATAGCCATTGTTCTTTTCTATAACTTCTCTTAATACTTGGCTATGATGCTCTATATTGTAACCACTAAATCCAAATCAGGTTTTCTTTTGGCTGATTTGAACTGAAAGCATTTTATAGACATGTAAGTATCTTGTAGCAACTTACAGAAGACTAATTAATTTTTAATTTCTAGTATTTTTTTTTATGTTTTTCAAATACTAATAATTTGTCAACAATTTTTTTTTCTTTTTCTTTCAAATATTTATAGTAATTTTATTATTTTAAGAATCTTTTCTATTTTTTATAGGTTTAATTTATATCTCTCAAAATACTTGGAAATACATGTAAATGGGGAAATATGGATGATTTAGTCTGTAAATTATGTAAGGAAGGAATAGAAAATATTAGGCATCTGTTAATTGAATGTAAATGCTTGATAACAGAAAGGGAACATATAATGAAGTTATGGAAGAATAAATATTAAAAAAGTGATTATACAGAAAGTAGATTATTGTTTTTTATGTTGGGTTTGGCAAAAGATAAAGGGGATTTAGATATAAAGGCTGTAGAGTTGACAAAGATTATGTTGTGGAAATGGGATGTAGCAGAAGAGATTATTGACCTCGTTTAAGAAGAAGCTACAGTACATCACATCACATTACCAAATTTTGCAATTGACTATTTTAAAAATTTTTTAACTTTTATGTTGTATACTAATTCCCTCTGTGAATGTTTTTGTAACTATTACTTATTTTACTTTCTAAATTTATATATCTATTTATAAGTTATACAAAATTAAATTTTATAAAAGTAATATCTTTAAGCCTAAATCTTTATTTAAACTTCTATAATATTTTTAATTATGATAGCTTCTTTAATTTTACTATCACTTTTATTATTACTATAGTGAATCATTTTATGCCAACTTTTTCAAAATTATGTTCTGTTTTTGTTGAATGCAAACAAATAAGTAATATTTTATCATGTTTATGTTGGATTGATTAATTCAACACATACATGATTAAAAAAGTCATTTATTTGTTTACATGTATTAAAGATAGCACTTGAAGACATTGCTTTTACAAAAGTTAATTTTATATATATATATATATATATTGAACTGGATGTTTAATTTTATATATATATATATATATATTGAACTGGATGCTTTATCCATTTCAAAAGCACCCTTGGAAAATTCAAAATTAGAATGTACAATTTTAAAGATTTTGAAAAAAATTGAATTTAAAAATTTTTGAACTTTTTTTTTTTTTTTTAAATTTATTAAGAGTATATGTCATAACAAACATACTCAATTATAGACAGAAATGTAAAAACATTCTAATTTTAAAAAGTTTTAATTTGTGATCAGTTACTTTTTATCATGTTGATTTTAATTTATTTTTAAAAGCTGAGACTTATTTTTTAAATTAATTTTGAAATAATGAGTCCTGTCAGATTTTTTTTTTTTCAATTAAGATTAAGCGGGCAATAGAGATTTACCCTGATTAAAACTTTTTATGAAAGATTATATAGGAGATAACAATTCAAGTAAATAGCCCCAGGTTTTTGACTGGATTATTATTCTGCTTCTTATTCTTATTCGGATTCTTATTGTGATTTTTATCTGGGTTGCTGTTCTAATTTTTATATTTGCTATTTGCTCAATGTAGATTGCCGAAGTGGAATTTTTGCTGACCACTGATAGTATCTGCTGCTTGCTGTGTTCAGAAAGAATTGCTTAGGTATTTGCTAATAGAAGAAGTAAATATGCTAAAACATTGGAAATAGCAACTGTACATCCAGAATGCAGAATATACTCACCATAAAGAACCTTAATAATATTATGCAGTGCTAAATCAACCCAATGACAAATTCCAGAGCTTCGTAATTGTGTCTTCAAGAACATGACTAAAAGTCTAGTTCAAAACTGATCTCAAAAATTGCCTCCAGATTCCCGAACAGATAAATGAAAATCAAAACCTTCGAAATAAACCCTATGTGGACCTGAACTTTGCATATCCTGCTGGAAGAAATCCATAGGACAGAACATTATGTATTGAAGGTAAACTTACCTTTAATATCATAACCAGGGTTAAATCTCTTGTTTAAATATCTATGTTAAAGTCTCAGCTTAATTTTTTTAAAAATCTGCACCTATAATAAACTATGTATAATCAGTTAAATTCATTAATTACTTTAGAAATATTTTTCTTTTTTTTATATATGTTTTGAGTGGTAATTTTAAGATTTTAATTTTTAAATTTATTTGTCCGAGAGTGTATTGAGAGTTTATACTTTATACTTACTGTTTTTCTCTCTGATGTTATTAATTATTGTTAAAAGTTGGGCAGATATTATTAGTCTTTTAACTAACCTGTTCTTTACTTTTTTTATTGAAATTAATTTAGCCAATCTGGGTTTGCATTTCCTGCAGACCGTAAATCTTTTGGCTAGCAATTTATCAAGTGTATTGTTCTGTTTTTCTTAATCAGTAGAGATTTTGTTTTGCCTATGTTTCAGATAATGTAATACCGCAGGGGTGCTTGTGCCTGCCGCTATCTGAACACAATAAAAAATTATTTATCTGATACAAATAAATTTAATTTTTAAGATGTCTTATAAATTATTGTATTATATTGTATTCAAATTGTAGAGCATACTATACTTTTACAGCGTAAAAATATAAACATTAATTATATGTTAAAATTTTATTTTTGAAATAAATATTTTTTTGTACATTATGTGTATTATTAGCAATATCCAACTATGAATTTACATTGAAAAAATAAATGGTGTCCACCCCTGGTTGAAAAAATAAATGGTGCCTGCCACCTGGCCAGTATTATAGAATGTGCTCTTAAGTGCAAAAAGGTTGGGGACCCCTGTAATACCGTAATCTTTTTTTTCCTCTTGTCAGAATCAATCTTGAGCATCTTAAACATGGCCTTTTGTGAGCATTTGCAAGCAGTGACTATCCTATTATGTCCCAATGTTCGGCCAGGTTCTAGAAAAAGATCGTTCTGCACTATTCGTTGAATTCTGTACAAGATCATTTGTTTTCTTTTAAATCTCTAACTAAAGGAAACTGGAATTTGTTTATATAAGTTGCTAGCAGGGAAACATTATAAATCCCTTTTAATTCTTAGGTGAGAAAATGAAATTATCTGCCAAGATGTTTATTGTTATATTACTCTCATACACTCTCTGATAAACCTGCTGGAGAAATGTAGGTCAAATTTTCATACTTAGTTTGACTAATATTTATTTTTGAATTTAATAAACTTTAAAATTATTTATAATTATTTTGGCTAACATTTGTCCATGCATCCTTGTCTTAATTGTCTGAACAATGTTAAAGATTTCTTTCTCTCCCTGGGTCTAGCATTGATCATCGTTGTTAACTTTTCGATTACTGTAATGAAGTCAAGAATATCTCAGCATATGCCCAGATAAACCTGTTAGCCACTTTATTTTCCATTCCCCACTCTAAGTCTTCCATATTCTGCCCCATCCCATTTCCACAACATAATCTTTGTCAACTCTATGACCTTTATATCTAAATCCCCCTTATCTTTTCGCAAACCCAGCATAAAAACCAATAACTCACTTTCTGTATAATCACTTTGTTCATATCTATTCACCCATAACTTCATTATCTATACCCTTTCTGCTTTCAAGCATTTACATTCAATCAACAGATGCCTAATACTTTCTATACCTTCCTTACACAATTTGCATACTAAAGCACCCATAGTTTTCCATTTACATGTATATTCTCTTGTTGCTAAAGGTCCCATTTGAGCCTTAAACAAAAAACTACTTTCCTTACTATTATCATAAATTAACTCACATTCAATGTTTCGTTTACTTCTATATATATTTAAACTCTTCTTACCTTCCATACTAGTTCTCCATCTCTCTAACTCCCTATTTTTTATTAATGCTTCTATTCTTTTATCCCATTCCTTACCACTATAACACTCAACAATCCTCCTAACACAATCATCCCACCTTTTATATAAGTATACTGATATAAATTCTTTATCCAAATCTTTTGCATACTGCATTACCTTTCTCACCCATCTTGTTACCTGCCCTTTACTCATAACCCAATTAAACACTATTTTGGCTATTCTTTTACTATCCATAAACTGCAATCTACCAAACATTTTCATTTTACTTTTTGCATCTCTCATATAAAAACTTGACCATCCCATTTCTTCTTGAATTGCATCCTTTGCTGTCCACACCACTGCATCTAATGCATGTCTTTCTACTTCCCTTTGTACATTTTCTAAATAATCTAAAACCCTTTTACTAACACATAATGCTTCATTATCATATGCTAACCCTACTACTGCAACTCCCTTCCATACAATTCTAGCTACATCATATTTATTATATAAAAATGCTGTTAGTTTCTTTACTAAACCCTTTCTTTTCTTTGCTTCATTCACCAATTTTTTCTCCCATTCCTCCAAGCAATTTTCCTGATTACATAAGATGATTCCCAAATACCTATATTCCATAATAAAAATTCTACATCTTCTCTTTCTCCAGTATTAACCATCATTATATTTGATTTTTCTTCACTAAATTTAATCCCCATATCTTTACCCACCCATGCACATGTCCTCAACATAATTTCCATATCTTCTCTTCTTTCTGCACACAAAAAGATATCATCCACAAAAAAAACACCCAACAAAGTATATACTCCCTTGCCGCCTATTAATGGTATCTCTATCCCTCTTCCTAGTCTTTCTATTGTTTTCTCCATTTCACTCAAATACAACAAAAACAAAATAGTTGACATAGGGCATCTTGCCTTAATCCCATCCCATTTTTAACTTTAACTGATTCTATATCCCCTAATTGGTAAGTATAATAATTATTTTCATATAATTTCTTAATAATATTTACTAAAGCTTCATCCATTCCCAAATTTGCTAACCTTACCCATAATCTATTTATATTTACTCTATTATATGCTTTCTCTATATCTATTGTAACGGTCGGGAAAATAGAGTCTTACCATATCTGCCATACAGGGTGCCACTAGGCCATTTGAACCTAGAAAATTTATATAGTAGGCAGATACACACTGTTAAAGACTGTCAACCCTAGTCACTAGCTCAGGGAGTAGCAGAGATAATTTATAATATGAATTTTTAAAAGTTTTAATAAAGATTTATATTCTTGAAATATATTGATATTTAAAAAAATAAAATAAGCCACCGCCAGTAATTAACACACAACACATTTATTAATGCACATATAAATAAAATTGAGGAATAAAATTTCTTTAGATTTTAATATTAATTTTAAAAATTTTAAATTACTACTTTTAAACAGTCCACACAGATGGACATTTTAATAGATTTTTTTTTAGAATGTTGTGTATAGATAGGTTACATAGATTTCTCACTTAAAAACTTTTTTAAAACAATCATTCAATCTCAGACTAAAAGTTCACAGCCAAACCAATGCCTGCTCCAGATATATAGTCGCAACCAATGCAATATGAAGATGCTAGCATAAAACCATGCTGACAGGAATGTGCATCTGACAGCATGATATTATTTGAAGGATATGATCCTCATCCAGTACAGGAATGTGCATCTGTCTGGTGAAGGAATCATGTGTATAAAATAATTAAAGGGAAGTGCTACATATGGTGGGGAGCAGTCTATCTGCTGACTTATAATCCCTATCCATAGAGCTAAAAAAGGTCAATTGTGCAGGAAATACATCTGCATCCATTGCAACATAATGACTACAACTCTGGGTCATGCATTCAGTTGGCATGTTGCCCTGTATGCTAAACATGCTTCACATTACATTGATATAAACACCCATATATCCTTCCACCAGCATTGACCTAACTACAAAACAAATAGCCTGAAATAAAAACCCTTTAAAATAAACATAAATGATTAAAATACAAAGTTATTGATGGAATTGCAGAGGGAAATTTACAAGAAACCCAATGGCATTCATCATAAGATGCTGCAATGACATCAATAACTTAAAAGATATTTGAATAAATACATTTTTAGATACGTAACATGATACTGAATATCTATATATTTTAATCAACATGAAAATAAAAAAATAATTAAACATTAACGAATGTATGCAGTCATCTATACCCAACTTAAATTTAATACATTTAATAATTTAGTCACTAAATAAAAAAATTAAAAAAATGGAAATGATTAAGTCAGCAAACTCAAAATATTTAAAATTAAACATCAATAACTGATTTTGAAATCTTAAGTCAGATTAAAGTTCATTTTAAAAATTAGATTTAGCTTGTCAAATCTTAACAAAAGTTCTTAATTACTTTTTTTTTAAAAAAAAAAAAAAATTTCAGTTCTTTTTTTTTTTTTTTAATTTTTCCATTTATATCTTACAGTAGAAGAGCTCCCGATTCCTGCTGTCAATTCCCACAAAGTCTTTCTTTGAAGACCGATATGTTGTTCTGGAGGTGGACTTAGATGCATCAATCCTGGGACTATTTTATTTCAGAATGCATATGATTCGGGTCAGCAACAGTACTATTCATAATTCAACAGTCATTTCAGTTGAAATAAGTGAGAGAGGACAACAAGTGTGTCTTATCGCCCTTCTCACGAAATCATGCTGGAACTGTTCTTAATTTGGATATTTTTTATAGTAATCCTCCAGATTCATTGAACATAGTTTCCTGTTCCAATCATTTTCATTATGGTCCGAGCATTGGTTTGCTGCTTCTATTGGACATCTAATTCTTTTTTGTTCTCTTATCTATATCTTTCATCTGACTTTTTTATATAAGATCCCCAAAGGCTAGTTTGCTTTTCATTTAATTTATAAAACAATCATTTCCATTTACTGAGATTACATAGGAATCTTTTAACAAAAATATTTTATCTTTAAATCTTGTACTTTTTTTTTATAAAAAAGTACGTTCAAATACTTTTTTTTAAAAGAAAATAATACTTTTAAAGTTTTCATTCCATCTGTGCCATATATTATATACGTTAAACAATTTTTAATTTTCAGTTTTTGAGTTAAGTTTTTTTTTCTTTTTAATCAATTTTTAATTATAATCTTTTTATTTTAATTTAAAATAATGTAACGGCATATTATATACTGTTACACTATAAAACTCATATATAATGATCTACCTGAATTCCTACTCATCTCCATAAGTTGTGTAACTACAAACAAACTATCTCCTATATGCCTATCTAACCTAAAACCTCCTTGCATTTCCCCCACTACATTATTCTCTTTCATCCATTTTACAACTCTTCCAGCCACCATATATGAAAAAACTTTATATAAAACTGATGTTACCGCTATCAGTCTATAATTATTTAACTTTCTATGATCCTTACCCTTTCCTTTAAATAATAATCTTATTCTTGTATTACTCCAACTACCCAGAAAAACTCTCTCTGTGCCATCTTATTAAAACATGATAATGACTTTGCTTTTGCTCTATGCCCTAAATTTATTACCATCTCTGTTGCCCATCCATCTAAACCTCTCACCTTTCCACTTTTCAATCTCTTCCCTGTCTCATTCAGTTCACTTTTTGCAAACCTAATATGCCCATTACTAAATGCTTTCATGTTTTCTATCACTAAGTCCCTCACATCTAACATCTTTTCTATATCCATTACATATCTATTTAAGATTCTCTCTAACTCTTCTCTAGAGCTACACTCTATTCCCTCATCATCTATTAACACTATCTCTCTTTCCCCTACATTTCTCCTTTTAATGTAATTCCAAAATTTTTTGCTCCCATCTCTTCCACTTTTATTAATATCCTCCAACAATTTACTATTCAACTTCATCCTCTCTTTATAATTATCCATTTTAGCCAACTTCTTCTTTTCTAAGCACTTTCCCCATTTAGCATTAATATCATTTTCACTTTCTTTGTTCTTAATAGCACACTTATATTCTCTGCATGCTTCTTTCCTCTCTTTTACACTTTTACTGACTCTCATTTTTTATTACTTTTATTCTTCTGCATATTCTCAACTAAAACCCTATTAGCCACTTTTTCTATTTCACCACACCAATCTTTATACTCATCTCCAACCAACTGTTCCATGGCTTCTTCAACTTTTGTTTTATACTCTTCCAACTTATTCTTATCATTCACTCTCCATCTACATCTTTCACTATTGTTTCTACCTTTATTTCTATCCTCCATCATATTACTAATCATTTCTATTTCAATAAAGTTATGATCACTATTACATACTCTCTCTTCATTATCAAACATCTTAATTTTCTGTATTTTATTCATTCTCTCTTTCTCTACCAATACATAATATATTGTGTGAATATATTATTTCTAGATCAAGTGTATTGTCCCTCATAAATATTTGATAAATTCCCAATGCTCAAATTTACTCTTTGAAAAAATTCCTTCAAAAACTGACCATTCTTATTATCTACATCATCAATTTCTTCAATATGTCCATTCATATCCTCTATAACCATTATTCTCTTCCTCTTTTCTTTAAAACTCTGTATATCCTTAACTAGGCATTAATATATACTACTGTTCCACTCCATTACAGTTTGACTATCTCCAGTGGCTATATACACTACAGCCAGCATCCATTCTTGTTTACCCAACCTTATTTCAAACCACAAATGCTCTTGACATTTAACAATATTTAAATATTTTTTTGATATAACACCTATACCATCACCCCTTTTTTTCTTTTTCTTTTCTATTTATACCCTGCCATACCACCTCTTCCAAAATAGGTTTTTCTTCTTCTCTTAGATAAGTTTCCACTACTGCTAATACCTCAATCTCTTCATTTTCAATTGCTCTATTTAATTCCAACCACTTTTCTGGTCTCCTACCATCTTGCATTTTCAAAAACCCAATTTTAACAATTTCTTCTTTCCTAACTACTCTTTTATAAATTCTTTTGATTCTTTCTTCTTCATTACATTTATAACAAACTTTCTTACCATTAATCTTACAGATCCATTCCCTCTCCACATCTACACTTATATCTAAAACAACCATCTTTTTTTTTTGCTTATTTCTTATATCCCATCCATTCTTCTTTTTTTTTTGATAATATTATTATTTAAAAGCCCACCCCCCTTTAAAAGTTTTCCAAATTATATTCTTTAAATATCAGACTCCCTAAAACTTCACTTTCTTGTTTCCTAAGTGCAATTCATCTTTACTATATAACTCCCTCTTTCCAATAAACCAATCCCATACATCCACAAACACAACATTATTTCTCTCACACATTTTTTTAATCTCTCATTTATAGAACATGCCCTATCTAACAACTGCCTCATGTCAAATGTCAAATCTTGATAATACTCCAACTACCCCTACTCTTCCTTTAATCTCCCTCAAATTTCTAATCAATTCTACATACTAATTTATTACTCTCTCTGATAGCTCTAACAAATTATTAGTCCCTACCATAACATATATATCTCTACTACCTTGCTTTCTTACTTTATCTGTCACATCCCTAATTCTAGCTCCAGAAAAACATACTCTTACATACCTGCTTCTATTTTCCCTTGCAATTATATCCCCACATTCTCTTATTAGGGAAAATCCTATCAATACTGTCTCATAGTCTACTTTCTCTACTCCATCTGTAACATTTTCTACCATCTTCTGAACCTCCTTATTTATTTTTTCCTTATCATTTCTACTCAATAATTCCTTTGCCTCCTCACACTTCATCTCTAACAATTTTAATTTTACTTCTACATCCTTCACTTCTGCCTCTATCTTACTTATTCTCTGGCTAACCCTCTCCATTGCATTACTATTTTCTCCACCTATATTTCCTGACACTCCACTAAAACCATACTCTGTCCTATCTTCCTTAACTACATTTTTCTCCCTCTCCACTTTTTCACCTCTTTAATCACATTTACACACTGACTACATAACCAGTAACCTGTTACATCCTTCCTATTCTTATTCAAACATTTCAAGTGATACACCTCATCACACACTGTACACTCTACCAGTGCTCGCCTAATTTCTTTCTGTCGATTTTATATACATTGTGCAATACAAATGCAATCCATTCTTATTTTTCACATCACCTAATCTATATTTGACTTTATAATACCTCTCCTATTCTTCAAACACCCTTACATGGAAAAATAAAAATAAAAAATGTTACTTTTTCCCAAACCTGATCAAACTATAATCATGAGTTTTCTGTTGTTAGGCCTCCCAAACATTGTCTGTTTTCTCAAAATAAATGTCTAGGTTAATAGTAGCCTAGTGGCACCCTCAATGATCAAAAAAAGATCAAAGTGACTGGTACAATATATATATATATATAAATTTAGAAAATAACATATGTAATCATTGCAAAATACTTCCAGAGGGCCTTAATATATAAAAGAAAAGAAAATTTTTAAAAATAGTCAATTACAAAATTTTGACAAAAAAAAGGAGTTTAAAAATAAAAGGAAATGAAAAGTATGAAATTTTATATAAAATTATATGATAAATAAAATAATATATATAAAAAATTATAATAAAATAGTTAAAATGCTAAAAATAAATTAATTTTTTTTTCTATATACAAATATAATTTATATAACAAATAACAAATAACAAATTAATTTATTAATACATATAGTAATAAATTGTTAAAAATTATAGACACATAAAGTATATAAAGATTTAGATTTTAAAAAAATAAAGTTAATATTTATAAGTTGTTAAAAAATTATATATATATATATGAATATTTAAAGGATTTATTAAAATATTATGTATAATATATTATTCAGATATCTAGAATATTATATGATGAATTACATATTTAATTGTGTAGTTATATATTAAAACGTATTAATTATGTGATCATATATGTTTAAATATTATAGCTGTGATGAATACTGCTGATAGTCAAAACTATAATAAAATATTATCAAAAAATAAATATATATTACTGCATTGTAATAAGTGAATAAAGAAAAGTGTATTAAGTGCTATTACATGCAGATGTACAATAAAGAAAAAAATGTATAATATTTTCATTTAGCTAAATATCTCATAATTAGGTCTATCTGGTAAAAGTATTATAGTATTGGGTGCTGAACTCAGGAAATCAATAAAATCTACAGACGATGAACAATAGTATTATCTTCAGATAAGGATTAACTATGAATAACCAATAAACAATGCTTGTCTAAGGGTATTACAGAATGCCTCTTACATTAAATTGTTGGCTCATAAAGATCAGATCATTATCACGATCAGATATCTGCCCAAAAGCAGATTCATATAGTAAACAAATCATATTCTTTAAGTCTTTGTTGATTTTAAGATCATCTTAACTTATAAAGAAAGTACTGGTCCAATACATATATTATTTATCTGTCGGTGATGTCCTTCATTTCTTAATTTTCTCAAAATAAACAACTTATTATTTACTCTTTTTAACATTATATTTATATTTTCTCTTTCCAACTTATTTTTTTAATGCTTTTCTAAATCCATATATTTAAAGCTTGATTTTTTTCTCCTCATCTTTCTTAATTGTCATGTATTTTGCTCCATAAAAAGCAATATTGTAAATAAGCATTAAAGAACATCTTTTAGTTTTAGTTTCAATGACCCACAAAATAATCTTTACTTTTATTAAAAGCTTATTTGCCATTGTAATTTTTGCTATAATCTTTTTACACTGCTTCCATAATCAGGTGTCCAATTTTCCACAATATAGTTCTATAACTTCCTGTCAAATGCTTAGTCTTAATCTGTTTTTTTTTTTAATCTATTTTCATTTATTTAATTTTTAACAGACTTGATATATGTGCTTATACCAATTGACAGAAAAGTTTATTAGTTCTATTAATGTGTATAAATGCACTTATTACATATTATGTCTGTTACATTTTATATATAAACAAAGGCAAAACTCTCCATACAGTAGTGCCACCCTGTACCAACCAGAGTAATCAATGGATGCCAGAAGGCTTGTGCATAAAATCCCTATCTATTTCCTACTCATCCAATATCCCCAGACTAGTTTCTGGCTTGTGGCCATCATCAGTGAGGAGCCTTGGATCTGAGAGCACTGCACCTAGATCTTAAGATCTAATGCAACCCTCCAGCAGCCATCTTTTAACTCTACTTTACTACAAAACTATGAGAATGAAATTGAAAACACAAAAATATTTTCAATCTAAACATATGTCTATATAAGCTATTGAGTTTAGATTGAAAATATTTTTGTGTTTTCAATTTCATTCTCATAGTTTTGTAGTAAAGTAGAATTAAAAGGTGGCTGCTGGATGGTTGCATTAGATCCTAAGATCTAGGTGCAGTGCTCTCAGATCCAAGGTTCCTCACTGATGATGGCCACAAGCCAGAAACTAGTCTGGGGATATTGGATGAGTAGGCAATAGGGGATTTTATGCAAAAGCCTTCTGGCATCCATTGATTACTCTGGTTGACACAGGGTGGCACTACTTATGGAGAGTTTTGCCTTTGTTTACAACAATTATGTGCTAGTATGAGATGGTGATCATGTGACATTTTATATATGAGAAGTATAAACTGTTATCTCTTGATTTAATGTTTATTAGCATTACTTTCATTCCAAATTTTCACAAATTGTGTAATTCCTGCATATTTTGTTAAGCTCATCTTCACTATCTACAAGCACTATCATATCAGTACTAAATCTTCTTAACTACAATGTTAATTCTATCTTCATCAAAACAATATTCATTCAATAACTTATCTAAATATATATTTAATAAAACAGAAGATAGATAGGTCTCTGCTTATTTAATACGACAAAAAATAGACATTATATTTTTCTCTATATTTATTTGTTACTATGAAGATTCTTAAGTACACAATATAGATTCTAATTCAAATACAAATTTCTCACCTTTTTTTTTTGTTTGTTTATAACTGTCTTTTTCAATTTACCTAACAAAATAACTCAATTTTCTTCACAAAATATATTTCCAAAATTAATAATACAAGTATTAATCAATTTTCTCTGATGTATATCTTATTCCTCCAATTGCATTTCTTCACCCACTGTTTTTTCTAAATTCAAAAAGTTATTTTTTTAGGAAACATGCTAATCGATTTGAAATACATCTATGTAAGTTTCAAAATAATATTTTAGCATCCTGGGAGATCTGAACCAATTAAAAGATTCAACTAATTGTTCTATAATTTTCATATATGACTGAAAATTCATTTGGTAACTTTTTTGAGCCACAAATTATATTACAAATATTGATTAATTCTTTTAAACTTTTTGCCCTCACAGCTTTTATTCATTCAATTAAAATCTAGTCAATTCCCTGCATATTATCAGTTTATATTACAGCTGATGATTTTTATTTTTTAATTTTTCACTATTGCACAACCTATTTTAATCTTACTTACATGACTTTCTTTTCAATTAAAGTAGAACAAAGGCTTATAATAGCTATCATATAAATCACTAACATATTTTTCTGTTCTTTCAACTTAATTTTTATTATTATTAATATTATGCCATTTTCATCTCCAATGAATATTTCAATCCTTCTGAAAAATGATTTTTTTCTAATCAAATGGTTAAATTGTAGATAAACTAAATAAAATCTAACTTTTTTTTTTTTTGTAGTTTTTATATTTTCCTATCTATTCTCTCCTGTATTATTTGTTTCATATCCAATTTATTGTTAAGCTTTATATATATTATTCATTTTATGAAATTACTATTTTTATATTTTTTTCTTCACTATGTTTATTCATCATATCATTGCTAATTTAAGTTTTTTAGGGCTCCATTCATTTACAATTCACTGTTTCTATTGCAGAAACTTTTACATTTTTCTTGAATAATTTTTTATCTTTACTTGAAACTAATTTATCAATTAAACTACTTCTTTTTTATTATCTAATGACTCTAAATTTTTTTTTCTAACATTCTTTTGGCATTAAATAAACAATTAGACATTATTCCTTTAAAAATTAATATAATTTCTAGCATTACTAAATTGTACTCCAAATCAATATCAATTCCAATGTATACATAATGTCTCCCTGAACAAAAGTAATATTGTCTTAGCATCTTTTTAAAGTTAATAAGTTTGCTTTTCTTCAAGTATTATAATTAACATTCATATGTATTAAAAGTTATTAAAATTTTATGCAGCATAATTCAGATTCCATAGAGTTTTGTTACCTCTCTCATCAGTATTAAAGACTGCCTCATAACTATTTGTTTTATAGTTATGCATTTATGTGACAAACTCAGATTAACCTGAGGTTGATTATTTGAAAGAAGTTTAAACAACCATAATACAAGTATAATAGCATTTAAACAAATTAGGTTGGTAGGTAGGTAGGTAGGTAGGTAGGTGGTAGGTGGGTGGGCAGACAGGATGGCAGGTGTGCAGATAGATAGATAGATAGATAGATAGATAGATAGATAGATAGATAGATAGATAGATAGATAGATAGATAGATAGATAGATAGATAGATAGATAGATAGATAGATAGATAGATAGATAGATAGATAGATAGATAGATAGATAGGTAGATAGGTAGGTAGGTAGGTAGGTAGGTAGGTAGGTAGGTAGGTAGGTAGGTAGGTAGGTAGGTAGGTAGGTAGGTAGGTAGGTAGGTAGATAGATAGATAGATAGATAGATAGATAGATAGATAGATAGATAGATAGATAGATAGATAGATAGATAGATAGATAGATAGATGGATAGATAGATAGATAGATAGATAGATAGATAGATAGATAGATAGATAGATAGATAGATAGATAGATAGATAGATAGATAGATAGATAGATAGATAGATAGATAGATAGATAGATATGACTATCATCGGGATTGTTTGTAAATTTCTTGTTATTGACAGTTGCAAAAACTCCATCTAATTTTGCATTTATAATTAAATTTTTAAAAGAATATTAACAGATTGAGCCAATTAAACTATTTCTAATTGCACAAAAGTACGTTTATTCCTTCATTCATTAATTTATTTTTAACTGAGGTTCTAACTTTAGGAGTAACTTTATTTAATTATTGTGATTATGCCTATGTTTTTTTTTATTAAGCTTCTGTTACTCTTCTATTGCTCAAAATATTCAGAATGTATGCCTTAGATATTATTTTGGTTTCTTAAATTCTCTTCAGTATCTTTTTTTTTACAATAAATACAAAGTTCCAAGCTAATGTGACCAGATATTTTCATGATCATTATTTTAGTTCAAAACAAGATTTGGATCTAGAATGTTTTAAAAAAGTATTTTTATTATTTTTACTTTCAATGAGCTAAATTTTACAATCTTTATTTACAAAAGACTTCATTTTTAAAATGGAGTAAAATATTTTCTACTGGTGAATTTGTATTAAAAAGATTTAATGTGTTGGGGGGGGGGGGTTTACAAAAAAAAGTTCATATGTATATTTATGTAATTGATTTTGCATTGAATGTTTTGTTTTTTGAATGCTTTACTATTTTTATTTCCTGTTTTATTAATATTTTATCAATTCATATTGTTATTTATATGTTTATGATTTAGTTAAAAAATCAGCAATTGTTAAATGACAGTCATTGCTGCTGCATTCAAAGAATAACTAGCTACGTTTTCTTTTATTATTAAAAAGACGGTAATAATCATAACAATAAATAAAAAATTACTTGGATGCAAACTTTTTTAACACAACAACCTTTTTATTTGATCGACACTATGATCAGTTTTTTCAAAGGCTAGTAATTTTAAACACCAAATTAACCGGTTAAATTATTTTTCATGTGATCAAGCCGTAGAATGTCAAAAAAAAAAAAAGGGGGGGGGAGCACAAAATATTTAGTAACATTTGTGGCTAACTAGAAAGTTGGAAGAAAAGTTTCTTAGTAGAGTAAAAAGTTCATTACTTAATGAATAATTATTTATACACATTATAATGTATTTTAGTTTTAATTTGGCCTCTACTTTATTCATCAATCTATAAAAAAAAAAAATTGTATTTATCATAATGTATTTTAAACATGTGTATGTTCATGTGCATCTGAATAACGTATATATGTTGGAATGTTTCTTGATGCTATATAGTCATAAGTTTGATGGTATTTTTTCATTATTAAGACCATTGGGATTCTAATTCTATTTTTGATATTTTGTAATGATTATAACCAATCAAATGCTTTTTCAATTCTTAATGTTGATACTACATGACTATATTATTTTCTGCATATTATATTGATTTCCAGTGTTTTCAGTAGCTATTATTTTGACTACTATAGCCAACTGTCATTACATTTGATGCTCATAAATATCAATAGGACTAGGAATCAACCAACTGCATATTTCTATTGCCTTGAATCACTGATAAAGGTGTTTGGAGTGGAGGGAGTGATATTTCTCAACATTTTCCATTGTTGAATAGATGCTACAGCAAAAGTATATTTTTAATGTATTGCTCTTTAACAAGTAACTCTTGTAGTGGAGAAATGGTAAATTCCATTAACTAAAAGTTTATAAATCAATTTCCAATTTTAGAAGTAAAAAAAACTATGGTTTAATAAAGTGATTTGAAATGTTATAACAATTTCATTACTTTATGTTTAAATGTCACATAAACTTCTAAATAGCAGGCCATAGAAATAATTATTTGTGTTGGAGAATTGTTTAAGTAGAATAGTGAGATATATCAAACATCTGTTATATAGTCAACTAAATGTTAAAAGTATCCAACTCAATAACATTTCGCATTAATAATTATTTTATTTTATAATAAGCTGAAGATGATATAAATATATAAAAGGCATGATTGTGAGTTTAACCTTTCAAATATTTATCTAAAAAAAATAATTTAATTCGATTACATTTCTATTCTATAAAATAATCTATTTTATTATACATACATACATGTCCTCTATTCGATTAACTGAAATTATTTTGAACTATTTTTCTAAAAAAAAATTCCAAGCTTGCAGGGCATATTCAAAAATTCTCAGAAACGATTACCATGCTCCAATTAGATTTTAATCCCGTGTCGAGAGAAAAGAAGATAAATACATTAATTACTACATCACAAAATCTTTCGCTGATGTGTGTGTATATATACATATTGCGCGATGTTTTAACATGTATTGTATGAGCTAGATCGAAAAGTTTGATTAACAAAAAAATGTTATTTAGAAATTTAACCAATGTATATTACACGCATGCATATAAATATAGCTCTTTTTCTTATTTATAGATTTATTAAAATTATTAGAATATAAACTTTTTTTATAAGTAGTTTTTAGGGCAAGCCACAAATTAGTACCCAATGGCTTAATTAAAGAAAATCAGCGAATATAAATTTGAAAAATTGATTTGTTCACAATTATATATATATATATATAGTTGTTTCTCTTAATTAGATAAGATTTGTTTGTTTGTATTTCAGATTTAAACATTAATCCATTTATTTAAAATTGCTAAAAGTTTTATAATTAATGTCAGAGACGTGTCAGTAGTACCCAATGCCTACATGCAAAATTTTGGTTGGCGCCCCTATACCCATCCCCAAATAAAAAATCACTTTATAAAAATGTATCAGTGAATGAAAGTGAAATACGAAATACATTAATTATAAGTTTATTGAATAAAAAGAAGAAATTATTTTTTTAAAATGTATATAAAAAATAATAAACATATAAGAAGATTATGAAAATAAAAGCAAAAAAATAATTTGGAAGAAAATAATTTACAATACAGATAAACTTAGTTTTATAAAAATAAAAATATTAAATATTTTTTGATACAAAATTAAATTAATATTCTATGTATAAATTTAATAATTTAAATAAAAATTAATATTAAAAGAAAAATGTCGAATTAAAAAATCATATATTATTTTTTTTAGCGAAATATCTAAAAGCGTGAAAATTTAATTTTTCTATGACAGTTTAACAAAATTTTTAAAAAAATAAATACATTACGTTAAATGTACAAGAAAAGAATAAATAACTTTCCGTAGATCTTAATTCAAATTCAAATTTACTTTTTGTGTTCTTGCTATTATGTTATTATTAATTTGCTGCACCTTACTATCCTACGTCTAATTATAAAAACTTACAATTGATATATTTTTTATTAGCGATACAATGCAATACATAAATTAGAACAGGAGAATATAGAATAAAGTTATAAGCTTCAGCAAATTTTCTTATAAATGTTTAAAGGAAATGCGAGTTTGAATAAAACTCCAACACCTGTCATTCAGTAAATAGTAAACTCAATGAAGTTCATTTTTTTATTTGTTTATGCTAAACTACTTATTAAAACTAGGATTAGAATAATAGAAGAAATTAAGGACAAATAAGTGATTATAAATAATTTGTTTAAGACAATGTATAAAATATAAATAACATTTGAACAAAAATGTAATTTATTTTTATGTAAGTAATGAATAATATATTTTTAAGTATTTCCCCCTCTCTTGGAATCTTTGGAGCCTTTACTATTGTGTACTGTGTGGTGTGCCCCTGATAAATCTCATTCAAACATTGGCTTGCTTTATTTAACAATAATATAGATATCTATTACTAGGAGGTAGAAATCTGGTAAGCAGGTAGCACTAAGATCAGTGCTATTTGTAATAGATAATTGTTCAGTACTGTTTACTGTGCTCCAAGGCAAATACTGCTTGCACAATTCCTACTTTCATTTTGAATGTATCAATTTATTTATTTTTATAATTAGGAATTGAAACGAACTTTTTGCTTCTCAGAAGGCTTTTCAGATTCATACAACTATGTATAACTTTAACACATTTTTTCTTATTCTTTACATTTGAAAGAAAAAGACTCAGCTGCTAAGATCTAAAAGAGAATAAACAGTCAGGATAAAGCAATTAATACAAATGCCAAGTATGCTCATGTCTTGGAGTTTGAATCTATATAAAACTTGGAAATTTTTATTAGATAGCTGAGTATTTCTGAGCAAACAATGTTTTTTATCGATATACAGCTAATTATTTAATTAATGGTTTATAACTGAATATTTATCTATTATTAATTGGAATATAAAAACTTCAAATTAGGCAGGGTTGACAACATGAATTTATTTGTATTAACTAGAACTGTAATATAATGAACCTTCTCTATTGATGAAGAAATGCCATAGTTCTACAAATACTGACATTATGGTTTATCATTCTCATCATCTTGTAGAATGAATTGTAACGATGTAGGGATGATAGTATTAGAGATAAATAAAAATTTGAATCAGTTTTAGTAATATGACAATGTTTATAAATACCAAGAATGAGTTTAACAAAAAAGTAAAATTAATAAAGTATAAGAACAACATAAATAAAGTTTAAAGCAATAATTATAAGTGAAAACTACAAAAAAATTAAATAGTTTTTGAGAGAAAACGTTACAGATTATTTTTTTAAGATATTTTAGGAGCTTGTTTATCTAATAATAGAAATGTAAACTAATATATTAAAGAATTTCCAAGACTAAATATCTTTCAATAACAGTAGAAAATTATATCGTAATTTAATATAGTTAGAATTTAGAAAGATCTTGTTAAATGATCAACATAAAAGATAGCTTTGTATGGAACCGATAAAATTATTAAAAGAAGAGAAGAGAAAGCATCAGAATATTTTTGAAATGTGAATTTGGAAAAGAAAAAGGTAAATTGAAAGCATAGGCTAAAATATTAAAAAATGTAAACAAAAATATAATATATGGATTTTAAAAATGTATAAAACAGAAAAAATTAATAATAGGAATATGATAGAAAGTTTTGCAAAGGAAAATATATATATATAAAATACTGGTGATCTAAAAAAAGTATTATCTAAGAACTGGTGCTGATTTACCTTTCAACAGATAACTGATGAAGAGGAGGAGGAGAATAAAAATATAATAAATCGGCCATGTTTATTAAAATAAGTTAATCCTATCATTGGATCAAAATCAAAATAGTAAATTTCTTAATAACGATATATATCAAAATTATTTCTAACAATAACTTTTTTTAAAGATTATTAATTCCAAAACTGTCATTAGTAGAAAAGAGAACAATTTATTCCAAGTGACAGTAGATTTACTAAGACAAAACAATGAAAAGACACTCTGAACCCAATGCATATTAATGCTAGATCAATTTTCTTGCATTTTATGTATCATGTAGTATATTCATTCATTTAATAACTATTCAGTAGACAAATGAATAGCTTAAACTGAAATCATAAATTAGGCATGATTTCAATGTGTTTAAACATACATAGTTTAAAATAATCTTTAATAGAATAATCAGCTAAAATTCTAAAGAAGAAGAACAAATTTAAATCTGGCTCAAGAAAAAATATAACTAGAAACAATCATCTAGTTAAAAAGTAATGCAAATACGATATAACCATATTTATGTTAGGACAGGATGCTTTTCATTGTTCTTGATTGTCAAACAAGTACTAGATAATTATCATTAACTTCAAATACATCAATCACAATTCTTCATCAAGAGATAAAAACTAAAATTATTGAAAGTGATAACAGATTAATAGAGATATAAGAAAATCAATTGAGTAACAAAAACTGCAACTAAGAAGAAAATATTTTAAAAAGGAGAAATCAGAAGTTCTAAAAACGTTGATAATGGTTTAACTAAAAAGAAACAAAAGTGAGTTAAAGGATACAGTATTAAAAGTTCATAATAGAAAACAAAATAATAGTTTGTTTGTTTTTTATATCAACTGTAAAATGACCAAACTTATAGATTTAAATACACAAACTATTGTTTTTGAAGTACTTTTGTGAATATTTTTTACTAAAGAAATTGTAATTATAATCAAATCACAAATAGCTTATTAGAAATCATAGTGAAATGAAAAAATACAGCATTAAATCTGGAAACATATCAAGAAATGAGAAAAAAATATAGGTAAAAAGTTCGTGTCACAATCATAAACATACTTTAAGTATTTTCAAGCTAAAGAAAAGAAAATCTAATTAAACAAAGAAAAACTTATTGAAATGTGAAAAGAAATGAACAAATAAGGGCTAAGATAGAGTACCCATTAATATAATGAATAATAATAATGTAAAATATAAATATATAATTTTAGAGTTACATATTAAAAAAAATAATAAGAATAAAATATAAAATAAATCAAATAAAAATTATATATATATAATTATAGGAAGTATTGATTGATAAATATAGAATATAAAAAAAATTAAAATATATAATATATAAAAATGTAAAAATTATATAGAGAGGTACATAAAGATATATGTGGGTATGTAAATAATCATTATAAGATAGAATATATATATATATATAAAATTATATGTTCATGTATATTTGTATTCATGTATTGGTATTGCCTGTGTTATTGCTAGAGCAATCGAAACCATCTAGTGAGTTGTAAAAAACATTGTAAAAGTAATAAAGAACTACAATGATATTACTCTTATATTAAGAAATATTCATATAGTATTGCATATTATGCCACAAAACATCACATGATCACCAACAAGCATAAGAAATGGTGGTCATGTGATGTTTGGTGGTTTAATGCCAAACCTGCCATAGTGGTGGCTATGGTTTTTAAAGAACCAAAGACACCAAAATGTATGGGTACTGAACTGAGTTCAAACCTCTATGACTATATAAGCTAGTAAACTTAGATTGAAAATATTATTGTGTTTTCTATTTTATTCTTATAGTTTTGTAGTTAAGTAAAGATAAAAGGTGGCTGCTGGAGGTTTGCATTAAATCCTAAGATCTAGGTGCAGTGCTCACAGATCCAAGGTTTCTCACTGATAAAGGCCACAAGCCAGAAACTAGTCTGGGGATATTGGATGAGTAGGCACTAGATAATGATTTTACACACAAGCCTTCTGGAATCCATTGATTACTCTGGATTGCACTGAGTGGCTCTACTATATAGAGACTTTTGCCTGTTTTGTTATATATTATGCTTGATATTTGTATATATATATATTTTATTTGTAAATAAAAAAAATTAACTAAACAAATAATGGTGAAAGAATATTGTTATTTTACATGAGATTAGAAGTTCTCATCTACTAATTCGTGTATATCATTTCATAGATCTTGATTAGTCTGTTGTTCTGGAAAATAATGAATATTATAATTTAATTTTCTTCTTCTTTCTTTCCTTATGTATTGATTTCTACTTTTACAAATCATACCATTTACAATTTTCTTAAACACTTTAACAATGCTATTTTTTTATATAAAAACTTTATTATAACAATTTTGACTGTCCTGCAGTCATCATCAGAGCTACAATTTTAAATATATGAGTGTACAATTAATACATTTTATACATATACATATATATAATTAAATACACAAATAAAACATACATTTTAACCTGGCCATTATAAATAATCATTTCCCATTTTATAATTAATTCTATCTACATTTATTTTATATTATTTTATTTATTTTTAAAAATATTTATTATATTTGTAATTTTAAAAAATTTTAATTTTTTATTCTATTATTTAATACATATTATTGTCTTTTACTTATATTTTTAATCAATTTCTAACCTTTTCTTATTTTCATTAAATATTTTATAATTAACTATTAACTTTTTCCACATTACAAATTACTCACCTCTTTGTAATTCTACTTCTAAAAACCCAACTGACAAAATTTTCAAAATGTTTATACTTACTTAACACCATCTTCTATCATCATTTTCTTCAACTTTATTCTTTTAACTTTATTAATATTCAAACTATTATTAATAGTAATTGTTTATAAAATTATTGTCTTTACACCAAAATCCCTCTTAATCAATATTGCTTCTTTAATTTTCCTATCCCTTCTATTATTTGTATAATTAATTATTTTACACTATATTTCTCAAACCTATGACCTGCTTCTAATGAATGCAAATAAATGGGTGATCTCTTATCATATTTATGTTGAATTAATCTTGTATAAATTGAATTCTTTATTTCTCCTACATAATTGGTTTTTATATTTTTACTTTTATATGTCTTGCATTCAATTTTATGTACTCCATTTATGCATATTTCTACTTTTCTCACATATTTATTATCTAATATATTAATATTTGAAATACAGACATTCTTCATATACCTGGAGTTTAATTGTAAATATACAGGATATTCTTCCTTCTTTTATTTACTATCTTAAATTTTATTACATTATTAAACTTTTTATTAATTATAATAATTATTTTATTCATACTTTTTACAATATTATTTATTTAAATGAGATATTTATTTATATAGCGTGTGATGTATATAAATTGTAATAAACATCTTTTTTATTTTTTCTACATACTATCCCAATATTATTGTTAAAAAAAAATTTCTGATTTTCTTATACCTTCTTCTATAAAATTTTCTGGATAGACATTATCCCTAAACTCTTTAATTATTAATTTTACCTGTTTACTATAATCTTCTTCATTTGAGCAATAATTTGAAGCTCTATATATTCTTGAATTTATACTACTTATTTTATATTTAGCATCTATATTCAAAATTCAATTACTTATATTACTACCTATATTAGTTTGTTTTTTTATATAAACATGTCTTTATCCTGCATTCATCATTTTTATATGACTTCTTTAACAAAACATCTAAATATAATAACTTATTATAATTTTCTTTTTCTATTGTAAAATTTATATTTTTATCTAACTTATTAATCTCTTCAAGATACTTATCTATTTGCTTTTGACTCTTATTAAAAATCAATAAGTAATCATCAACCTACCTTTTCATAAAAATTGGACCATTATTATTAATAATCATTAAATCTTTCAATTTCTCTATTGGTAATTTAATTTCTTTATATTCCTCATTTCTATATCTTTTTATTGCTAACTCTATTGCTTCTTTCACATTTATATTTGTGTACATTGACACATCTATTTTCACCATAGTCAAATATTCATTTATTTTATCTTTAATTTCTTTTATTAACTCTTTATTATGTTTAATATAAAAACTACTTTTATCATTATTATATTTCTTAAAAATATTATTTGATATCAATTTAGATATTCTATCAAAATACTTTTGGAGCTCCCCACAATCTTTATTTCCCAAAAATGCAAATATTTTTCTATTTATTAATCCATTATTATATAATCCTTTTACTAACTCATAAATCTTCCCATTTTTTAATTTAGTATCATTTTACTTTATTTTAATAAAATAATAATTTATTCATTTCATCAATATATTCTTCTTTATTCATTAATACTAATTTATTACCTTTATCTGACTTTATAAACACTTTCTTTTTTATATTTATCTCTTATTTCTTTAACCTCTTATTTTAATTACATTATTTAAATTATTTATCCCCTTAATTCTTTTTATCTTTATTTTCAATACTTAATTTTTTTATTTTATACACCATTTTATTCATAACTTTCCATCCATAATTTATCCATATTAATTACATTATTAATTTCTTAATTTTTATAATAATATATACCATAATTACTTTTTAAATACTTTTGTGCTATTTTCTCTACTAATGCTTGCACTTCTATTGTATCCTTATTTTTGCTTACTCCATATGGTACATATTTTATACCTTTATTTAGTTTTTTTTTTTTTTTTTCAGTTAATTTAATGTTTGTTAAATTACAAATCTTCTATTCATATTTATTAAGTCCTTCTTTATAATCTTTAATTTCTTTTCCATTCTTCAATCTATCCATTTTCTTCTTATGTTTTATTAATGTATTTCTATTTATAATGCCCATCTTTTCATTACATAATTTTCTAAAAATTTCTTCTTCTTTAAAAGTTATTCTTTTATTCAAAGACTCTTCCATATTATTAATATTTTTATATACTTTACTTTTCATTTTATAACTTTCTTTAATATATTTCTTTAGAATTTTCTTCTCAATATTATTCACATAGTTTCTTTTACCACTTATTCTTTTTCTTAGTTTATCCAATCTTAAAAAATTAGATATACCTTCATATTTTTCACAATCCTTTAAAAATTTTATATTATTTTTTAAATTACTTAATTTCATTACCAATTTTCATCTTTCATTGACCATTTTTTATGTATGAATAAGGTTGAAAGAATAAAATTGTAGAAAATGATGATATAAGGGTGGTGTTAAGCAAGAATAAACATTTTGAAAATTTTGTCAGTTGGGTGTTTAGAAATAGGATTGTAAAGAGGTGAGAAATTTTGTAATGTGAAAAGGTAATTTGTAATGTGGAAAAAGTTAATGGTTAATTATAAAATATTTAATAAAAATAAGAAGTTGATTAAAAATATAGTAGAATAAAAAGTTAAAGTTTTTTTTTTAAATACAATTATAATAAATATTTTTAAAAATAAAGTAAAGTAATGTAAAATAAATGTTAATAGAATCAATTAAGAATAAAGTAATAAAATGGGAAATGGTTTTTTATAAGTTAGATTAAAATGTATGTTTTATTTGTGTATTTAATTATGTATATGAATATGTATAAAATGAATTAATTGTATAATTTTATATTTAGATATTGTAGCTCTGATGATGCATTCAGGTAGTTGAAACTGTTAGAATAAAGTTTTCATATAAAAAATAGTATTTTTAAAGTATTTTAAGGAAATTGTAAGTGGTATAATATTATAATTTGGTAAGCATCTTATTCATTCTAGAAGAACAAGTTATCTATGATATTCTTCCCATGCTCATCTTATGCTATATAGCAATGATAATGTTACTACACTGTCAAAACTATTTAAAATGATAATACATTTCATTATATATAACAGCTGCATTGTCTAATCATGTATTGAAGCAGTCAATCTTAGCTTAAGATTGTGCTTCATGTTTCTACCTACTAACCTGTGTTCAAACCCCTATTTCCCATCCTGCTCCTTTTTGTCATGTATATATTTTTATGTATATGTTTGAGATGCATGCCTAAATTATAAAATTTAATGTTTCAATAACATGTTTTAAAATTATTATTAATTCTTTTTATTAATTATTAGTTCTTTTTATTAAAGTATTATAGACGCGGCTCAAATATATACATAGGAGCAAAACTTACTAACAAAATATTGATGTTTTTAAATATTTCTTATATGTCATTTTTAACTTTTTCTTTTTAAATTGCTTGTTTTTCTATTAAACTATATATTTTTTTATAAAATCCAATATGGAAGATGCAAGTGTTGTTAATTGTCTAAAAATAATTAACGGTTGGAAGCACTATTGTTTTAATCTGGGGAAGGTATTTTTTTAATTAAAGTTTTACTTAAAATAAATGGGATTAAGTAGATTAAAGATTTACTTAAAAACATGTTGTCAAATCTATTTCTAATCTGGAAATAGATTTGAATTTATTTTTGGACGCTATTTTACAATTGCATCTTCAAAAACAACTGATAAAAGGAAAAGTATAAAATGACTGAATTTTGAATCACAGAGGAAATTAGCTACTTTTAGAGAGAGGTATTATAAACATATTTCATTTTGCTTGAAACTTAAAATGATGTAGTAGTGAATCCACCACTCTTCAGCAGCCTCTGCCGCTATTGTATTATCCTGCTGCCCTGAAATGAAGAAAGGTCTAAAAGAACTTTAGAATGCTAATAAAAGTTTGCTGTCACCAAGGAGAATCCATTTTGGATCCTCAATTCGCCGTGCACGTGCCATACTTTAAAATGGATTCTTAAAATTGCAAGGTAAATTTCCAAGCCACCACCTAATAGTCAATTTAGTCTAAATAATCTATCAAGATCTCTTCTCATGTATTCTTTAACTTTGCCTTTTATATATATCTGTAAATATAATTTTGCTCTCAAATAATTTCTTTATATCTAATCCTATCTCATATGCTCTTAACTTTTTAATTTTGGTGCGGTTATTTATTTATATATATTTATTATTTGATTTATATATCTGCTTGCTTATTAATATGTCAATCTAAAACAATCTGATGAATTGAATTTTCTAAAAATCCTTTCTATTTTTTTTTAAGAAAACCTTCACGAAGCAAGTTATAAACGTCCATTTAAAACAATGCATTATTAATTAATATACTCGTCACATTGTTTTTTGAGCCAACATTCTATTTATGTTTTAATATAATATATATATATATGTTTCACTCTGGATTTTTTACCAGTGTAAATCCAGAACTTCAGCTAATTAACGCTATGAAATCTTTTAAAATGTTTTGTTTTTATTCAATTCTGAAAGTGTGACCCATTAATTATTTTCTATAACTGCCAGTCTTCTTATATTTTCCATACTCTTAAAATTTCAAATCTTGTATTTAAATATTTCAGTTATTGTAAAATCAATGAAGGTGAGATTGATTTATTTTAACTAGAAGAAGAAGGGATGGAGGAAAATCTTAATGTTTCTGTTACTAAATCAAATCTTAACGTATATTTTATTAATTTGAAATCTAAATCTTAATGTTTCTTTTATTAGGTAAAATCTTAATGTATATTTTATTAAATGAAATATTTTCTATATATATATATTATAATTGCATGGCGTATTATAGTATTCAAACAAGGGTCATTTATTTTAAAGCAGTAAAATTTATTCAATGTTGTTAGTGACATTCATTCATTACTGCATTTCTGACATTTAGCCAATCTTCATGTTCTCTAGATATATGTGCTTCTTAATCTGGGGGTTATGACAAGTTTGAACTCATAGATTGCTTATATATCATTCCATAGATAGTTGAGCTATCTGGAATCATATTTATTTCATATAAAATGCCTCTGGCGGTGATCCCGTAAGTTTGGCACATGCTATGCATATCATTTCTTTTTATAAAAAGGCCACTGGCTGTGACCCATAAGTCTGGCACACACTATGCCCATCCATTTTGTTTTTCATCCAGGAGCATGACCTTTTCCTTTTAGTTATTTTTAGGCTATTATGTGAACACCGCAAACTTATTTGTATTAGTATTTCTTTTGCTTCATGACCCAGTTTTAATGCTCTAATATTAAAATTAAGCTTCGCTTAAAAGATATATATAAATGCCAATTACTTCTATTTATTAATTAAGTTTATTTCAATCATATACAGTCCCACCATCGTAATTTATATATCTATTTAAGAGTATCTATATGCCTTGGGAAAAATAAAGCGTTCGTCTTACTATTGTTAAAATATTTTGTCATAGTTTCAAATATAATGTTTTCAAATGTATTTTGTTTATTTTCACGACCTCAATGGCGTAAAAATAATTTATATCATATGTATAATGAGTTTCAGAATGCTCCCCTAAATCATGTGTTAGTCACCACGTTTCAGAACTGTAAATCAAAGCGTTAATGGCAGTATTATGTAATTCTTTCTAATATTCGATTGGCATCTTAATATTAGACCCACCAAAGATGTGTGTTTATTTGTAATATATTATTTAGCTAATAAAGAGCATATGAGAAATAATAGTGTGAATGACACTATGTAATCATCTACTGCTTGCTCATTCACACCCATACTAATGTACTTAATTTATAAATGTATATAATTAATTTTTCATTATATTAAACTATTTTTATTGTCTAACTTACTTGAGTAGTTCGAATTCCTTTTATTCCACTTCCACATATTACAGCCTTGCTTATATATATTTTAATATAGTCATAGTTAATAGATGTCTCATTGTGTTGCTCAGCTTTGCTAGTTGGCCGGATTAAGATTAATTCTCATGTGCCATCACTATTTTATTCATTAGGTGTTAGATCTGGGACTTAGAGAGTGGGTTCGAATTCAGGCTGGACCCTGACCTAAATCTTGGGCTTGATTGGGTTTGAAGTACACTTTGTGAGTTCCAGCTCATGTTAGATGGATAAACATGTTTTGACCGGTACAGTATAGAATTTGAGTCTAAAAAATAAACTTTAAAAGTTTTTCTATTTTAAATCAAGCTGAGAATTTTTCTTTCAAGCAGCTAACGTTTGCACTTTTTAAGCAATTTTTTTCTCTACTTCAGCTGGTCTTGTCCTCTTCTTAGAATGTATAAATATTTTATAATATCACATTACCTTTTAAGATGTTAAATATTATCTTAAGTATATCTTAATTTTATGCGTAACATGCTTACATTTATATACAAGCATATATATAACAATGATGGATTTATATGTATTTTAAACTCGTTAAAATTATTTTAATTTAATTGTTACAACTATGTTTATGTAAAATTCTAATTATTTTAACATCTTATAAAGCAATATAATATTATAAAATATTTACAGATCACTGAAGAAAGCTGCAAGTTCGATCAAAACAGAAAATAAAGTAATAATAAAAAATAAAATAAAAAGTTGCTTAAAAAGTTCAAAAATAGTATAATTGTTATATTTTGTAATGCCTGTTCCTCCACTGTTAGTCCATGAAAGACATTTGTCTGCAATAGACTTTTTAAATGCTAGTTTAGTTTTAGCCATCTTACTATTACATTTTATTAAACGCAGTTAGAGAAAAACACGATCCTTGGAAATTAAAATTTTTATCTAAGACAGGTTTTTACGTTTTGTTTTGTAAGTTGATTTCTGTAGATTACACCTAAAAAAAATACTATAAGCATATAAAATTTTAATCATCATCAACTATTTATTCATGGGAATGAACATTTTAACTCCAAGAAAAAAGTTATCGTTTCAGTTCATTTTTATTTATAATACATATCTAAAACCGACGGTCAATTACCGATGGCATATAAATTGGGCAAAAAATAAATATAAAAACCAACAAGAATGGAGAACGGAGATGAATCACTGATAATAATGTTAAATGTAATATTTTTTAACATATAAGAAAATTGTTTAAAGAGAACATGAAAAAGGTTTTCATCAACAAAATCAATATTATAACTATTAAAAAGATGAAAAATAGGAAAAAAATTTAATTTATTCTATTACACGTTTCAATAATATATATATATTGTATGCACAAGTTTTATATTGACAAGAGTAAAGATGTGTTTTTAAGCATATTGTGGAGAACGTTTTTTTATTAATAATTTGGTCTAAAAATTTGAAAGTTCTATAGCTCATCGATTTGACAAAAAAATATGTTACAATTATCTTTCAGGGAATATTTTTAAAAAAATTGAACGACTAACTTATCTATAGCTCTTTATAATAATAATAATAATACCAATAATAATGAATAAATTAATTATTTTATTTCATTTATTTAATTATTCATAATTCCAATAAACTTCAAATGAAAAAAACCATGATTTAAAAATAATAAATATTTATCTATATAATAGATTAAACAATTGTCATTATTATAAATAATATAAAAACACTGCACAGAGAATAAGAATAAAATTTACTAAAACAATTATAATCATAGTTATCAAAAAGAAAGAAAAAACTACAGTATTTTCTATATGTCATAGCATCTGCCGGGACACGAACCCACACCCGTCTGCAACCAACTACTTGCTTGCATGACGGCTGCGATACCTCTCGGCTAACAACGCAAGACAACTACAGTATTTTACTATAAAAAAAATGTTAAAACCTCATTTTCTGCTTATTTGAATGCTACTGACTCTCTGATTTATTATGTGTCCATTATGCAACTGTAAACCTAGCTGTTTTAATCTTTCACTTTCATTTCTTTTTTTACAAACAACTTCAACAATATTAGGATAAAATTCATGTTCATATTCATTTTTATCCCAATAAAATACAAACCAGAAGCATTGTGAAATTAGTTTTAGCTTCTTTGTACACAAGTAATGTTGTGTCATGATATTTTTATCTTTCATATTTTTAATCCACCTATTCAAATTTATAGGTATCTGAAAAAACAGTTCAATGCTGATTAATTAATTGTAGCTCTCCATTGTATTTTATTCTCAGCCATATCTTTTCATCAAAGACAATTAATAATGCGTTTCTTTAGAGTGTTTCTGAGATAATATTTCTAACATAAAGGAGGGATGTCTCTACTATGAAAACTATATTCAAATTCACCATAATTTTTTTAAACCAATAAACTATCACATGACTCCAGCTTATCTATTGCTTTTTTCATATTTAATTCAACTTGAAGATATAAATTTAGATATAATTTTAAATCATATTTTTAGAATTTTATGAGCATCCTTAGATGAATTTTTCTAAAGGCTACATATTAAATTAATAATATGAATTTCACTTCTTGAAACAATAAATTGGATAAAATAACCAACTCTATAAATAACTAATTTAGTTATAATAATTATGCCACTGTGCCCATACTGATCTGGGGATTCAAATGGTTGAAATTTGCAAGTGACTTTAGAATATTTTATTTCAGATCATCTATGGTCGATTCAGTTAAACATTTTATTGTCGATCAGAAAATCGATATTTAGTATTTTTAGCTAGAAAGTAAAACGAAAAAAACCCTGTAAATTCTCACCAACTATCATAGATTGGTGACTGCTCCTGCATTATTTCTCTCTAAAGGGACTGTTTAAAAACTTTTTCTATGTGCACAGAAATGAAGCATAAAACCATTGGCTTAGACTTAATTAAAGAGTGGGTCAATTTTTATTTTTAAAAAATATAAGATGTCTTTTTCATGAAAATTTATGTTACATGTGTGCGAAGACTTTGCAAAAATGTTTTATTTTTATGTTTGCATTCAGATGGTTAATACATAGGGCATGCACACATGCAAATATAGATATGTTAAAATCTGTATTTGTATTAAGATAGGTAAATGCATTTGAATACATACTCATTGCTTAAAATATAATACTTTGACGAAATAGTAACTTTGACTATCATTTAATGGTAGTTTGTCACTTCTAGCCACCTCCCTTAACGTAATTTATTTAGCATCTCAATTTTAAATCTACAATATAAACTTCAATTTCCAATTATGTCATTAAGATGCATAAATATATAGTGAATGAAGTAGTTTTCATGGGCAAAAGATGTATTATAATATATGATAATTTTCCGAAACAAATATCGACTTTTCTGCAAATAGCATTTTTTTCAACTGAATAAATTAATAGTAATACTCGTTAGAAAGATATAGAAAGGAGTAAAAAATTGAGAATTGTAAAAAGAAGTAAATCACATGAAGTCGTAATACAAAATATTACAAATTAAAGATTGCATTTTTTGACCAAACAAAGAGAAAGTTGAGATGTTGAGGACCGATCACTTGGATTTAAATTTAGTTGAAGGTTTCAAAGATATTAATTTGACTGCTTATTACGTTATTAATACTATCCGGTCTCTAAATGTACTTTGAATAGGACTTTGGTTTGGAGAAACTTATGTGATATCCAAGACATAAAAATCAAGGGCTGAAGATGAGCTATTTTTTGCCAGCTTTCTCTATCCGTACAACGACTGTATAATAACACCTTTACTTAAATGAAAGCAAATATTATTTTGCCAATAACAGTAATTATATATTTTAATATTTTATTCGGTTTTTTCCGAAAGTTACCACAAATTATAATATATATATTTTATATACAAATGCTCGTGTTTTATAGAATAAAAATTCTTAACATACAATTAATTCGGAGCTAGACAAAATATTTCAATACTTTAAATGGAAAGCTAAGCAAACTAAACTAAAGATTAATTTTTAATGATCGCAGTAACAATAATTATTACTAGCAAACTTTTTAAAACAAAAAACCTGTTTTAGTAAAATATTTTATGCACGATATCATATATAATCAAATGTATCTGTAAGTACTCAAAGAAAATAATTTGTTTGTGCATGTAAATATTTTTTTGTAAAAGATTTGGATAACTAACAAATTCATGAGCTTATAAAATACTCATGCTTTAAATAGATTTATAAAACCTTAAAACTAATCCCTAATTAATAAAATATAATATTTTAATAAATAATCAAAGTTACTTACTTCATTTTTTGTGTGAATAACTTTTAATGTATAACCCGGTAAGATATCCGACCTGTTATTAATAATATCAATCGCAATATCCACCGCCGGTACCAATCCATATTTTTCATCGCTCATCCCTTCTATTTGGCTATTTAAATTAATGATATATAAATCTCTATTTTCAGGCCAACTCTTAATGCTACAGCAAAGTATGCTGTAAAATATGAAACTCTTGACAAGCATTGTAGTTGCAGGTAAAGGCAAAAAAGAACCATAATCAAATTTTAATAGCGCGTTAATCATACTTTTTTAAGACGACATTTTTCAAAAGCCTTCTCGTCACATAGAGGATAGTAATCGTCTCTGTGCATTCCTAGATAGCTGACATTCACTTTCTAGTTTCCCGACTGTAGCAAGCGGAACAAAACAAAAATATTGACATTCTGTTGTCGAAGAAGATGGGAAGCAAAAAAGATAATAATGACGTCACCGCATTTTTAAAAAATGAAGAAAATATTAAAGTCTGTGAAAGAATCAATTGTTTATTAACAAACTGCCTAAGTAAACTTAATCAATTAATTTCGCTTTTTTTTTTTTAAACTTAATTTATTGTCATTTTGGTTGCTTTCAAAGAATTCATTCAACGTGTCGCGATGAGAGAAACTCTTCTGAATAAATTAATGTTTTTTTTTATAAATAACTTCACATATAACCATGCGTCCGTGTGCATGTATATATATATTTACATACATATAGGCGACTATCTATGAAATGCCTGTTCGATTAAACTTTTAAAGAATAAATGAGCTAAATCTTTATCATATAAAAAAGCCTTGTGACATAGTGGTTAGATTCTTTGCCTGATGAATCCAGAAATTTTTTCAGAGGTTACAAACAGTTTTGGGGGGTAAGATAGAAAACATATATCCAATCTAGATAGCCATACATTTGTGTTTAATAAATGGGGTCATAACTATTCTTGCTAGTGGATAAGAATGCCACATTAATCTGAGTTAGTTAAATGAATTTCATTGTTGACAGAATTTTAAAAATAATAAACTAAAAAACGATTGTAATATGGAGCGATTTCGCTATGATGAAGTATATGCCATATTCCTGCAAGTATTGAGCCCATGTTAACTTTCGTTTTAGTATATAGATACACATATATACACAATAGTCAAATTTATACACAAAGGCATATTTAAAGTATCACGTTAGCTATCCATACTGCAAATAGTTTTATGATCTTCAATCTTTTTAGGGCATGTGTATTTAGATGTTTTTCTTTTTCTTAGTAAACTATTAATGTTGTTGTTTCCAGTTACGTTCTTGAAGTTGAAACGATTTAATTGGATATATTCTGTAATTGATTTGTAAAATATTTGATACGTTGCCGCTAATTTTAATTTTGTTATTGAAATAAATTGCAGTGAATAAAAAAAACTAGGTACACAATATTTATGTAGAGAGAGGGGGGGGACAATTTGGTTGAATTCATTTAAATGAAAATGGATGTGTTTGTTAAACAATATAGAGAGACCTTTCAACACTTTTCATAAGAACTTTAAACATTACAAGCATAAAGCTAAACTAGTCAATATAAAATCAAAACTACCCCAAATCTAAAATTAAACCAGACCAGCATAAAAATAATATTAAAACACAACCTAAGGTTTCACTGCTACAAGCAGACTTCTCAAGTGTAAAGAACTACAAAAAAACCACACATTATATATACTATTAAAAACTACCCACAAATCCATTCACTTCCCATCCACCCTTAATATTAAAAGAACTCTTAAATAAGTTAATTGCTTCAGAATAATAAATTTTCAATAATAAAGATTATTTGAGTGTTGGATACTCTGATAAATTTGTTAAAAGTATTTTATTTAATAGTAATATTTGTAAGGATGTAAAGGTTAAAGAAAAATATGATTTTATTTCTTTGCCATTTAAATTGTCTTCTTATAGAATTGTGTGTAGAAATAGTAAATTGTTTGGAAATAAGAAAATTGCTTGGAAAAGGGGTGTTACATTGAATAATTTATTAAATAATACAAAAGAAGTTTTTGATAGAAAGACTATTCCTGGTGTGGTATATTTTATTCCTTGTTTATTTTGTAAGAAGGTTTACATAGGTCAGAGTAGTTTGAGTTTAAATGAAAGAATAAAGGTTCATAAAAGTAGAGTTAAAAATAGATATCTTAGTTCTGCTTTGTATGTCCATGAAAAAGATACAGGCCACACTATTGATTTTGATGAAGCTAAGGTTGTCTTCTTTGAGAGAAATGAAATCAAAAGAAGAATTAAAGAGTCTTTATTATTGAAAATTTATTATTCTGAAGCAATTAACTTATTTAAGAGTTCTTTTAATATTAAGGGTGGATGGGAAGTGAATGGATTTGTGGGTAGTTTTTAATAGTATATATAATGTGTGGTTTTTTTGTAGTTCTTTACACTTGAGAAGTCTGCTTGTAGCAGTGAAACCTTAGGTTGTGTTTTAATATTATTTTTATGCTGGTCTGGTTTAATTTTAGATTTGGGGTAGTTTTGATAAGAACTTTAATATAAATTTTCCCATAAACTCTGAAATAACTCATTATAGTTAAATAGAAATTATTTTTTTCTAGACCAAAATCACAGTGAAAAGGCAATATTCGGTTCCTTTTAAAAATTTTTTTTAATTAGAAAAGCAAAAAATTAACATTTATAGATAATGAATTAATTAGAGGGAATTTTAACCCAGATTATCAAGCTCCCTTTAGTCATCCGCTCCATCTTATATGACCGGTAACATCTAGCTTAAAAGTATATATAATATACTTGGATTTAAATATTAGATAATGATTAATTTAAAAAAACAGTTTTCTAAATCTTTGGTGATTATTCTTAAAAATAAAAATGAAATAAAACAGCAATAACTCTTAGCAAGAACAGCATCAAGAAAAAATCAAATTATCACTATTAAGCTAAATCAAAGGTGAAAAAATATATACAGAAATGCATCATTTCACTGGAATTTAGTCGATGAAAATATGGAAATAAGCTCTAAAAATGGCTGTGACATTCTTCTAATATCTTTTTTCAAAAATAGTTTTTAAATATTTATTACAAGATTTATTATTTTGCTTTTAGACTACTGTCTAAAAACTAGAGATTCTAATTAAAAATGATTAGTTTGATACCGATTAAGAGATTGTAATAAATTAACAGATATGAAGTATTGCCGAGTGTAAGTACGGCATTTTTTTTTTAAATCAACAAATGTAAAATCAGAAATCCAATTAATTTTTGAATTCATAAATTAATTTAAAATACCTATATACTGGGTGCATTTTAAGTGCACAAGATTCCACCATTCTACAAAATTAAGATAAAGTGCTATTCTTAGTACAAAAGTTGCCAATATGTTAGACACATTGATATATTGAGTAGTTTATTCTAATTTCAATATATGTATATTAAGATCTATGTTCAACAGCAAATTAGAATAACAAAACAACAAGATACTATGATCATATATCAACATTTTTTATCATATATGTAATATTTAATTAATTTTTTTTTTTTAAATTTTACTTAATATTAACCATTGATTTCTTTTATGTAATTATTATTTTTATAATAATTATTTTTTTATATTCTTTTATTTGTTATTTTTTCACTGACATTTTTATTTTTTTAATATATAACTGTCTTTATCGTAATACCTTTTAAACATATGTAAATATATATCCAAAAGATTTAATTTTTGCATATATATTTATATGATGATGATGATGATATTTTTGTTATATGATTACAGATACTATATTGCTTAATTATCCCAATCTGCAGTTGAACAAAAAATTTAACATGTATATATAGTGAAATCGAAGTAAATTAACACAAACAATTTGCCTAATGTATATGTAGTTTTGTTTTAATTGTTTATATTAATTATATTCTAGTTCATTCTTAAGCAATTAACATATTTAAAAGTTCTTTTAATATTAAAAGTGTATGGGAGGTAAGTAGATTTGTGGGTAATGTTTAGTTTAATTATGTTATTTTGTACTTCTTTACACTTGAGAAGTCTGCTTGTAGCAATGAAGCCATTGGTAATGTTTTAGAGTTTATTTTCTTGGCTAGTCTGGTTGAGTTGTGAATTTGGGGTAATTTTGATTTTATATATTGTAACCTTCTCCCTGATCTAACTGGTCATCAACAAATCATGCCGTACATTTTAGCGACTAAATTCTCCTATGAAACCTATCATACTCTCATTATCAAGAATATGGGCATAAAGAAACAAAAATGTAAAACTAACAACATGATTCCTGTATTGAATAAAACTAGCATGAAACTATAGATCTAAAGAAGATCACAAAGTGATTAATAAAGATAATAACTTCTGGTCAAACCAGCTTTGAAATCCACACAAACAAAATGTGATGAGTTAAATTTGATGTTCAGCAAACCAATGAATAACTAATAATTATATCTCTGGAATGATTATGAAATTAAACTTATAAATGAAATGATAAGTAAATTATGATGTAGATGAATAAATGAATGATGGAAAGAAGTAATAATTAAATGGTGGAATGAAATGAGTCTAAGAATGAAGAGAAAAGAGCGAAGATGTATGAGAATAATGAATGATTAAGATGATGATAGAATAAGAGTTAATGAATTGTTAAGATGATAAAAGAATAAAAGTTAATGTATGATTAATCAATTATGATAATGAATTAATGTCAAATGAGAATGAATAACTAAAAGAATGATCAAGATGAAATTGAAGAACAATGTTAATGATGGAGACTGAAATCTTAAACTATAAACTAATATGAGATTAAATGGTAAAAAGATAAGCTAACTAAAAATAGGGATTTCAAGCTTGACACAACCAGAATATTATCATGAAGTTAAGACAAACTATCCATTTTATGCCAAAGAAGTAATTTACATTTTAAAGCTTAGTTGACTTTCATAAACAGTGAAAGTAATCTATTTCATGTCCAACTATAATAATTAACCAGATATAAAATTTATTACAAATTTAAATTCTACCTTGAAACTTGACAACTAATTCCTCTCAGGGTTCAAACACTCAAAATCATTATACACAATATATTTGGTTCAGTGAGAGGGATTTTACCACTACCCGAATATAATACACAAAACAGCTCTCAATATAAACTCAAATTAAGAACTATATTTAGCAGTTACACATCAACTTTATGAACTCACTGACTCTTATAACTTTAATATTTAAGAAATAGGAATAACTTTTAATAAATAAACAGAATCAATATTATGTTTATATTTTAATCTATTACTTAAAATAATATGTACTCTAAGTTATTAGCATTTTGATTATTGTGTGATGATGCATTAGATGTACTAATACTTAAAATAGTCTGTACTCTAAGTTATTAGCATTTTAATTATTGTATGATGATGCATTAGATGTACTAATAAATTATAAGGCTTAACAAAATTATTACGATATAGCATAATAGAGTTAATAGTACTATATTGGTCGATGATGATTTCAATTTATAATCTTCTGATGGGTCAATAGCAAGAACAATAATAGTGTATATATGATTTTTAGCAATAAGATTACAGGCAACTAAATAAATTTTTAAATACAACAAACTATTTACAATATTTACAACTTTTTAATTCAAAGACATGGCATGAAATAAAACAAATACATCAAAATAGATTCGGGAATGGGAAAAATACCTGATATACCATTGACCATACACTTAGTCAATGTGACTAACTTATGCAATGATATTAAGAATATCATTTATTACTCTTTAGCCTATCTTAAGGAATGAAATAATGAAACTTATTTAAGCTGCACTAGCACTTAAATTACAAAACTAGCAGTATATTTAGAACTTTAGGATATGCACCAAGTTTAAATTTAGAATTAAAAATTATCAAGGGTTGCATTATACTGAAACCATTTCTTTTATCAGAATATGATAAGGGCAATTATCATATTCTGCACAATTACTAACTGATTAAGATTTGAAATGAATAAGTTTGGTGTATTAAAGAACAGACATCAAAAGTCAAATACACACAGATCTCACTAAAACATTACCTATGTCCACAACTCAATTATTGAATACTTAAATGATCTTACCAATCCATTGTCAAATCATTATTTGATGAAGATGAATCCACACTGCCAATGTGCATCTCTTGCTTTTACATCTATAAGTTCTACAATTATTAATAGATCTTAGTTTGATCTGTCTATAACTGATAATGATCCTACAACATAATAAAACACTATAACAATTAAGCTAACACTACAGATAAATCAGTGTTCTTAAATCTAACATTATTTTATACTTGCTATATGATTTTTGAACTACTATACTTCACCATACATGGTGGAAAAACTAACTCTATATCATCATGAGGGATTTAACACTAAAAAGGGAGGCTCTATAAAACAACATGACAGTTGTATAATAATATGGCTAATTCTACTACCTCTCTATGGTTATACACATGTGTGGGCTTTGCCTCATCATGAAAAAAAATAGAATTCAGACCATGGATATCCTTTCTTTTAGGGTTATTTATGCTAACAAGCATTAATTACTACTTAGCCTCTACTAAACTTTCCTCTCATGGAATCAGCAATAGGTGACTCTCCATCAGCCCATGCTCAATATTAATATTAATCTATTGGATGCCATTCTATTGGAACATCCTATCAGCTAAAAACTGTCACTAATCATTCTCAATATTATAGCAAGGTAAAACAATACCAACAATATCAGTGGAGATATACATATTCCATTTTACAATGCAAAACCATTAATGTATCAATAGACAAACCAAAAATACATATGTCAAATGATCGTTAATTATTTTAAAATGACAACTATACTTTTGTTAGAGAAAGCACAACATATTTAAGCAATAAAGATCAAACCTGTATTTGTATTCAAAGTGGACAAGTTCATTTCTATGCCAAAATTACAAAATGAAAAAGGCTTATATCAAATTTTCTTTTATATAAGAAAATAACTCGCTCATTCCAATATATATATATATATCTTTGACAAAATGTCTGCATATTCGCCCTCTAATAAAATACACTAAGATCAGTTTTAAACTATAAGAGATAGATATTTTTCTCTCTTCATATCAATGACATTAAGATTATGTTTTCCCTTACTTGGGAAAATAACAAAAATGTATGTAATAATAAATGTATGTGTCTTTTTACATTTTTATATCCCTTTGACTAAATATATTTTTAGACCATGTACCACAATAAAGCATATATGTTTAAAAAATAAAATTCCCAAATAACACATGATGTAAGTAATATACATAACACAGCAATTATGAAAAAAAATAAAAGTACATTTTTATCTATTAAATTTTTATCCTACTTGTTCAAGTTATTTCATCCTGGTGAGTTAGAACAATAAAAATGGATATTATGATGAGCAAACATTCCAGATAACACATATATTTTATTATCCTATTTGATACTAATATAATAAGGCAATATTCAGATGTCTTCAAGTGTATCACAATTAAAATCAGTTTATCCATTTTTCTGCAGATAATTTTACCTAATAACTGTATAGATTATTATAATCTTCAAAACAAACTTTTTAAAGACCTTTATTGATTTATTCTGTAAACGTTTCAAGTGAAGTATAACTAAAATCATTTATTTACATTTGAATCCAGATAATTTTTCTTGAAAATGAGTAGAATTTTATTATTCTTAACATATTTATCTTTTTTAAAATTCTTTGTTAATTTTATTCTTTCCTCCATGGTAATATAAATATAACAATCTTTAAACAGTCGGAGCATTTTTAAACCATCTTTAAAATCTTACTTATACGCATTGCATGGAAAACTTTTATAAGCAAATAATTATTTTGTTCCATTTTCATTAGCAAAGTATTATATAATTAACAATATTAAAAGGAATTTATCCAATTATTAATATGATATCTTGAGCACTTTTAACCCTTTCAATGATTATTATTTAATTGGCTGAATGAGTTAAAAATCAAAACTTGTAATTGGCCAACTCACAACTTTAACAAAATCTATTGTTAAAATAGATCACTTTTAATAATATAAATACGTTAGATTCGTTTGTAAAAAGTATATTACTGAATTCTCAGATTACGAAAGCAAATGAAAGTCTTTTCAAAAATAAAATTTGATTTATAATTTAAAAAATATTCAATTGCGGTGAAATAAAAGTAACCGCTATTCAACCAACCAAAAAAGATTGCTGACGCAATCTTTTTTTTTTTCACTTTAACGTTACGATCAATATGTAGCAATAAATAAATAATTCTTGGTAATATCTTAACTATTTTTCTAAAATAATTTGATTTTTAGTATTATTTTATCAATAATAATTTGTAATTCAATTCAAATATTATTTAAAATGTTGTAAACATTCGTTTATCATTTTCGTAATAAAAATCAAAACGAACGTAACTTTTTACTTTTTGACAGCCATTTCCCTTTCTGACAGAAGTGGGACAGCCAATAAGATTCAAGAAAAGTTGGTGAGGAGGCGGTGCTTTGGTTTTGTTTGACATTAATGGTCATTTTTATTGATTTTTTACTTGTAAAATAACTCTGAAGAGGGCACCATCTTACAGAACTTTTGATTTTCTTTCGAATGACATATAATATGTATACGTGCGATAAAAAGTAGCCAATTTAGAGTGATGTCAAATCTTCTCGTTTTTAGACGAGTCATGCATTTTAAGCGTTAATGAATTTGTAGTTGTTTATTTCTATCATTACACAAAATTGGCACTATGAAAAAGCAGCAGATGATAATAGAGAATAAAATCACTCAATTATTTTTTTTAGCTTTATTAATATTATATGATATAAAATGACTTTTTATTTTATTTATCATATCTTCTGAAATCCCTCTTTAAAATTATTTTGAATTTATTTTCTTGAAATTACAACTTTCAAATGAACATCTGTTCTGCTTTATATTTACTAATGGCACGAAAATACAAACATTATCAACTTTTTAGTTTACTTATAAATAATTTGTGCATCATTTTTAAAGAAGAGATTTTAAAAATATAAACAATATAAAAGCAACAGCTTACTTTTTCTTGAATTTTTCTGGGTTTGAAGCAATATTTATTTAGACAAAGACTTATCTCCATGGCTTTTATTTCCTTCTCCAGTATGACTCCTAGGGCTATGCGGTCATGGAGATGGTGCTTAAAATGATAGCAAGGTTTTTAGATTTATTCCATTATTTCTAGATAGCAAGATATTATAATTTTATTCAATTACATTCCAGAATTTTCTGATTTTTAGTTTTTTTTCCTCCTTATTTTAGATCAGAGTTGAGGTCTGTGTTTGCTCAGTTCTTGTTTTTTTTTTCAATCAACCCCCTGACAACTTTGTTTAGATAATATATATCTTTTATCCCAATGCATTGTGGTCACAAATGCACCAATAATCTTAGTGTGAATAATTAATATTACCCCCCTCTGGCTTCATTTTTAATAACTACCCATAATTATTCAAGACAGCTTTAGATTCACTACATAAAAAAAATATGCTTAAGTAATTGACTATAACCATTTATTTTCCAAGATTTACAAATTTGATTTAATTATTTATTTATTTCAATTGCTATTCAACAATAATAAAATAGCAATATATTTATCTCCCAATTAATAACAACATTTTTTAAATTGTTTTTATCCCTAGTTTCAAACCTACACTGGGTTTGAAATCTCATCTCCACTCAAGCAATTTCCTAGTGCATTCAAAACAGTCTTTATTTAAAGCCACTTATTAAGATTTTTATGCTAGATATATTATTATGATTTAAAATTTTTGATTATTAAATACAGGGATCTAAATAAAAGGTCACAATATATATTCATGCACAAACATTGGCACTCTAATTATATATATAAACAGCATATTTTGTAAAAGATACTACTTATTTCTTCAAAGAAAATGTACTTATCAGAAATAAGCACATAATGGGCACACAGTATTTCTAATAATGAGATTTCTGGCTTAAAAGTTATATATTATGAATACATTGAAGCTTCATTAAAATATACATTAATTTTGAGCTTTAAAAAATAATAAAAATAATTGTATTATTCAAAAAAAATATTTAATTTTCTATATTGATTGTTTTTTAAATGCTTTTATTGAAGTAGGAAAATCATTTTGTTTGTTTGTTAACTTTTGATCTTTTTCAAGTAAGAATAACATTTTAAAATCAAGGTTTAATATATTTAAATACAATAAAAATGCTTGAAAATTGATATATAACTAAGTTATACAAGCCTAATCCATTTGATAAACTTATCTTTTCAATATATCAACTAGTTTGATAGATATAAAAGAGAGGGTAGGGAAAATATGAAAAATATTCAATAACTTTATGTATGACAGTTAACAATTATTCTTAGAAATTTCATTTATTTTAAATAATAATTGCAAGAGGGCAGTAAAACATTTTTTTAATTTAATAACATTTTTTAATCATTTTAAACTCTTAATGTATATATCATATTTAATATGGGTACATAATTATACATGTATCATAAATCAATAACTGAGTTTTCTATTTAAAATTGATAGTTTCTATTTTTATTTTAAAAACAATTGTTTTTTTATAAATAAATAAAAAAAGAAAACTAGAAAACTCACAGTTAAAAAAGATTATGAAAAATATATCTATCAAAAAATTTTAAATAGAAAACTTAGTTATTGATTTATTATATATATATATAAAATTAGGTATATATAGTAAATATAATATATACATTAAGAATATATATATATATATTGTGATCATGTGTTTTTTCACATTGTTCCCATTACCTACTCTAGCATAATAATTTTCTGTATTTGTTTTTTTTTTAAAAATAGTGAATTAATAAATAAAATAAGAGAATAGTTTTGTTATATATAAGCCTTCAGTTCAACATGTATGCAAAGTAGATGTATTGTTATATTTATTATAAGCATAATAGTTGATATTGGGCATGGGAGAATAAATTCCAGTTATTATTAAAATAATAGTTATTATACTAGAATGTGTGTAAGAAAATAATGACTTAATATTATAGTAATTAAGTTTGTAGAAGAGAAGAGAGAAGATAAAGTTGATTTAAAGTTAGCTTTTTTAGGTTTAGAGTAGTAAAGCAGGGGTTAAATTTGTTAGTTTATTGTAATTCAGCTGAAAGTTCATTAAAGTTATTTTAATACTTAATATCTTTAAAATTTGTAGGTAGTTATTTTAAGAAGTAATTAATAAGTTAAGTTTAAAGCTTAAAATGTTATTTTTTTCATTCATGTATATGTGTGTGCATGGATGGATAAACTTGTTTTTATAATTAATAAGGTAGTTTTATCTTAAGTTACACAAACTCATAAAAAAATAATTATAATATTAGTTAAAGTTAAATCTGTAATGAATAAAATATTTATTAATTCAAACTTTAATAAATTAATATTATAACAAAACTCAATTTGTAAATGAACAAACAATGTTTAATTATTTGTTTTATTATATTATTTTTCTAAATAAGAAACTAAGTTTAACTATCTTTCAAATTAAGTTCATTAGATCACCTAATTATGAAAATATCTAGATTAAATGACATCATTTACTGATTGACTTATCTTGCAGTTAAGATTTTAAAATATATATAATCTATTTTATTGATCATTAATGAAAATTTGACAGTTAAATAATAATAATAATAATAATAATAATAATAATAATAATAATAATAATAATAATAATAATAATAATAATAATAATAATAATAATAATAATAATAATAATAATAAATACTATAAAAAGAGAGGTTTTGTTGGTTGAGAGGCTTTTGGTTTCTCTCTTTTTTTCTTTTTTCTGGCCCAAGCTGCATCAGACTAAAATTTTAAAAGTATTAATTTTTTATAATTATTATTTTATCTAAAAGTGCTAAATATTAAACTTAATCATACTTAAATCTACAATGCACTGCTAAAAGCACACAGGTATCTCATTTCTTTTACTGAATCTCAATTTAAACTTTCTTGATTATTACATAATGCTATGAAGGAACTTTGTGTCTATTTTAAGTAAATTTAGTCTATTTAACTTCAAAATGTATTTCAACAGAAAATAGATGATGTGTTTAATTATAGTTATTGTAAAATATATGTGGAACATTTTTCTAGTTCATATCCATTTGCTTATTTATCTTCTAAAAAGAAGAAAATTAAAAGTAAAATTAAAATGCATAGACTATTAAGCTATGCATTAAGTTTTAAAATGTGTTATATTAATTTTTTGCCTGCTAAACAATAAAATAATTATTAAAAAAAACTTATCTTAAGAATGATTTTGAAATGTTTTAATTAAATTTAGCTACATTTTAACATAATTCTTCATATATGAAAAAATATAATGGATGAATTTTACTATTATTGTAATAATTTCCATGCTGATGTTATCAAATTAAATTTTCATAGGAAAAACTTGAATTTAACACTGCATGAATTAAGTAAAGAAAATATACATGAGAATAATTAAGTCATCTAATCTTTTTAGTATTAATTTAAATGTTTTGAGGGAATAGCGGCATATATTTAGACATTGATGAATGTGAACAAAATATTTGTCAAAAAATGCAAATAGGATTAGCAGAAATATTACTAGAGACATTTGATATGCTGTATATTTGTTGCTAACTACTTCTTTATATAATATTTAAATAAAATTATTGAAGTGGAAATCTAAAAAAAATGTTTTCATTATTATACAACAAATAATTTAAAAGTTTAAAACGTGTTTCTTTAAAAGAAGAAAAATAAAGACGCATTATTAGTTAAACAAACCCATAGGATCCCAAGATATAATCAGCTGAACAAAGTAATTGCATTTCGACATCATCATTCTCATATTCTCTGACTTACTGCTCTATTTTTATTTTATTTTTTATATTATTAAAATATGTTTAAATCTAGAACAAATTTAGTTTTAAGAACTATTATACTATATTGTGTTTGGAAATCTTTTGCCATATTTTTTTAAAAAAAAGATAAAATATTATGTTTTGACTTGAAGCTTCACAAAACTGTTTACCCATTGAAGGAGTACTTCATGCCCTTAACAGACTGCCCAGTACAGAGAAATTCTGCTAATGAATTAAGATTTTGTGTTTGGTAAAAAATGGGGGAAAATATTTTATGCAATATTTTTCTTTCGTATTTTTCTATATTTTCAACAATTCTAGTTTAGTATTATAATTGCATTGGGTAATTTATTCATGTATTTTAATTTTAATGGTTTATCAGAATGTGTAGATATTCTACACATTGTCAGGTAAATATTTTTATTATATGTGTTGGTATTTTCTGGATAAACCAAACTATATTATATTTTGAGTCAACAGAGATATTCATCTCTCATAATTAGTATTTTTAAAATTTATGATATTTCATTCATTTATTAGTAAAACAGCCAAAGTAATTATCAAAAGTTTTGATATTTTGCATATTGCAATAATAGTAATAACCACTAATATTTCCATACATTTGAGAATTATTATTCTGACATTCTTATTTATTTTATCAGTCATATCCACTTATTTTCTATAAATTTGATATTTTATATTCCATAAATGTGTGTATTGTTACTTTATGCCTAAATTTTTATATGCTATTAATTTTTTTAATTGATATTTAACAGTTGTTTGACTTAATTTTACATTGTTGGTTTCATACATTGCTTATTGTTTATTATAGTTTAAATTTGTATTTTACTTTAGTCAATTTTGGTGTTAAGTTAGTATCTTGCCATCATTTGGTTTATGGTATTGAATGGCCTCATAATATCAGGCCCTACTTGCTCCTGTCTATTATTGTGCTTTATGGAGTGAACAAGTTTCCCCATTATATAAGCTTTTTCATGAGTTTATAGTGCTTTGCTCTCATAACTATTATTACATATTTAAAGATACCTAAATCCTTAGACAGGATTATATTTCTTAGTGTGTTTTCCCATTTTTCTCTATGTGCTGTGACAAGGTACACATATACTTAGCCTTATATATGGCATTTGAAGCCACCAACTATTTATTTGTTCATGTTGTTTAACTCTGCAGGATGTATGCTTTGGTCTATTATTCATGATGTATTTAAATCTATTTCTTCACCATGGTAGATGATGTTGTTTTGTGATCTAGATGTGTGATGACAATGATAAGCTAGTTTTGAAAGATTTACTTTCTTCAGGTTGCACTTTGTTGTTTTAGTGCTAAGAAGTGTATAACAATGTCTGCATTATGTTGCTATGATGTTATAATAAGCTTCAAGCAAACTAACAGGAGATAATATGGCCATTAAGATCAATCCACATATATTCTATGCAATTGTTTTATTCACCTAGAATTTTTCGCCGATGGATATGTAAGTCATTTACATTAAATATATTGATATTAGTAAAAATCAGTCTTATGTCACATGACCTATATAGCTTGTATTACCAATATGTAATATATAAAGATCATGCTAATAGCTCTAAACAAGCTTATTTATTTTATTTTTTAAGATAAATGCTACAAGAGAAAATACCTGAAGCCATTATCTATGATGGTTCCCATCCCTAGACCGGTTTTGAGCTATGGCTCTCATCAGTGAGGAGCTAGGACATTAGATTCAAAATAAATAAGCTTGTTTAGAGCTGTTAGCATGCTCTTTATATATTAAATATTTTGGTATTATCAGTATTATGTGGACAGTAATTTATTAATAGTATGTGTGCACATGACATCTGATGAGTGATCCATATTTTTCTTTCATTCAGTTTATTTAATAGTACAGAATATCAAGCAATATGAGATCATTTATTTTAATCTGATATTAATTTTATTATGCCAACAATTGATTTAAGTTGATTTAACTGGGAATTCAAATTATTATCAAATAAGCCCATTAACAAATGTTATTAATGATTATGATTTTGAAAAATAAGTAATTAAAATAGAATTATGATACTTAGCTATTGTTAAACCAGTATGAACATTTAATTTTATGAGACCCAAAATTGTTTATAGGATAATCTAGTGGAATTAAGATGTATAAAAGTTAGCTATTGTTAACTCACAACTTTTATTAATACTGTTTAGTAAGTTGATCTGTTTAAAATCATTTGTTTCAAAACCTTGTTTAGTCTGTTCGCAAGGCTAAAATATATTACTATAGTACTTATAGTCAAAAAAACATTTTAAACAGTGCTATCTTGGCAATAATTCCAAACTTTGTTTGAATTTTGTTTTATCATTTTAGTAATTGTAAATAAACCTATTTATTAATTATTTTTTTAAAAATCTAGTTTCTGATTTTTTTTTTTTTTTTTCTGTATGGTATTGTCTTGGGTTCACAATATTATTTTCATTGACTTAATGATATTCAAAATATTCCAATATTCACAGAAATAAAAATAAAGTCATGCATATAATTGTGATTTCTAAGTGAAATCAAGGCAACAGATAGTTAAACATTTTCAGATATAAATAATAATATTTTACATTAAGATATATTTCAAATATGTTTATCTTCTAAGAAAGAAGATTGCACAATATGGAAATGAAGATTTCTTGACATTTCATGAGATTATCTATACTATTTCTGACTGCACACAATTAAGTTAATAGATATTGAATAACATTTTATTTCAAGGTCCAATTACATTTAATTACTTATGAAGGTTATCTGTGGGAGAGTGGAAAGACATAAAAAGCATCCTTGTCTTTCTACAATCTTGAGTGATATCCTGGATAAAAAGGCTACATTTTAAATATTTTAATTAGGCAATTAGATATTAGAATAAATATCCTTTTATGCAATTTTAATGGGTATTGTTATTTAATAGTAGGAAGCAGTCACTACAAAAAAACTGTTTGCCTCCTATAGTTGGCCAGGATGTCATTCACTCATTCATTTATCCATTTATTTATTTAATAGACAACATTACATAATAATACAATTTACAACAGTCGCAGTAGAACCCCTGCAATTAATTATTCTTATTTCCACAGTTATTTTTCCAATTCTTTAAGACCTAATATCAAATATTGGTATTATAAGATAAGTATTCCTTATTTATTCCCTGTGCTATAAGAAAAGTACATTTTATGATAGTTTTACATAAATCAAATATTTCAGGTGATGCTATTCAGAATTGATAAGAATATTACTATATCCTTGAAATATTAGAAAAGAAGATTTATTAGAAAATACTTCTTTAAGTACTGATTTATTTTACTCAGAGAATATAATTTAATGGAAGGTTGAGTCTGATAAATATTTTGCAAGAGTAGAAATTTTCGTCTCTATCATTTATTTCAAATCATTTATTAAGCTATGGTTATTTGCAGTATTGTTTGATTTTTCCTTCGTCTTATTAAAAGTCTCTGGAGTATCATCTTAAAATTAATGTAACCCCACTGAGTATAGCTCATGTTCCAGGAAAAGAGGTTCTAGAATAATAGTAATCTCATTATATAATATTCCCATCGCCTGAAAAGATAAGAAGAGGTTTATTTAGGTTGCAATATATATTAACTTACTGCAGAAATATTTAATGACTTATATATATTATGTGTGTGATAGTGATTTAAAGTAAAATTATATGTATTAAGTGAAATTCATTTACAATATATGCACATGTATTATTATATACACATACTAAATATATAAATAAGGGATACACATCTTTAACTTAAAGCAGAACTATTTAGTGACATATATATATATATATATATATATATATATATATATACTATATTATATATATATATATATATATATATATATATATATATATAATTAATAAAATAAGTTATAATTTTTGTAACTTGTTTTTAAGCTTGCATTTAAATGATCACTAGATGGAGTTTTACCAGTAGCTCAAATAAGCTTTATTTTTATAAGTGCCAACAGAAAAAGAATTCAAAATCTCTATCATTAACCCTACCTCTAGACCAACTGTTTTCGAGATTATGGCTCACCTCAATGAAGGGGACACCAGAGAAAGAATTCAAAATTTCTATTGTTAACCCTACCTCCAGACCAATTTGTTTTGAACTTATGGCTCATCTCAATGAAGGGGTGGCCCCTTCACTGAGGTGATCCATAAGCTTGAAACCAATTGGTCTGGAGGTAGGGTTAACAATAGAGATTTTGAATTCTTTCTCTGTTGGCACCATAAAAATAGGACTTGTTTGAGCTATTGATAAGTTCCATCTAGTGATCATATATATATATATATATATATATATATATATATATATATATATATATATATATATATATATATATATATATATATCAACTATAAGTGTCCAATTAATTTAAAGTACAATATACTTTCACATTTTTGTTTACTGTGCCAATACTAAAAACTTAAAAATAATAGAGACAAAAATGAGAAAAAAATACATATACATATAAGAAATATAAAATAAATAATTGCATTTATTTTAAATATTTTAAAAATTATGATTCATCATTAAATGAATGGTTTTTTTCTAATTAGTGTCAGATCATTAATAAAGAATGTTTAGTTTTATATTTCATATTTCTCCATGAATAAATGTCATATATATATAGTAAGCTAGACATCTTATAAATTTGCTGAGTTAGTAAAAGTGAAGTTTTTAGTTCATTGAGGTAGATATATTAAAATTAATCGATTGTTAATATTTCCCCTTTATGAATAGGTTATATACATATTGTGGAATAGAGGGTATTAAATAAATTGTAATAGGACAATTAAAATTTAGTAAAATTTACTACATAAATTACTTAAGGAAATTTTAATTTTATTCTAAATAACTCTGAATTAATCTAATAAATAAAACTCTAATATGCCTATTAAAATAGCGTGATTAAACTGTGTATTTTCTAGCCTATTACTCAATTTATTTTATGCAATTGCTTAAATCGTAATTTGTATTTCATTAGATAAAAAAAATATTGTTGTTGAGTAAAATGATATTTTTACACATATTTTAAAAAATCAATTGCACTGTAATAATCTAACCATTTTGGCATTCTTATCAATATTTATTTCAAAACTAATAGTCATCTTGCCTCTCTTGCATTATTATCTCCATCCTTTAATTTTATTTTATTTTTTACTTTTATACATTTCCGAAATTACTTGTGTTTTTCTGCTTTATTTTTTTTTTATTATCTTAATTCTTTGGACATCCTAATTTCTTTTTGGCTATCTCTTTTTCCCCTCCATACGTATAGCACTCATATAATATCTAAATACTCGTCTCTTTTTTTTTGATATCTAATTTATATTCCCTGAACTTTCACTATTAAATGTATCTGGTCTGTTTCATTTCAGCCTCTTTCTAATATAGATACTTTGGTTTTATCCCAATTATTTTTTTAACGTTTTTCTCTCCACTGCTTAGCCATCATACAAAAAAATCATTTTTTTTTTATGGATATAGATTCAATAGCAATTGATAATCTAAATATCTCCAATTTCAACTATAATAATTCATTATTTAATTTCAATGATAGAGTTCAAACTTAAAAACCAAAAATCTATTAACTAACAACAATTCGATTATTTTAGCCATTATTTTAAAAGTTTTAATTCTATCATCTTCACATATTTATTCCTAATTTTATATCTATTTTCTTTTAAGCATTGATCTTTCTATCTAGTTTTTTATCTACTTACATTAAGATTGCAATCTATTTTAAATATTTTTAAAACATTGCCAAATCTTAATATATATAAAACATTGCCAAATCTTAGTATTACCTTGTTTTTTAATCTCTTTTATAAGTGCATACAATATATTTATTTCTCCCTCAGGCCTCCCCCTCTTCTCCATTTCCTACTTTTCCTTTTTTTTGTTTTTAGCTGTCTTGTTTATTTTCTCCCAATTATTATATTTAATAATAGTATTTTTTCATTTTTGAGATGACTCTCATCTCTATGAATTTTAATTTCTCATTAGACTATATATGTTCGGTACTTTACTGTTTATTTAACCAACTTCTCTTTTACATATTCTAAAAATCTACATTAATAAAAAAAAAATGTATTTTTCTATTTATTTTTTAGATCACTGTTTTCATTTTTCATTCTCTTATGTGTATATATATTTTACTCTTTTTTTTTCTTATTCGTAATCTAATATCAAACAGTTTTTACTATAAAATATATATCTAAAATCCTACTTTCTAATATTCTGTCACTTCTATCACTCAAATGTAACCATACTCTCTAGCAACAACAATGTCATATAGTAATCATCTTAACTTTAACTTTATTTTCAGAAAATATAAAATATGCACTTATATCAAATCATCTCATCTGGGATATTAAATATAACGAGCTATTTATTCATTCTGTTCACTTAATATCTTACGTGCATATTCATATGTTTCTGTTAATTTGTCTTCATATCATTTAAGCCCATTCATGCTATCATGTTTTTTTTTCAAAACACTTTCTTAATCTCTAACACTCGTTAACTGTTTTTGTGTTCCTTATAAAACATATATGTTTTTCACCAATTCTTTTTCTTAAAATATTTAATTATATCATTTAACTTTGTTCTTTTTTTACTTATTCAATTATATATAACTTTTCTTTCAGAGTAATCTCTTCTTTGTTTTTATAACTACTCTTTTATCACTGCTCTAAACTTTTTAGTAGCCGCCCATACCTAACTCACTACTAAAAATAGTTTCATCCTTTTATTGACAATATTCATATATTTCAAATAAAAAAAAATTTTATGCAATTGCTTTTCTCATTCGTTCTCCCACATTCATTTAGCTACAATATTTTTTATTCATAATTTGTAAAGTAAAGTTTTTGTTTTATATAATATACCGTTTTGCATTTAATAATTTTTATTATTTTTTGATAATCTAAATTTGTGAGAAATACTTTTTGTTGGGAAAGACATTGAATTTTAGGAGAAGCAAAAACAATGTGTTTTAAATCAATAAAAAAAAAGACATCGTAAAATAGATATTTACAATAATATAAAATCTTGAGCTATTCCATTCTTAGAATATGTAAAAATTAAAAGTTTTTTTCAGCAAAAGAACAATAACTGTGCAGTAATATGCTATAAAATGGCTTCTTCTTGAACCAAATCAGAAGTTTCAGTGCATAGATTATATGTCCAAAAACCTTACTAATCCAGAATAAACATTCCCTTCTTCTAAAATCTTTACATAACATAATAAACTTTTCTAATTCTTACTTCTTATTATCCAATTATTTTTTCAATTCTTGTTTAATTAATTAACCCTTATCTCATATTAATAAAAGTAATTTTAATAATTTCACTATCCTGTCCTTATATTCCCAATTTTGTTATAAAAGCCTAAATAACATATCAGAAAATCTTTACTTTTTTTAATTCCTTTTACTTTTAATTCTTTTCTACTCTCTATACAATTTATCCTGGTATTTTCTGAATATTCTGCATTCCAAAAATAATTGTTCAATGCCCTGCCACCCATCACTTTTATATAAACTACATCTACAATCCACATTCTTTTTCCACTTTTGTATTCTTTCATTAGTATATCTTTTGAAACAATAACCAAAAACTCCTGTTAGTGTTACCAAGCATCTTTTCATATTTTGTATACTTTTTATTCTTTTATGATTTCAGACTTTTTATTTTATTTTATAATTCTATTGCTTTTTTGTAACCAACTTATCTATCACTTTTTCCATCTCTCATATTATACAATCTCCACACATTACTCATTTCTCTACACATTTACCTCATTTCTTACATAAATATATAGAAATAAATTGTCTATCAATTAACTTTGCATATTAGAAAATATTTCTTCTCCGTTATGTTTGTTTGTTGTCTCTATCAAATTTGACAACTCAGACAAGTCTAAAAAATTGCTCCTTTTAAAATTATTGAGATCTTATTTAGAAGGCTGTGCTGTATAGAAGAATCTCATCCACCAGTCCTGATTACAACTTGAAACTTGAATCTGGACCAAGCAAAGTTATTTTCAAGTGACTTAGGATTTTTTCAAGTAGATAATTTATACCCCATCTAACTAATCATTTCCATTGGTTAGTAAATGGTTATCTATGTTTCCTCAGCTGACAAATCCTTATAATCTGGCAATTGGAAAATCCTGTAAGTACTGGCTTTTTGTCATAGTTTTTCTATGAGAACTTATTAGAGAGGCATACAACTTACAATTGGCTATTTATTTAAAAAGCTATGTGCTGACATCACGCTTAATAAGAATTAATATTTACAACTTTAAATTGATTCAAAATATTTCTAAATTTAATATCTGAATATTGACTCATTGTAAATCGAAAGATTTCATGAATTTTAATGTTTAACAGAAATAGTGGACTTAATCAGTGAATAATTTATTAGCTTCATGCTCCCAAATCAAAATACTTTAGATTTGCCTATATAATTAAGAAAATAGGTTGAGAAATAAGAGGGTTCCTCTTATCTTTATAAAGTTGAATCTTGCATTATTTGTAGAGATCTCTCTTGTTAAAATTAAGCACTCAAAGTGCATGTACTAAGGTTTTAGCCTTATATAAGTATTAATAAAGGTAATTAAATTTAAATTTTAAAAAAAACTTAAATAAAAAATTATAAAAAAGAAAAAAATGCACAAAAATGAAACATTAAAATAAAATAATAAAATTCACATAATGTATTAAATCATTCTTCAAGTTTTTGTTTCAACAATTAGCTTGGCAGCTTTTCTATAATTTATCATTTTAGATACAGTCTTGTTTATGGAAATTATTGCTAGATCATTTAATTGATGTTAGAACTGTTGTTCAATCAATATTTTTTCTAAAATTTTCAGTTCTAAAAAAAGCTGTATCCATCTGCCAAATAATAGATATGCTAGCTTGAGTCACAACAATTTTTGGAAATGTAAATTATTTTCACATGTAGCACTAAATTTTTATTACAATAATCTAGATTTAAATATTTACTTCTCTTGAGTACTCTCATGTGCAGATTTTTGCATTCAGTTAGGCAGAGGGTAAAAGAAAATACTCAAGCCTGCTTTTTTATCAACTTATAAAAAATGTAATAAGTGATTAAAGATAGTAAGGAAAAAAGGAAAACAGATAATTCTATTTGTATCAAAATCAGCATATAGGAACCAACTTCTTGTCCTACATATAGCAAAAAGTACTCTTAGTTAGGCGTTGTTTATTTGTTTTCACAGAAACTTTATATCTAAAGCCCATTCAACTATCATCAGTAGTCTAAACACAACAACTAATAATATATAAATAACATATTAAAAAAAATTGTAGCCAAGTTGAGTATTTTATTTTGTCATTCTTCAAGTGGGCTATTTAAAATATATTCTGTTGAGTTAAAATACATTATATTGACAGTTAATAACACAATAACTGACTTGTCACCAGTCACATTTCATTTCTAACTTCAGAAGCAGAAAAGAATAGCAACATATTCTTTTTTTCCAGTTTTAATCATTAAACAAAATTTCATATTATGCATTATTATTTTGACTACTTGCTTATGACTATTTACTATTTTTTTCTCAACTCATCTTTTATAATTTTGTAAAAATATCTTTTTATTACTTAGTTATTATCATTATTTTAATTAACCTAACTATGCTGTGTTTTTTACTGCCTATCAAAATTTTATTCTTCTTAACAAATAATTGTTTAATATTTAGTATATTTTCTCATTGTTATTTCTAAAATATTTTAGATTTTTTTATTATGAAGTTGAATTAGTAACGTTCTTATATCAATAAATCTATTCTCACTTTACAATTTATTAATAGCTTGTATTTAAATGGTTAAATGTTTAATACTTAGACTATTTTTTCACTGTCTTTTCTAAAATCATAATAGAAAATCGTTTTTTAATTATTGTTTTATCTTAATTAAACTATTTTTTGCCAAGTCTAAAACACATTTCATTTTTAAATCATGAATGTACATATCACATCAAGCAAGTAACAAATTCTATTGATTGTCCACCACCACCACCACTGCCTCTCTTACAGCTACACACATACACATATTTTACCAATTTCTTTTGTTAGATTAATTTTATGAATATATTGTAAACTTTAAATTGACTCTTGAAATCATTAAAATGCATTAAACTAATATTATATTGAAGTCTATTATAAAGAAGCTTTCTTGAGTTTATAATTAATAGAGTCAACACTTTTTTCTCATTAAATTAATATTTATTAAACAAATTCAAAGATATATAATGAAAACTGAAATGGCAGACATTTTAGTCACATAAAAGTTAGTTCACAATTTAGTTTATTAACTTTATCTTTAGCACTAAAAATATAGTACAGATTTTGATTAAAAGCCTTGACTTAGACCTGGATGAGTATACTGTAATAATTTTAAACATGAGTAAAAAAAATCTGAATTTGAAACCTAATAAAATAGACATTAAAAAAAACCAGTAAAAATAGAGGATACTTAAATAATAAAACTATATTATATTTAATTTGTTTATCTTTTTATCTCTAGTAATAAAAATGTTGTATATATTATATTTTTCTGTTTGTCTGAAGATTTATAATGATGGCATTTAAATAATAATTATATGTTGGACTATTTCTATTATCTAATACCAAATGTTAAATGTCCTTAGAAAAATTCAAACTTTATTTAATATTTTTTAATTGCATTTAACTGTTAGTAATAATTTATAGGTTAATATATAACAATGTTTCAAATGGTATTCTTTTTCTTTCTTATTCTAGTGTTTCTGGCCTGGAAAATAACAGTGCTAGCATGGGAATCGAATCTGGATCTTTAGATTCATGAATATTAAATTTAAAATAATACTCTAGCCAGCTAGGCTATTCTTCCATAGATGAAAGTCAGTAGAAATTGCATATATTTATTTGTGATAGTCCTGCTGATTTCTCCACTTTTTGTTAAGATCAAGGTTAATTAATGGTTTCCAGACATTATGAATATCATACTAAGTTGTCTTGTAAAGTATTTACCATGATCATATGAACAACCTCATCAAATTTTTTTTTTTGTACTTTTTTTTCTCTATCCAAAATTTTTATATTTTCCCAACGGAGTACATCACTATGGAACAGAGCAAAAGAAATTTATTCAGGAACCAACTATTTTTTTTTTTTAAAAAAAAAAAGATCTACATAAAACAAACTCTCATGAAGAATGGTTATCCATCAGCTATCATTAAAAGAAACTTATAGTTAACAAAAACAAACAGATATATATATATTGGCTGAAGAGTGTCAAAGCACTAAAAGAATTTCTGCAAAAAATGAAATTACGTGCATGAAGGAAGGCAATGGTCATCGTTTCATGCTGATAAATAACAGTAAGTTTGAAAAAAAAAAATAATGACGCAAATTGCTGCTTTAAAATGTAATAGTCTTAACAGTTACAACTTTAAAACTAAAAAAGATAAATGTATAACTTGCATATTTAAAAAATATACAAATAAAGTATATCTACAATACTTGCAAACGTACCGTACTTAGCAATTTATTGCCTAGATCAGTGATTGCGAACCTTTTTACTTATACGTGCCAAAAATTTCCAAAAAAATATTTATTGAATGATTGGCGTCCCATACAGTTATCAAATCAAAATATAAACAACTCAATTATTGCAGTTTTTAAAAGTTTATAAAACAAAATAATAATAATTAAGCAAATTTTCTAAATAACCTAAATATAAATGAAAGATATTTATTTAAAAGAGTACAAGTTGAATAAAATATAACAGTAAAATATTAATAGTAATTAAAACAAAATTTTAGAAATAAACATATAAAACCAACATAAATAGATGTTATTTAATGATATTTTTGCTGTTGTACATTGGATGCCAAATGTTTTATATCTGGTTTATATTTTGTCATTTTTAATAATATACATGCTGAATTAGATTCATCTGTCATTCTATTTCTCGAACTGTCTTTAATTAAATTCATTTCTGAAAACAATGATCCACATGCATGTGTAGATGAGAAAATCGATAATATAGCGGTCGCTAATTTTTTTACACAATTTCATATATCCTCCATCATGAAAAGTTTTTCCATGTTTGGCAATTACATTTGAAATATAAAAAAAAACGATTTTCGGTCAATTTCATTATACATGTTGATTGAATACAATATTTTTAAATTCTTGGGCAATATATTCTTTTTGTTCATCTTTTCTGTGATTGGTCTTATAATGTCATTTTACCATGATGTTCTCAATACAACTGCTTGGGAAAGTAAAACACATACTGCCTAGGTGCCTTTGTTAATCATCCCATACTCATCAGTCCACCAATTTTGAAATTCTCTACTGCTTGATAATTTTTGTTTTTTTATTTTCATTAGTCATATTAATATAATGGTAAGAATTTTTTTTAAAAGTAAATTTAAATGAGCTTTAATAATTTTATAAATCAAAGATTTATTATATGTTAAAATAAATTATTATCCTTACATTTCACTTTTACAGCAAACTTCAAACAAAAAAAAATGTAGTTTGATAGCAGTGATTATGCATTTCGTTTCTTTGTTGGCGATTTTGTTTTCGTTTAAAAAATGAAGTGTCAACACGTTTAGATCAAAAAAGATTAAGACAGAAAACCATTTTATTACTTTTACTTCAGATTTAAAAAAATTTACTTCAAAGAATCATAAAATATTTTACTGACTTTACTTTCTAGTTTTATTGGAATCATTTGACAGGTTTATAGAATATAATGCTATAGTATACTGGTCCAACTTTATTTGTCTTAGAATATTGCCACTACATATGTATTTTTTTTTTTTTAATTTTGTAATTTATTGCTTAAATCAGAGTTCAATTGTAAACTGAATTCTAATATAATATTTTATTTATTTATTTTATCTTTAGCTTACAGTAAATTTTTATTAGTACAGATTTTAGCAACAAAAAAAATATTGAATAATTTAAAGCATAGAAAATTATGATATATAAACAGTTTGCATGATAGTAAAAAATTCGAACATACCATCTTTGGCATGTGTGCCATAGGTTTGCCATCACTGGACTAGATTATTTACAAATATAAAAATGCATAATGAACACCCACTCTCTCAGCCTAATGATCAATTTTGGCAGAGCATATTATTACAGAACTTCCAAATTTATCGAACAATTATTTAAAGAAGAATTGGGTTTTCGCAAACATACTATAAAATGGTCTTTTGTGCTATAATTTCTAATGATCATAGAATGTCCTTTGATGTGACAGAAACTTTATGGATTAGTTAATCATAAAAAATCAATTATAAATTATTAATGAATTATTAAGAAATAGGAAATTTATCATAGAGTTCTTCAATTCGATAGACAAGAACATTGTGGCTACATACAAAGGGCAAGAATATGAAATGACAGAGTCTTGGCCAATGGGCTTATCCATTAATGGAATAATTTGAAGTCAAACTCTGGCTTTTAAAGAAACAAATATAATTAACCCTATATTAAACACACAGGGAAATGCTATGATGTCTTTGTGCAGCGCAAAATACAATTAACCAAATTCTCAGAGATTTGAACACAAATTCAGGTTTGAATAGTTGAGTTGGAAGATATTAATCTAATTCAATATCTGAATTAAAATTAAAGCAGACACCCAATGCACTCTATTACAAAATGGTTAGAAGCCTCCCCATATCAGAAGATACATAGATATAAAATCTAAAGTGCCATCATCTCATAAATTAGTAGGGCTTAAAAACTTTTTATATCAGAATTATTATCTATGTCAATATGAAGATGATAGAACTGAGATCATTCAACATTATATGATTGACTTGATAAAAGCAGTTTATTATAAAAGCACATACATAGATATGTAGACCAATTCAGAACCAAAATTATTTATAAAACTGGTGATGGTAAAAATAATAAAAGTGGGATTTCTCTGCCATATTTATTTCATATGACTAATAAAATAGTACAATACATTTGATCAAATATAAAATAGATTCAGAACTCCCATAAATTTAAACAAGCTTATTAATAATACAAAAGACAAAATTTTAACACTGTACTGCCCCAATATTATGGGGAAACTAAAAAAATCTTAGAACCAGAATGACTCAAGACTCATTAATGTATAAGAAATCCAAGATTAAGCCTGAATCATCTAGTTCATCCTTCTTTCTCAATCATGAGAGACAACACAGCCATAGCTGTGATCTGAGTGCTGTTAGAGTTGTATGTGAAGCGAGAAATGATCACAAATGCAAAATAAAAGAAGCATAAGTTTATTACACAATATGAATATGTAATAAATCAAAAAAGTAATAGTATTCAAAACAGCAAAGAATTAATGTTCGCAGCAGAATAACCATGAATATGATGTGAAAATGTCTAAAGTATACCCTGTACAATAATATTATTAAAAATTTTATATTCAAACTCTTTATAAATATCATTGTATATTAATATCTAGAATGGCAAAGTATATAAATGTAATTACTATAGTGTATATATATATATAATCAGAGATGGAGCTCTACCAATATCCCACTCAAGCTTGTTTACAAAAAATGCTGAGAAAATCGAAAATCCAATATCTCTTTCAAATTGTCTCCAACCTTTAAACCATGGTTTCAAGCTAATTGGCTTTCATCAGTAAAGGGAAGGAGAACTCTAAATCTTTACATATCTGAAAAATTTGTGCTTTCAAACTTATAGGAACAGTTTGCTTTAGTACTGTTCAGTAGAGTTGAGATTCTCTCTCAGCATTTTTTGTAAACAAGCTTGAGTGGGCTATTGGTAGAGCTCCATCTGTGATCATAAAATGCAAGCTATAGGCAGGTTAAACAATTTTTAACTTGTTTTTGTTTATCATCTATATATATATTTTATGGGTTATTATTCTAATAAAAAGCAGAAATAAGGAGATTTTATTCATGTAAACAGAGATAACCTTCACCTTTGATGTTGTCAGAAAACTATCAATTATTAGTAATTGACAATCTCCCTGAGGCTAAATAAGTTTTCTCCATTAACCTATAGTAGCTCTTTTGTTGGGGTTTATTGTTGAAGTAAAAAGAGATATAAGAAATAGCAGATAAACTAAATAAAATCTACAAATAATATAATGTCAAAACAGCTTTTTAAAACCATGGAACACTATGAGGAATTTTACTGTATGCAAAATCTAAACTTGAAATACTGAAAAACAAAAACTGTATCTATAAAATATCATCCAAAAGCAGTAGGATGTATATTGGTGAGACCAGCCACTCAGTGAAAGCTATTAAAAAAAGCATAAGCTGATGTTTACAAAAAAAACATATGTATCCAAATTATTAGACCTTGTTGGGAAAACATAAAAATGTTAAAATAAAGAAGAAAAATTGCAAAGAAAAAAAATCAAAGCAGTTGCTCACATGATAATGGCAAATGACCACATAAGTCAACCTAGTAGGATAATTTACAATGTCTGGAAATCATTAATTAACCATAATATTATATGAAAAATTTACTAATTCTTTGGCAGAATAGCCTAATTAGTTAAAGCATCATCTTAAATTCAATATTCATGAATCTAAAGATTCAATTTCAATTCCTATACTAGTACTGTCATTGTTAGACCAGAAACATCTGAAAAAAGAAATTAGAGTAATACCATATGAATCTTTGTGCTATATACTAACATGTTTTCTATTATTAACCATTAAATGTATTTGAACAGGTTAAATAAAATTTGCAATTTTCTAAAAACATTTAACCTTTAATATTAGATGATGGGAATAGTCTATCATATAATTACCAATACTGTATTTTTATTTAAAAGAATTTTCTTAAGTGATTGTACTGCAATAATTTTAGACATGAGTAATAAAAATTGAATTTGAAATCTGATAATGTCATCAAAAAATATTACAATATGGAAACCTGGTAATCATGGTGAATATTTAAATCCTAAACCTAAGTTATAAATTTAATTCACTTACATTTTTCTAACTCTAGTGGTAAAATGTAAATATTATATTTTTATTTAGATATTATAATAAGTTTAGACATAAGCCATAAAATTGAATTTGAAATCTGATAATATTGGTATTAAAAAAATTATTCAAAACAAAAAGTGTGGGGGGGGGATTAAAATATCTAAATGTTATGAATGGAAACAGTAAATCAATGAATGCCATTGACTGAAATTTTAAAAAATTTTATAAGGACTATTGATTGATATAATAACATGTGCACAAGACTTTACATAGCAGTTAAGCTTTAAGTAAAGCATTAGACATCATTATCATATTTTGTGACCTTATTTATATTTAGTTTTTCTTCTGGAATTTGTCCAACTTTGCTAATTATTTTTTAATTATTTTTGAATATATTCAGATATTAATTTCAATCATGAGCCAGAAAATACTATTAAAAAATTAATCAGTATTGGAGTGAAAAAAGAGGTTATTTTTAAAAGGGAAAACTATAAAAATATTAGAGATGATTTAAATTCTGAATATGGTAGGATTAAATCAATAATTTATCTTGATTTTTTAAAACAAATGATGAATTAAAAAGTATACAGGTAGTGAAAAGAATTTTATGTTATAATATTACAGAACTAATAGAAATTCATTTGCTAATATGGGTTAAGAATTATTTGAAAAAAAATTTGCTGTCTCCTAATAGAAGTACAGTTCCTCTGGAAGAATATATTGCCAGAAAAGCATGGCCCATCAGATTCAGGAAAAGAATTGGTCTGCATAATATTACAAGATGTAGAGAGATTGTTAGCAAAGATAGAACTGTTTTTGAATATTAACTCTGGATATTCTGAAATCAAAATCTGAATTTTTTATTACAATATATAAATTTACATTTTAATTTTATACTTTTAAAAGCATAAGCTTGTGGTTAAGACCTGTAGAGGTCTCTACCTTCGCATTTTCAAACGCACACTCTTGAGGTTTATTGCCTTAGTAAATAGTACTTTTAAAAGATGCATTTTAGTTTTCTTTAAAATATAATTTCGCAATACTATAATTAATTTGAAATGTATTTTTCTTTTTATATTTTTAATTTTTCCTGCTTAAATAATTGTTTTGTGCACTTGTCTAGGGCCTAAAATGGATTATCTTAAATACATGTATTTCAATATATATTACAATGAATCAATGATATAATAAATGGCATTCTTAGCAAACTTCTTTGTATAGGTATATAATAGAGAATTGTGTGGCAGTTAGTCTTGTATACATAAATTATCAAACATTTAACTGACATGATATTAATAACAGTTTTTTTTTTCTTTTCTTTTTTTCCCCATGTTTAAAAAGAATATATATACATATATTATTAATTATATTTAAATAATGAGGAAATTCTGAAAAATCCCAATGAGTTATATGTAAATTGTTACTAAACATACAATGTACAATGAGTCTACCTACACTTTAACTTTGATTGTATATAAACATACCATTAACTGACATACTTATATGTAGAACATGATTTATATATACTAATATAATTTCAAAACAACTATAAGCTATTTTGAGTTCACTATAGCTAATTAGAGGGAAAGGCTAAGCCTCATATTTAACCATCTCTTAATATTAAATTAATCTTCAATTAATAGATATAAATATAACTTTTTAATAGCTTGAATTAGATGAAATAAGGTGGAAGAACTGAAAACTGACAGCGAGCTATATTTAAATTAACTGGCAGTAAACATAAAATGTAGGACAAGTCCATTTATACTTTAGCTTTAATCATATAATAAGCATTCCATTTGTCAAAATAACTATATGCTATTCTGAAATCACTAAAGGAAAGGATGCATCTCACATTTAACCACTTCTTAATACTAAATTAATTTCCTTCTAATTAGTTACAATGATTTCAAAATAGCTTGTAGTCTTGAAATTATGTTAGTATATATAAATCATGCTGTTCAGATAAGTATGTCATGCTTATATATGATCAAAGCTAATGTATAGGTGGGCTCATTCTACATTTTACATTTACTGATAGTTAGTTACCATATAGCTTGCTGGTGTTTTTCAGTACTTCTACATCATTTCATCTAATTTGGGTTATTAATAGTTATATTTACATCTGTCAACTGAAGATTACTTCAATATTAGGAGGTGGATAAATATGAGGCTCAGCCTTTACCTCTATAATGATTTTATAGCTTATAATCGTTTTGAAATTACATTAGTATATATAATCAACATCCGTGTGTAAGTATATTAGTAAATGAAATGCTTATATGCAATCAAAGCTAAAGTATGGATGGGCTTATTTTACATTTTACATTTTCTAACTGTTAGTTTACATATGGCTCATGGAAGTTTTTGATACTTCCATATTATTTCATCTAATTCGGACTATTAAAAAGTTTACATTTATTAATCACATTTATAAATTTTAAAGTGTTATAATGATTTAATTTCGAAGAAAGATTGGGTTATTTGGCAGAATATTTTTTTTAAAAATTGTACAATTAGTATTTTGTTTTTAAAAATATTAAAAATTATATAACTAAAATAGTTTGAATTTTTCTACTTGCTTGTATGTATAGTATATTTGGTTGTCTGTTTGATCAAAGGCAAATGGAAAAAACAGTATCTACTAAGACCAATCGATAGTATTGGTGATTAGCTTTTATTTTAGCATCTACAAGTTACAATTACATCACAACTAATTCTCAATATTTTTAAGATGTGTAATGTTTTTATAAAAATAGTTTAATGATTTAGTGAACGTTAAGAATATCAAAAGTTAGTTGACTACAGATTGAATCTTAAAAGTAAAATTAAAGAAGTAATGTTTGTCTAGATCTGAATTTCTTCTTACTCTATGAAAAATGTAGAAAACACTGAGAAGGATAGTCTGATGTAGGTCAAGTAATTCTATTTAACTTTCAAAAATTTCCTATTTGTTAGTGAAAAGTTGTTAAATATAAATCATGTAAATATGAAAGTAAGAATTAAATCCGGTTAATAAGAACTATTAATATAGCCTCAAAGGCTGTACTAATAAAACAACCAAGAGTCATGTGACAGACTTAGATCACATGTACTTTTCTTTACCCTCTAATCAAGGTTTATCTTTATATTAGCAAAAGATTTATTGACCAATTATAAAAGCCATATTTATCATTAATGATAGGTACTTCTTTTGGCATTTATTTTTCATTTAGCAATAGTAGGAATATCAATATTCTATTCATTACTTAAACCTTAAATAAGACAGTAAACACTAGGTAGTATTACGAAGATTTCTTCAACTGTCTAATTAGACATTTTCATGGCAGGAGATATACAATCAAACTCTCATGAGAGATTTCTGATTAATTAGTCTTCTCAATACTAGATTTTTATCTTCTGTCATGCAAAAAAAATCTCATTTTCTAAAACTTACCACTAAAAACCAAATTTATTTTGCATCTTGTATTTAAAAATATATCATAAACTTTAATGAACCCTGATTTGATTTATTTAATCACATGAGTAATTTCTCATTACAATCTTGTGGTATAGTTATCAGCACAAAAACATTCTATTTCCAAGATATAGCATTTAATTCTGGTTGAACTCTGAAATTTTTTTTAGATATCTGAAAAATTCTCAAATAAGTCTATATTTTTTCCCAGATAACTGGCTCATAGTTATTTCAAATAAATATCATATTAACTAATAAGTAAGTATTTGGCTATTCTTAACTGGGAGAGATAAGTGCTGGACCATTAAAAATGAGTACAATATAGTCTCTACAAAGAGGTAGACAAATATCATGTATTTGTAGATGATGAGGTCATAGTATTATTTTTGTTTTAGTTATTCTTAAGTTGAAATATTTAATTATCTATTTAGTAGGTTGGAAGACCAAACAATTTTATCTTAACTAATCAAATATTAGATTATTTTCCCTTTCTGTTTTAATTTCCACGGTCAGCAATTTACCAAGAAACTTTTTGTTCATCAATAAGCTATTCTGTTCATTAAGCTAACTGATCAGATAATTGTATTTAACATGTTTTTTTTAATAACAGTCATTATGTACGTGGTTCACAATTTGTGTTTGTTCCCATGACTATGGATAGTTCTGAATCTGTTGATGAGAATTCAATTGAATCTAGAAAAATTAAATACAGGTAAATTTATTGTTGCATCTAGAAAAAGAAATTTGTTTGAAACCTCCTAAGAATTTCATTTTTATGCCATAATTTTTTGTTTTCATGTTGCTAATAGAACATATGAAAGAAGATCTTTATTTGAGATGAATCTTAGGTGGTAAAACTATATCTTGAGTTATTGGCAAATCTGATCTGCTTGATCATTTTTGAACATTTTCTGTGAAGCAACTTTTCTGATAGTTGGCAAAGAGATATGTAAAATAACAGAAACCCCTCACCACTGCAAAAAGGTAGACTTAAATATTCCAGTAATATTTCTTGCAGTAATATTTAATTAAGTACTCAAAAGTTTAATATGGGAATTGTTTTCTCAAAACAAAGTCTTGTAAAATTTTCTAATGCTAAAGTTGTCCAAAAAGAACTTACATCACAACCTCCTGTAGTTAGTACAGATAGCTTTCCAACAATGTTATTCCTAAAAATTAATTTTGATTTTTATCTTAAATAAATTATGCAATCTAAGATAGCATATGGTAGAATTGTGTTTTGGTCTTTTATTGAAAAGGTTACATTCAGATTAAGACAATTCCCTATTGTTTAAATAAAAAATTGAGCATACCATCTTCAATTAATTAAGAATGTGATACTTACTAATCTTTGAAAAAGATGTATTATATTTGTAGGGATCACACAGTAGTGATCTTGGGTGATAATTTTTTTATATCATTGCTGGATTTGTTTGATTTTAAAACTATTATAGTTTTGCTTTTAAGCCAAATTATTGGAATAGTTTCTAATGATTTTTAATAACATATCGATTTTAGATGACAATAAAGAACTCTTGATGCATAAATAGTTCATATAGAATTTGTTGTGTAAGTTCAGGCTTAATGAGTCAAGGATTTAAAATAAATGAATTAGATAAAAAATATTGCACTGAGAATATATGTAAAACAACAAGGTACCGCCTGAATACAATCACAAATTTCCAAAATAAACCTTATTTACAATATATATAATATTCACATATAAGTATATTGTATATACTAAACTTAATGTAATTAGAAGGACTTGAACTCAGAATTTTAAGCTCTCTACATGAGATAAAGTGCACAGCAGTAAGGAGCTTGAAAGTCTTGAGTTCCAGTCTCTTCTAATTATATATATGTATGTGTACTTAATAGACATTCTAGACAATTGCTAAAGACAATATTCATAAATTGTCAGTAGTATACATGACCATCATCAATGTTAATTTGCCATTGTCTGAAATATCCTCATAATGCATCCATGATGAAGAATCCATTATATTGTAAATATTGAAGTAGAGGGAATTCAGTGCATCATCATTCATGAACAACCCAATTATCAATAATATTAGATCTTTAATAAAAAAAAATCAAGTCAGATGTTACATGACCTGACTTAATAAGCTTGTATTACAAATGTTATATATAGAGCTCGCAAAATAAGCTCTTAACAAGCTTTGCAGAATATCCCCAACCCCAGACTGGTTTCTGCTACTGGCATCCTCAATGAGGTGCTAGAATATTCAAGCATAAATACCAGGACAAGCTCAGCACTTTATCTAATGTATAACTATTAAGTAGAAAATCTGAAATTTTCAGACATCCATATGCCTTCCAATCCAACTATCTAACTTAAATAGCCATATGGAACTGAACTAAGTTCAGATACATCATATATTAATAACTTTAGCAATATAAAATCGCCAAAGCCTTAATAGCAAAAAATAAAATTACAAAAAAAATATATAGTCAGATGTCACATGACCTAATTTAATACGCTTGTATTTCAAATGTTATATATAGAGCTCGCAAAATAAGCTCTTAACAAGCTTTCGCAGAATATCCTCAAACCTAGACTTATTTCTGCTACTAGCGTCCTCATTGAGGTGCTAGGATATTCGAGCTCTATATATAACAATAGATCTTTAATCGTAACTAAAAAGGGTTACAGCTTACTGATTCAGTGGATGATTAGGAAGATTAATCGTAGATAGGTTAGGAAAAAAATTAATATTGCTGGAAAAAATATTTAAAATAATTTTCAGTTTACTCTCACATTTTTATCAAATCGTTCATATACAAACAGAAAAGATTTTTTTTAAAAGAGAGAGAGAGAGAGAGTGCTCGAAAATAAAGAGAGAGAGAGAGAGAGAGAGAGAGAGAGAGAGAGAGAGAGAGAGAGAGAGATATACAAACAGAAAAGATTTTTTTTAAAAGAGAGAGAGAGAGAGAGTGCTCGAAAATAAATAAAAATATTTATTAAGCATTAAAATGACAAGCACCGCAGATTAATAATTGTACTTGGAAAGACAATAGGGCTGATAAAAAAGGATTAGTCATTTAATTCAGATAAACAGATTACTTAAAGACGTGAGATAACAGAAATCAGCTAGAAGATAAATATTTTAAACAGCATGTAAGTATAGGTCGTCTTAGATTATTCCAGTCTCCTAGCGATAGAGGACTATACTTTTTTTTTTAATAAAAGTCTGTATAAATTTTTTAGATTAACTTAGAAATCAGTAACTGAATAATTTAATAGGTTCTCATTAAGGGAATAATAATATGTTTGCGATGTCAAGAGCTTCCTGTCTTAGATCAAATAATGTCATGTGAAATTTAGATGTCGAATAATTATTTAGAACTACTAGTGTCAAATTCGTTAAACATATCAACGCAAAAGAAGCATTGTGTAGTTTTTAAGTTTTAAGGTGAATAAAATGTACATTAACATTTAAAGCATGTAAATGTTTTTAATTAATGAAAAATTATAATTTATCTATAAGAAATATTAAATAAAATATTTACGAAATTATAACTATGGTTTTTACATTTATTTAAGCAGTAAAACACAGATGCAAACAAAATATCTTTATAAAACTTTAAAAAAATTAGGATAATGAAATATGAGAGGATAAAGCACAACATACAAAAATGTGCAATTTATTTGGCTTTAGTTACAATAACTATACAAAAACAATTTAAGTTTTGGGAATTAGTTATCTTCTTTCTTATTGCAAAAATAAACAAATGCATATTTTACTTCCCGTTATTATGTAAACAAACACACACTTATAAATAAATTTTAATGAGGCATGCATCATCGAAAATTAAGCCTATCTGTGTTTACTAATTAAATTATATCTTCTCCATTAAAAATAAACAAATATTACGTATTAAAAAATATTTAGCAACGGTAACAATTTATTAGAAGTTTCTAATATCTAAGTATTTTTTTATTGAATGCTATGTACAAGCTATAATGCTGGTGATTATGGAGGTCTAGCTCTAATAGTTATGATTGTACTTTATCTTCTTTATGAAGTATTATAACTTTATCTTTCTTATTGCATTGCCAAATCCATATAATATTAATATCATTTATGTTTTTTATTACTTTTTACAATGCTTTTTACACCCACAATTGACAGTTTCGATTGCCCCAGAAATCTTCTTCAGAATTTCTAAAGAAGATTGCTGTGACAATCAAAACTGTTAATAGTGAATCCAAAAAGCATTGTCAAAAGTAATAAAGAACATAAATGGTTCTATTTTAAAGGTAAGATTAATATTTCATAAAGAAAATTCAAATTATTTACAAAAAGAAAGATTTTATAAATATAAATAAGCAATCATAAAAAAAAATAGACTATAAATATTATAAAAAGCATTGAAACACTTTCTATAAAGAATTTTATTGGAAAATAATATCTTAAATTTTATGTATTAACTAATATACAGCAAAATAAACTATGTAAAGTAAAGCAAAACAATATTGTGTTTTTGGAATAATTTTCTCTTCATCTGATAAATTTTCAAAAATCATCAATAATTATAACATGAAAAGCTAAAAAACTCTTGACAGATTAAAATGCTTATATGACAGCCAATCAGATGTAATAATGATTGCACATGGAACTCTCAATTCAAAAACACAAGCCAGAACTATGAGAAAAAGATGAAACCTATCTTCTTCTCTACTTAAATTTATATATAAATAAATCAGACTCAGGCATTTCAAACTAAGAGTGTGAAGCTTAAAACATCTTTGCATTTAATTCACTAAATATTATATATAAATAAACAATGTGAAATCTTTCAATTTACTATGAAGCAATTTTCAAAGTTAATGAAATGATAGTAACAAACGTAAATATATTAAATTTATTAGGGGCAAGCAGATGATATAATAATGACATGAAAGGCTAAACTCCTTCAACAGATGCACTTTAAAAAATGCTTATATGACAGCCAATCAGATATAATAATGACTGGCATTAAACTATCAATTCAAAAACACAAGCCAGAACTATGAGAAAAAGATGGAACCCACCTTGTTCTCTACTAAAATTTGTATATATAAATAAATCAAACTCAAGCATTCTGAACTAAGAGCATGAAGCTTAAAACACCTTTGCATTTAATTCACTAAATATTATATATAAATAAACAATGTGAAATCTTTCGATTTACTACAAAGCAATTTTTAAGTCTAATGAAATGATAGCAACAAATGTAAATATATTAAATTTATTAAGTGCAATCAGATGATATAATAATAATAATAATGTGAGTGGCTAAAACCTTTCGACAGATGCGCTTTCACATGCAGTCATTATTACATCTGATTAATTGTCATATAAGCATATTTTAAAGCGTATTTGTCGAAGGGTTTTAGCCTTTCATGTTGTTGTTGTTGTTGTTGTTATTGTTGTTGTTGTTGTTGTTGTTGTTGTTGTTGTTATTATTATTATTATTATTATTATTATTATTATTATTATTATTATTATTATTATTATTATTATTATTATTATATCATCTGCTTGCGCTTAATAAATTTAATATATTTACATTTGTTACCATTATTTCATTAGATTTGAAAATTGCTTCATAATAAACCGAAAGATTTCACATTGTTTATTTATATATAATATTTCGTGAATTAAATGTGAAGATGTTTTAAGCTTTATGCTCTTAGTTCAGAATGCTTGAGTTTGACTTATTTATATATAAATTTAAGTAGAGAAGAAGGTGGTTCCCATCTTTTTCTCATAGTTCTGGCTTGTGCTTTTGAATTGAGCATTCCACATGAAGTCATTATTACATCTGATTGCCTGTCATATAAGCATTTTTTAAAGTGCATCTGTCAAAGGGTTTTAGCCTTTCACATAATTATTATTATTATATCATCTGCTTGTGCTTAAAAAATTGAATATAAAAATCATCAACTACAAATAAGAAATAATCATACCCAATTCTACTATTCTCAATATACGTTAATGAGGACTCATTTTATAGGCATATGTAATTATTATTAGCTATAAAAAATGTTTTATTAGATGGATCATGCAATAATTTAAAATGTATAATTGCACTATGAGTTTTTGTTGCTCTAACAGTCTCATGGCCTAGTCATTAGTGCATTTGTATACCATGCCTAACAGCTGAGATTTGATTCCAAGCTGAATAAGCCTTAAAAAAATTTCTGGACACACATATTCAAACAAAAAAATCTACCTGGCATGCAGTTATTGATCACCAAATGATTATTTAATTGTTTCCATATAGAAAGTAAATATCTTGGGTTAATCTGAGTCAATAGGGTGATCTTTGATTAAAAATAAAAATTATGATTATAGTATAATATGGTCTGCATTGCCAATGTGAATTTATCATACTCCTATATGTATTGAGCCTCTTATTATATTTATCTTCACTACAGATGAAAGAAGTTTCATGCTTGTGCAAATGCAGTACACTATTTATTATCATTTCATATAATAAGATGTGTGCTTTATTTTGTAATATAAAGATACAATCACACAATAAGAAATGTGCTATTTTTCTCTAACTACTAAGGAAAGAGTAAGATAGAAAAGCAATTTATTCCTAGATTATAAGGAAACAGTAAGATAGAAAAGCAATTTATCTAATTCTATTTTTTAAATATTTAGAGCAAAATTGATAAACATTACTTCAAATTAATAATAATCATTAATGTATTTGTCTAAAGTGGTTGGTGTTAAATTGTAGATCAAATTTTATTAATAGGTATTAATAAATACTGGTGCTGAACAAATATTAAAGACATGCATAATTAATTGTGGCCTGGACCAACTTAAGATTGTTGTTTTGGCATGAAATGCATCTTTTTTTTTTGAGGTGAGGGGGACATTTACCTTTTTTCATATCTCTTTATTTATATGTTTCAAGAATGGGTGATGAAATGAGAGTGTTAAGACATCTAAAAAATTATCTTTATAACAATTAATTATAACTAATATTCACAACAAATTTCTAAATTTTATAGTACTTTAATTAAAATAACTTATTATTTAAAATTACAATATAAATAATGGCTTCATAAAGGTATTTGCTGTTAACTGAAAGGAGACCCTTTGATTCCTCTTTGAGTCCTTAAAGAAACCAAGCAGGGCAAATACCTAATATGCACTCTATCTATTCTTGTTATTGCAGTTATTATTACTATGTGATTATTTATATAGTATACAAATGGATGAACTGCTCACAACCAACATGCATTTGCCAGCATGGTGAGTTTATTGGCTTTTTATCTCTGAATTTAAAATCAAGAAATACTATGATCTTTCTTCTCAATTATCAGGATACATCTTAACTGAAATATCAGTTGAATTTTCTTAAAGTCAGAATAAATATGTGTGAATGAACTTTTTTTCTAATATTTACAATCATGACAAACAAAATTAAATTATGGCTCATATTTCTAGGAGTCTGTAAAGTCACCAGCCAAGGCAGCAGTTAGTGGCTGAACCAGAGAGTGATGTGAACCCAAGTTTCTATTTGATGATGACCTTTTATTTTTCTAATATTAAATAGGTTATTATTGAACTTTGTAAAGTTAGAAGAAAAAGTGAAGAGATAATAGATTTAAAAAGTTAACATGTTCTGTATTACAAAGGTACAAACATTGGAAGTACAAGTGGAGTAGGATTAATTATAAATAAAAAGTGGAAGAACAACAATGTGGAGATTGATGGAGTATTAGACAAAGTGTCAAGATAATTTATTCAATTTAATAGGATCTACAAATGCAGATGCCCCAATAAGTTCTCATTGTGTCGACAAAGTAGATTTTTTTATATGGATGCGCAAAAGAACTTTGGTCAGACAAAACATTTTAAAATTGTCATAGAAGACATTAATTCTAGAATTGGTAAACAATTGAAAGATGAAAGTGCTCTAGGTAAATTTGGTTAGAAAAGAGAAAGAACATAGATTTATTGAGTTTGCAGGGAGGAAAAGCTTTAAATTGTGAATTATTTTTTTGAGAAAATCCAAATGAAGATATGATAGAATTGGATTATATTTTGATTATAATTTACCACAGAAAATGATCATCAATTAGTGAGCTAAGTTAAGTGTTAACGCAAAAGTAGAGAGACAAAAGTTATTAAAAAAAAACAGTATTCACAGTTGATATTCCTAATCTTCAGAAACATTCTAATGAATTTAACATGATTCAGATTTGAATGAAATCAATAGAAAGATAACTGATACACTTTTAAAAACTGCAATAAAGTTGGCTGGTACAAAAAAATAGCAACTGACCAATAAAATTTCTACTGAGATGACAATTTTAAAAAAAAAAAAGAAAGAATATGAAAATATATATAAATGATGTTTCAAAATGATTGAATAATCAAGAATTTTGTAAAGTGGTATGAAGAAAAGTTGATAACAATATAAGAACATATAATTATGAATTAGTAAGGAAAGTTATAGAAGAGAATAAAAGTCTTAAAAAGTGTAAAAAAAAATCTTTAATTATTGGTATGAAATTTATATTGCAATAAAAAAATGAAACTATTAATAAAAAAAGAGATGACATCATGAAATATGTAGAGGAATTCTATCAAGAATTAAATAGCAATAAAGAACAAAGAAAAGTACCTCCTATAACTATATCAGTCTTTTATCAATTCTATGCAAAGTTTTTGCAAGATAATTACAACTCATTTACAATGAAGTTTGGATTTAACCAATCAAAAGACCAAGCTGAATTTAAAAGTGGTTTTAATGTAGGAGATCATATTCAAGTAATAAGAGAAGTTATAGAGAAAAACAATAGATATGATTTGCCATTATGCTTTGGATTTGTAGATTATGAAAAGACATTTGATTCTGTAAACATTGCTTCAGTGATTAAAGCATTGGATCATAAAAGTATAGATCCAGAGTATTGTCATATTCTGAAGAATATTTATAAAAATGCAACAGCAACAATTAGATTATATAATGATACTAAAAAGATTATGAAGGGCATATGATAGGATGTCTCCATATCTTTAAAACTTTTACAGCAGTTTTGCAAGAAGCATTTTGTAAATTAAAATGGGAAGCTAAGACAATAAAAGTAAATGGAAATTATTTATATTGTCTAAATTTTGCATTTTCTAAATAATGCTTTAAAGTTACATGAAATGTTGCAAAAGTTATCAGATGAAAAGACTAAAGGTAAATGTTAAAAAGACAAAAGTAATGTTCGATAGATTTCTCAAAAAAAGAAAATAGAAGAAGCGAATAACTACAAATACCTTTGTCAGATGGAAATTGAATAGATAAAAATAATTATAAGAATTAAACTTGTTTGGAGTGCTTTTGGTAGAAATAACTTAATATTAAAAGGAAATATACCTATGTGTTTGTAAATGAAAGTTTTTAATAAATGTGTTTTATCAGTTTTTATTTATGGATCTGAAACTTAGATACTTAACAAAAAAAGCAATACAAAGACTTCAGAACATTCAGATGCATGTTAGGAAAACAAAACAATCAAAAAGAGAAATAGGTAGGTAATAAAAGAAACAGGTATTAATGATATTATTGAAAAAATTATGAGACAAGTGGAATTGGGTTAGTCATATTGCTAGAAGAAATGGTCGTAGATGAACAGTTGAAATATTAAACTGGATTCCAAAGAGAACATGTGAAATTGATGGTTGAAATAAGAATGTATGCTGAGATAATGTGGAGAAGAGAATCTAAAGATCAGTGAAGATAGACTGAACTTGGAGAAATCATCCTGCAGCAGATCAATAATGATTAGAAATAATAATGATGATAAATGAATAAAATTAAAATGTATCTATGATTAAAAAGAAATTTTAATTTATGGAAGTAATACAATTTTCTTCTTGTTCCTCCTTTCTTTATGAATTAATTTATATATTTACATATGATACCATTTCCAACTTTCTTATACACTTAACAATACTATTTTTTACAAAAAAAACTTTACTCTTAAAGTTTCAACTGCCCTGCAGCCATCATCAGAACTATGATATCCAAATATATAATCATACAATTAATACATTATATTTATATACATAATCAATACCATACATCTTAACTTGACTATTATAAATAATCATTTTTCATTTTATTATTCTACTCTTAACTAATTTTATTTTCTTATTTATAGTATTTTATTATTAAATTATTCTAAAACAATTTTATAATTTTAAAACTTCAATCTTTAAATTCTACTATTTAATCTACCATTTTATTATCTTTTTAATTATATTTTCCTAATTATTTCTAAACTTTCCTTATTTTTATTATATATTTAACTAATAACTTTTTTACATTATAAATTACCTTTTTATTACATTACTAAATATTTACATCTTTATATTCCTATTTTTAAAAACCAACTGACAAATTTTCAAAAATTCTTATACTTTTTTAATAACATCCTCTACCATCATTTACATCAACTTTATTTTTAAACATTTTATATTCAAACTATTATTAGTAATAATAACTACAATTATTCATAAAATTATTGTCCTTACCCCAAAATCCCTATTAAGATTTGGTTTTATATTTTAAATCAATATTGCCACTTTAATTTTTATATCCCTTCTATTACTTGTATAATTAATCATTTTTATACTATTCTTCTCAAACCTATGACCATTTTCTAATGAATGAAAATAAATAGGTAACCTCTTATCACACTTATTCTTGTATAAAATGAATTTTGTGTCTCACCTACATAATTAGTTTTTATATTTTTACTTTTACATGACTTGCATTTAATTTTATATACCCCATTTATAATAATATTTAAACAGCATTAAACTGTTGCACAGTTTAATACTATTTAAATATTATTGTTTATAAAAAACATTGCGCTATATAAAATAATTGACTTATATCCCATTTATGCACTTTTCTACTTTCCTTACATATTTATTATCTAAAATATTAAGTATATTTTTCTTTTTTTTATTTACTATCTTAAATTTTATTACATTATTAAACTTTTTATTAATTTTAATAATTATTTTATTCATCCTTTTTACATTACAATACTATTATTATAAGTTCTAAAACACATATGTTCATTCTTATCTATTTTATCTTTTCTACATACTATCTCCTTATTTTTATTAAATTTTTCTTCAGATTTCCTTACACTTTTATCTATAATTTTCTCTGGATATTCATTATCTTTAAATTCTTTAATTATCAATTCTACCTGTTTACTATAATCTTTTTCATCTGAGCAATAATTCCTAGTTCTATATATTCTTGAATTTATACTACTTATTTTATATTTTATATCTACATTTGAATTCCAATTACTTATATTACTATCCATATTAGATTATTATATATATAGATGTTTCTATCTTGCACTTACCATTTCTGTATGACTTCTTTAAAAAATATATAAATATAATAATTTATTATCGTTTTCTTTTTCTATTGTAAATTTTATATTTTTATCTAACTTATTAATCTCTTCAAGATACATATCTATTTGTCTTTGACTCTTGTTAAAAATTAACAAATAATCATCAACATATGTTTTCATAAAAATTGGACCATTACTATTATCAATCATTAGATCTTGCATATTCTCCATATATATATTACCAAGTACCCCACTTAATGTTTCTATTAATAATCTTTTCCTTTGTCTATAATATTCTCCATTAAATTCAAATGTAATCTCTTAAAAATTAATTCTCATTATTTCCCTCAATTTCTCTATTGGTATGTTTACTTTTTTATGCTCATCATTTTTATATCTTTTTATTGCTAACTCTATTGCTTCTTCTAGATTTATATTCATGTATATTGACATAACATCTATTTTTACCATAGTCAACTAAACTACTTTTATCATTAATATATTTCTTAAAATCTTATTTATTAGCTCTTTATTATTTTTAATATCAACTAAACTACTTTTATCATTAATATATTTCTTAAAATATTATTTGATATCCATTTAGATATTCTATCAAAATATGAATTTGTACCATTTATAATTGGTCTTAAAGGAACCCCTTCTTTAAATATTTTTGGTGCTCCATATATTCTTGCCATTCCACAATCCTTATTTCCCAATAATGCAAATATTTTTTTATCTATTAATCCATTATTATATAATCTTTTTAGTAATTCATAAACCTTCCCATTTTTTTAATTTAGTATCATTTTTTTATTTTAATAAAATACTCCTCTGACAATAATTTATTCATTTTATCAATATTTTTTCCTTTATTCATTAATATTAATTTATTGCCTTTATCCAGTTTTATAAACACTCTCTCTTCCTCATATTTATTCCTTATTTCTTTAACCACTTTTATTGTAATTACATTATTTAAATTATTTATCCCCTTATTTTTCTTTTTATTCCTATTTTCAATACTTAATTTTTTTATTTTATATACCATATTATTCATTTCTTCTTTAAAACTTTCCATTCACAATTTATCTTTTATACTATATGCATTATTAATATCCTTATTTTTATCATAATATATACCATAATTACTCTCCAAATATTTTTGTGCTATTTTCTCTACTAATGTTTGCACTTCTATTACATCTTTATTTTTACATACTCCATATGGCACATATTTTATACCTTTACTTAATGCATTCTTTTCTTCTTCGGTAAATTCAGTAGTCATTAAATTACAAATCTTGTGTTCATATTTTATTAAAATATTTTATTAAAATAAAAAAAGATGATACTAAATTAAAAAATGGGAAGGTTTATGAATTAGTGAAAGGATTATATAATAATGGATTAATAGAGAGAAAAATATTTGCATTATTGGGAAATAAGGATTGTGGAATGGCAAGAATATATGGAGCACCAAAAATATTTAAAGAAGGGTTTTTTTTAAGATCAACTACAATTGGTACAAATTTTTATTTTGATAGAATATCTAAATGGATATCAAATAATCTTTTTAAGAAATATATTAATGATAAAAGTAGTTTTTATATTAAAAATAATAAAGAGCTAATAAAAGAGATTAGAAATAAAATAAATGAATATAATAATTATAAGTTGACTATGGTAAAAATAGATGTTATGTCAATATACATGAATATAAATCTAGAAGAAGCTACAGAGTCAGCAATAAAAAGATATAAAAATGATGAGCATAAAAAAGTAAACATACCAATAGAGAAAGTGAGGGAAATAATGAGAATTAGTGTAAAAAGATTACATTTGAATTTAATGGAGAATATTATAAACAAAAGAAAGGATTATTAATAGAAACATTAATTGGGGTACTTGGTAATATATATATGGGGAATATGCAAGATTTAATGATTAATAATAGTAATGATCCAATTTGTATGAAAACATATGTTGATGATTATTTGTTGATTTTTAACAAGAGTGAAAGACAGATAGATATGTAACTTGAAGAGATTAATAAGTTAGATAAAAATATAAAATTTACAATAGAAAAAGAAAATGATAATAAATTATTTTATTTAGACATTTTGTTAAGAAAGTCATATAGAAATGATAAGTGCAAAATAGAAACATCTATATGTAAAAAATCTAATATGGATAGTAATACAAGTAATTGAAATTTGAATATAGATATACTAAACAGGTAGAATTGATAATTAAAAAATTTAAGGATAATGAATATCCAGAGAAAATTATAGATGAAACTGTAAGGTAATCAGAAGAAAAATTTAATAAAAATAAGGAGATAGTATGTAGAAAAGGTAAAATAGATAAGAATGAATATATGTGTTTTAAAACTTATAATAATAGTATTGAAATTAAACTGAGAGAGTGCAAATTCCTCAAGCGCTTATGACTACCAACAAAGGATGAACAAAATAATTATTAAAATTAATAAAAAGTTTAATAATGTAATAAAATTTAAGATAGTAAATAAAAGAAAGAAAAATATACTTAATATTTTAGATAATAAAAATGTAAGGAAAGTAGAAAAATGCATAAATGTGGTATATAAAATTAAATGTAAGTCATGTGAAAGAGAAAGTATAAAACTAATTATGTAGGTGAGACACAGAATTCAATTTATACAAGATTAGTTCAATATAGGTATGATAAGAGGTTACCTATTTATTTTCATCATAGGTTTGAGAAGGATAGTATAAAAATGATTAATTATACAAGTAATAAAAAAGATATGAAAATTAAAGTGGCAATATTGATTTAAAATATAAAACCAAATCTTAATAGGGATTTTGGGGTAAGGACAATAATTTTAGGAATAATTGTAGTTATTATTATTAATAATAGTTTGAATATAAAAAGGTTTAAAAATAAAGTTGATGTAAATGATGATAGAGGATGTTGTTAAAAAAGTATAAGAATTTTTGAAAAATTGTTAGTTGATTTTTAAAAATAGGAATATAAAGATGTAAATATTTATAATGTAATAAAAAGGTAATTTATAATGTAAAAAAGTTAATAATTAAATACATAATAAAAATAAAGAAGGTTTAGAAGTAATTATGAAAATATAATTAAAAAGATAATAATAAAATGATAGATTAAATAGTAGAGTTTAAAGATTGAAGTTTTAAAATTATAATAAAATTGTTTTAGAATAATTTAACAATAAAATACTATAAATAAGGAAAATAAAATTAGTTAAGAATGGAATAATAAAATGGAAAATGATTATTTATAATGGTCAGGATAAGATGTATGTTATTGATTATGTATATAAATATAATGTATTAACTATATGATTATATATTTGGATATTGTAGCTTTGATGATGGCTGCATGACAGTTGAAACTCTAAGAGTAAAGTTTTGGGGTAAAAAATAGTATTGTTAAGTGTTATAAAAAAATTGGAAATGGTATCATGTGAAAATTTTATATTACAATATATATTTGTTATTTTTTAGTAATATTTATTATAAACTCTATATTTTATAGGAGTAATTAGAGCAATTCTTGACATAAGCAAACGTCATTTAACAAATTGAACAAATTAAGATCAATTTTGTGTCCTAAAAGATTCGTTCAATGGATAGAGTAATTACCTGTTGTCAAAGATAAAAGTTTCTGAATCAAATTTTAAAAGCAAAATTTTAAAAAAAAATTTTTTTTTAATTAAATTGCTGGCATGACTTTAACCATCTGAAACAATAGAATTAATTTACAAAAATACTATAATAAAAACTAATCTCATCTATATAACAATAAAATAAATTTTTAAAACTTTTAAGAAATTTATTTAAAATATTTGAAAATAGACTATCCAAAAAGGAAGGATAGACATTCTTTAAAGCAAAATAAACAAATAAATAAAGATCAAAAGGCCGTATAAATAAATAATTATAATCATGCAATTAAATAAATAAAGATAGCAAAAACAAAATTAGATTTGAACTCAGCGTTATACTCATTGATATAGCCTAAATATCATCATCATCATTTTAACCATTATCACTCAATAAACAGAATGAAGATATTTTCGATTTTATTTTAGTACTTTTGTTTCCTAGTTTTGCTTCTTCGTGTTACTATATTTATCCCACATTTAGAATTTTCTAGCAGTTCTCCAGCTATTTTTTGATCCTACACATATACATGATTATGTTTGCATGTATTTTTAAATATATCAACCACAAAAGTAAAATCTAAATTATTATTTTTTTTCCATTTTAAAAATGGAAAAAACCTTCACAGTTCATGAAGTATATCTAAATATTGATTGTACTAGAATAAATTATGCTGAGGCTATAGAAAATCATGATAAATAAACTAGAATTGTTTAATTATAAACATAGTTATTTCAACCTTCTACAAAAAAATTATAATCTAATATTCACATACCATTATTAGCTAGCTGCTGTTTTTAAATATTGTCATCCAGATTTTTTTTTTAAAAAAGAACAAAAAATTACATGTTTTGCAAACGTGATAATTACATAAAACAGTTTATGAAACACAATAAATAAAAAAGCACTAAATATCTCACTGTAGGGTATTGGTCTTTCAATTAGTTCCCACAAAAAAAAGTTAAAAAGAAAACATTATTAAACATCAGGCTTATCCATTGCTTGTCGATAAAGGTTTGAGCTACTTTTTATATTTTACTCTCTAATTCGGGGAAGGGGGGCAATCTTTTGTCATTTCTGGGCCACATGGTGAAAAGAAGAGTTGCTTTGGGCCACACATTAAATATACAATCATTACTAAAAACTGATAGCATAATCATATAACTAAAAACCCAAATTACTAGTGTAATCAAATATGAAAAAACAATATTTAGCAAATACTACTAATTAGTAAATGACCCCAACAAAGCATGATCATGTGATCACTCCTCTATACACCAATCAAATAATTAAACATCAAATATCAAACTAATTAGAAAATGACCACAATAATCAAGTGATCCCCTTCATATCAAATGTATTATTTATTAGCAAACGACCAAAAAATTTATCAAAAATCATAATTTCAGAAATAATATTTAGTTAATATACTATTTATCAAATAACAGAAAGGGGGTAGGATATTGGCTGACACAATCACATGATCAAAATACCCCTAATACTAGTGCAATCAAATATGGTAAAACAATATTTAGAAAATATTATTAATTAGTAAATGATCACAACAAAATGAGCATAATGACCCTGTTCCCTACATCAAGTAATTCTAAAAATCAAATATCAATTAATAAATAAAACTGCAAAATCATATTACATAGGCATAGATTACACACTTCAAATATTCAATTTTGATTAAAATATAAAAAACATAAATCTGAATTCCAGTATTGCTTATGAGTGATTTCCTCCAGACTGTTATAATTAATTTGCGAGAATGAAGATGAAAACATTAAATATGATGTAAAATGAAATGCTTTCATGCATATTGCAATAATTCAGTATTAACTCATAACTTCTCAGTATGATTTAGAATAATGTTAGGATTCCCAATTTAAAAGCTACAGGTTATTGAATTGATTTTCAATTAAGAAATTAATAAAAAAAATCTCAGTTTGGTTATCTGAATGATATTGTTTTTGAATAAAACTTGTTTAAATATCATGTGATTTCTCAAGCAACTGGTCATATATTTCAATCAAAAATTGAATATTGAAAAAAATGTTATTCAGCACAGTGTTGAGAAAGATATGCAAAAATAAAACAAAGCTGTACAAATTACTTAAACCAAGTTTTGAATAATATATTAAATAATCCTATAAACTTTCCTGATTTTAATAAAATAAGATTAAAGTTAGTGTTTCAACCATGAACAGATTTAGATCAACACTAAATAATATTCAATCACAATGTTCACTATATTGATATTAATTAATATTAATAGTATTAGTAAAATGAAAAATTCAATTACTACTAAAGTAACAAAGATAAAAATAGTCTTAATAGAATAAGACTTCTAATATAATGATAATAAATTAGTCATTTAATTGCAGTATTGCGAATTTCCAATACTGTTGATTAATTGTTGTTTTAGAAAATTAATGAAATTATGCCATAGTATTATATATATTATTCTGGTAATTCTAATAATCTCAATTTTACAGTTATTAAATATAATAACTGTGATAAGTGCACTTATATGCAACTATAGAGAAGCTTGTTATTTCTATAAATTAATTATGGCTTAGCACTTTCTAGAACTTATGGTGTTCTCATATTCATAGCAAGATAAATTCTAATCATATATAATGTTAAATATTCATGAGTATAGCATTAACACTTAGTTAAAACATTAATAGAAGTTGCTTCAATGCTTTGTTTCATATATTATATAGTGTGCCAAAAATCTTTTTAATAGCTTTGATCATAAATAAAAAATTTATACAGAATAAATTTTGAAGTTTTTATGTTAAACAAAAAATTTTCAGACATTTGGTATGAATACTGTTAATCATATACAGAATTTTTAAAATGATATTTACCTTTTGATTTACATAGCTGGCTATTGGAATTTTGTTACCATAAATAACAAGATAAACTTGTAAATGTCCTATGTGGAGGTGTAATGATTGAAGCAAAACAGTCAGGTAGTCATGGTGATGGCATATTGTTTTACCAGAGATGTTTTAGTCAACTAATATTTTCAAATTTATTTTGTAATCAAATCCAAAAAATCATCATGTACCCATCTTATATATAAAATCTGTAATTTCTCTATTGTCTGATTGGTGAATGAATGTTTGTTTGATGGTGTTGCAACCACTATGATTATGCGAAGGAAATAATTCCATCATTAAATGAAAAATACTGGCAAAAAAATCAGTAGTGTTATTAACTACAGGGATATAGTATATATTTCACAGTAAAGCTTTCTGTTCAGCTGCAGGAACAGCCACAAACACTGATTTGTAATTTAACATTATGGCACTCCATGCTTTCATGCTCTATCAATCTTTTAATAATAGTTCAGATGAACAACATACTTAGCAATATTAACCAATTTTTATAAATTAGCAATATTTAATAAAAAAATAAATAAATAAAACATATTTACATTAAATCTTTAAAAAATATATTAAAGCAATCAATTAAAAAATATATTAAAAATATTATATTTAATAATAAAAAAAAATTACAAAAATGACTGGAATTTTTGTAGTCCATTCCAGCCAGTTACAGAAACAGCAACAAACACTGATTCATCATTCATCATTAAGGAATTCTGTGCTTTCACAGTCTGTCAATCCTCTAATATAATTCAGATAAAAACTATACTTACCAATGTTAATGAACCTTTATAAATTATCAATGTTTAATAAAAAACCATATTTACATTAAGTCTTTAAAAAAATTTGTTAAAGCATCTAATTATTATAAAAACAATTCTGCAGTAATAACAGTCTCTGCCATTAAAAAACACTCAGAAAAAAAGCATGCTTTTAACTACAATAGGATATTAACTATAAATGAATACTCTCACTTTTCAAACACAAGATAAAGCATGTGCATTAGATTAATGCTGATTATTATTACAGTTTAAAAACATTGTGCTATATAAAATAAATATCTTATCTGCAATAGGATAGTAAATAAATCATAAAGAAAATGTGATTACAGTACATAAATTTATGTTTGAAATGTGATATTTAGTGAGGGGGGAAATAGATGCTATAATAATGTATTTACATTTAGTTTTAGTCACTGTATTATTATGTTTATGCAAAGAATTAATAAAAAATTATCACGTTTCAGAGCAATCATACTTCTTACATTTAGTATTAAAATATTTTAATTAATTTGCATTAAATCTTAAAAAGTTATGGTAATTGAAGGTGAAACAATGGCCTTCTGGCTGGCTACATTCTCACATTTAATATGTAATATTAAAATTTTTTATTTAGTTTACATTAAATCTCAAAAAAAATTGTTAAAGCAATCAATTAAAATAAAACAGAGTTTTAAATATCCCAGGTGTAGTTTAATTATATATAAAATTGCAAGAGACAGTATTTTATATGGATTGTTTCTTTCTTTAGAATCTCAGTGGGCATTTTACATGGAACACCTATGCCTTCTTATTAAAGAGAAGAAACTATAAGATTTGTATTTATTATTATTTAGAAGATTATAAAACAAATTGCATGCACTGATATTGTTCTAACTATTTGCAGATTTTTATCATCAGACAATTTATTTATAAATCTTGAACACAAATGTTTTTTTAATAAATCTGATATTTTATAACTTAGTTTAGGAGGGGGAAAGGATTTTGATGTTGAAATACATTTTAAAAAGAAAAAACATTCGTTGGAATTGCAATAAATTTCCCTAAGATGATTGAATGAATGAAATATAAACAACAACAACAAAAAATTAAAATTTGTTATTCCTGTATTTGTATTTGAGAATTAAATTAAATATATTATTGTAATTGTTAATTTTATGATATAACGCACTAAAAAATATTTATAAAAAAAATTATTATTTGAATCTTTTGAATTTTTTAATTTTGAAATATCAAGGTGTATATTTTAATAAGGTACAACATAGACTTTAATATTAGGATGAGACTAAATATGAAAGATGTCACTTTCAATAAGTTATAAAAAAATAGATCTATGTTTAAAATAATTTAAAAGATTTTTTTAAACATTTCCAATTTACTTTATGTCAAATCAAACACATTTCTACATTCAAATATTGATTTCATTTTCATCTTTGTTCAAAGTAGAGTCTGCACTAAAAGTTGTACAAAAAATGCCTCTAGATTGCAAGACCATGAATATATTAATAAAATATTTATTTTTTTCTGTCTTATTTGTGGCTATTTGATTACTAAATAGCCATCATTCTGTTCATGCCTTTTATGTGATATTTTTCATGAGATCTTGTATCATATATTTGATACTTTTTTTTTATTTTGAATAATTAAGCAAGCATGTCTATCACTTATAAGTGCATTTCTATAGTTAACTATGACAGATAAAATCTGTTTTCTTTCTGTTCAGATATATTTGATAATGACATTACATGATTCTTTTGAAGAAGTTAACTTATTAAAAATAATTTCAGTCACTTCTGGTGGGGTTTCTATTAATGATCTTAAATATCTTTTTAATAAATGGAATTCATGGCTAATGAAGTGTTTCAACAACTATTGACAATAATTTAATTTATGTAATATTTGATCAATTTTACAAGAGCTATGTTTTAGATTATAATAAATTATAGAAAGTAATCATCCTTTTCTCACAAGTGCCATTAAACATTGGTGTTCAATCTGTGAGGATACTCTTGCTCCAGCTACAAGATAGAGATGGTCATCTTATTCCTGAACTCATATATAATTATATGAGTCAATCTTAAATGTCTAGAAGTGAAAACATCAATTTATAAATCATTCACTTCAAATTCATTTTTTATTTTTAATATTCTTATTAGCACTTCTAAAATTTTTTAAATAAAGTGAATGAGTTATAAATGTATACTCTCACTTCTAAACACTTCATATTGGTTCATATAATTACATTTGAGTTCAGGAATATGATGACCATTCCTATTTTCTTAAAATCTTATCCTGTAGCTGGAGTGAAAGTATCCTTGCAGATTGAACACCAATTAATGACACTTGTGAGAAAAGGATGATTAACTTTCTATAGTTTATTATAATAATTTAATTTATAAATTATTTATACCTGATATATTCTGTGATCATTGGGAAAAGATTATTTGATAATTTTGGATTTTTTTTACAAATGAGGAAGTTAATGAAAGGCATTCTACAGGCAGACCTGCTATTTCTGAAAATCAATAGACTTTTTAAACAAATGGTAATCAGCATTATCCAAAGTATGACTTTTTTCTAAATGTGAAAGTCACAATAAATCATTGAATCACAATGAATAAGTGTACATTAAAGAAGATTCCAGACAAACTTTTTTCAGTTTACTAGTTAACATTTTTTCCTTTAAAATAGGCAAAAATACATATTGCCACTCAGTGCAAAACAGAGTAATCAATGGATGCCAGAAGACTTGTTCATAAAATCCCCATCTAATAACAACTTATCCAATATCATCAGACTAGTTTCTGGATGTGGCCTTCATCAGTGAGGAGCCTTAGATCTGAGAGCACTGTATCTAGATCTTAGGATCTAATGCAATCCTACAGCAGCCACCCTTTATCTCTTCTTAACTACAAAACTATGAGTCTTAAATAGAAAACACTATAATATTTTCAATCCAAGCCCATTAGCTTATATAGTCATATAGGTCTGATCTCAGTTCAGTACCTATACATTTTGGTGACTTTGGTTCTTTAATAATCATAGCCACCACTATCCTATTAGTCAGGATTGGTTTTAAGCCAATAAAGTTTTTCCTGTTTTAGTAACAGTTATAAGCAAGCATAAGAAATGGTAATCATGTGATGTTTATTTTTTCCTTTGTTAGAGACAACCAAAATTGCATTGTCATTATTCAGAAGTCTCTTTTTATTCTTTATCTTGTTATCCCATACAATAAATTAAAATGCAAATATTTTCTAAAGTTTTTAGCTCAATCTATTTACTGATTTGAATTAGAAAAATAAAAGTAAAATGATATAACTAGGTCAAAAACAGAATAAATATAATACCTTCTATTAGAGGATGACAAAATGAGATAAAAACTTTCCTTAGCATTACCATTTAATGACTGTTGATTTTACTTATTCCCTACATTTATGTTTTCTGGAATTGAAGTATAGATATCTTTAGTATTCATTAATATATTTTGGAGAAAATGTCATTGTATAACATCCGGAAAATATTTTATTTCAACTACTGTTGGATTAGTGCTCTATGTCCCGATTTATTATTATCCTTGTCCATGAGAATATGTTGTATTTAATGATAGTTAAAGTAAGCATCTCATTTATAATATTTTGTATTTGTATAAGTATCATTCAACATCTTTAGACATAAGATGTAAAAGGTTAGCTAGAAGAATTTCCTACAGTTTGGTTTTCAAATTAAAATATGATTTAAATAATTAATAGGCAATGATGATGACTATTAAAAATAATATTCATTAATTAATCATTCCAGTTAAGCAACTTGTTCACTTTTGCAGTGGAATGCTTATAGTGTCCATAATCTGAATTTAAAATTTGTTTGTTCAGAATGGAAAAATGATTTCTCATCGCTAAAGATTACTAAGAAAGCTTGGGATTATATTTTTAAATACCTGGCCTAATCCAACTGCAGCAGCCTACAATTATTAGTTGGTAAATGTGCTAAACTTTCATTAATCACCAATTGATGAATTGTTATCTTAGTGAAGTATGAAATATCTTGTTTTATAAAATAAAATGGAAAGTTGTATCTATAAATTGTCTTCAAAAAGTTTTAGGGTGTGTTGATAATACTCTGGTAATAATTGTATTTTCATGCTTTTTAATGATGTAAAGTTTTAAATAGTTCAGAATAAATTCTTAAATAGTTATACTAAAGAGTTTGTAATCAATTAAGAAAAAAGATTGGCAAATATTGTATTGCATAGTCACATTACACTCATGTTAAAGAAAAAACAATATTTATTCAAACAAAATTATCATCTGTTTGTTTTTTCAACATTTTTAGTGACTCATTTGATAATGTGATAATGAAATTCACTCCTCTCATTTCTGGTTGTGCTCGTTTTATTTATCATCAAGTTTTTTAAGTACTGTAAACTTTTATTATAAACTAAATTTTTTTCTACTAATAAAACAGTTCCATCCAACCTTATTATTTATACTTCAAACTTAAGTCTAGATTTAATCTGACCAATCTTCCATGTATATATTTTCTTTACAGATTAGATTTTTTCAAAAAATTTTCCCAGTAAAATCACTAATATATTTTTATTCTTTGTAGATTGCCAACTTTAATATCTATAAAGCAATTTAAAAGTTTCTAAACCTTAAAAAAGTTTCATTTTTAAAGTTAAATGTTCCTTCATCCAAAGATCTTTCCCAGATATTCATTATGCCAAAAGTCACTTTTGTGACCGTAGATGCAATTAATACTAGATAGTAGTTTAAACAGATTTCCAGATTAGTTTCTAGATGTACTTCTTTAGCAGAACATTTATTAACTATTCAGCATTACCTTTTATTTCTATCATATTAGTAAGAAATGGTTTTAAATTTTCAAACACATTAAGATTTTATTCTAATCTAATAACCAATAATAATTTAGTTTGGGGTCTTATTTTGGATCATCTGTAGTTTATGAATTAATCAGAAGTCAAAACTATCAACAGCTTTAATGTCTTCAACATAGTTAACTTCTATCTTTATCATCATACTTTTTTTTCAAATTTAATAATTACATAATTCATTTAATATCCATCTCTTATCTTTACACTTTCTATCTTCCTTTTTTTAATAAATCTGATAGTGTCTTTGATCTTTCATTTTGCCTGTATATGTTACCACTTAACATATGTACCATAAAGAATTAAGAAATGTCTTCCATTAGGCAGGTAAATAACAAAGGATCTCTTATGTAAATAAGCATTTATTTTTATATAGCGCTATGCCTACAATTGTATTACATTCAAATATCAGCCTTTCAAGCTAATTGTGCATGTGCTTTTTGCAAGTATTAATAATAAATGAATACTTTTCTTTCCAATACAAGATATAGTATTTATGCAGGAATAAAATGAATCCACTTATTCCTACAACTCAAATGCTTATATATGAGCAAATATGAAGTACTCACAAGGAAAGCATGATGATAGACCACTCACTTTAAATTACTATTTATGGTGTCTGAATGAATAACGTCAGTGAAATTGTCTAGAATTTACTAAACATCACTCTAACTGAAACTTAATCATATGTAATACAATTTTAGGCATAGTGCTATATAAAAATAAATGCTTATTTACACATGATTAAGTTTCAGTTAGAGTGATGTTTAGTATATTCTAGACAATTTCACCGACGTCATTCATTCAGACACCGTAAATAGTAATTTAAAGTGAGTGGTCTATCCTCACGCTTTCCTTTCCAGTACTTCAGATTTGCTCATATATAATCATTTGAATTGTAGAAATAAGTGGATTCATTTTATTCCTGCATAAATACTATATCTTGTATTGGAAAGGAAAGTATTCATTTATTATTAGCACTCGCAAAAAGCACATGCACAATTAGCTTGAAAGGCTGATATTTGAATGCAAAGGATCTTTTAGAAAAGGCTACTGTGTACAGTGTTAGATATAGTTGTTAATTATTATTACTTTCTGCCTAATCTTGAATTAAACTATTATAGAATTTCATTATAAAGACTCATTCATAAAGCATGCCAAGACACATAATAATTGCTAACCAAAGAGAAAAAAAATTGTGAGTTGATTCCTAATAGAAAAAAATTAAAAAACTAAATTATTGATTTGGCCTATTAAATAGAATTATGCAGATTTTATTTTACTACCTTGAATATAAAATGGTATTTAAGTAGAATAAAAAAACGTTTGTAGTTTCTGATAATTTCCTAACAAGTTTACATTCCTGGAGCCTGAACTCTGGTTCTTATGGGGGGGGGGGCTGGGATGTGAGTGCTATGGGGATTAGTATGGGTTTCATCTTTTTTATCTTTGGGACAGTGAAGATGATGTGATGCATTGTGGTTTTAATCTCTTTATTCTCTATGTGATTCATAGGTTGGTTATTAGACTATGTGATAATCTGTAGATGGCATATGATGTAAGCATGTGAGATTTACATTTTTGATTAGTACTGCAGCATTGCTGGTATTGGCTATGAAGATGAGAGAATCTCATGCTTGGGTGACTCAGGCCAGAGTTCTTCTATGATTTAAACTTCAAATCGGGCTGTTGTGTCACTCATCTCTGACATCTGGATGGCAGGGTCTGGTGCTTGGAAGGTCTCACAAGCCTGGGTTTTGATGGGGATCTGAATACTGTGGAGATTAGTAAGGGCATTGGATGAGAGAGTCTGAGCTTTGGAAATACCCCAAGGCCTGGTTCCTAGTCCTAAGCAGGTGGTCTGGGACATGGATGCTGCAGGAATTAGTATGGGTTTTCACTTTCTCATCTTCTGGATGATGGAGATGATGTGATTCTTGATAGCTATGATCTATCTAGTTGCCATTAAGATCAGGGGTTACTTAGTAAACTATGAAAGAAGCTATGAATGGCAAGATATATGCATATACAATTTAAGGTTTTTCTGTTCACTCGGTAAATCAAGTTCTGCATTGTAAATCATAATTTGAATCTTGTATATCACTACATATAACATGTAAATTCAAAGATTAATATTAGGTTAATAAATCATATTTTGAGAGAAAAAAAAGTTTGGATTTTTTTTTTTTCAAAATAGCCAACTCATAACCCAAGTCAAATAATCATTCATTAATTGATCTGTAAAAAAAATATCTATCTGTTCTTAGTAGAGAAATAGAAAAGTAAAAAAAATTATAAAAACCCCTACCAACTTTATCATTTGATTGGCATGGTGAGTAATATCTTTTATGTGTGAGATAATTTTATCATACATTGGTCTTTTTAAAACTGTTTTATCTTGTCTCTATATATTTATTAATACTTTAATATCATTAACATCATATATACTGAAATTTCAATCTACCATTGATACATATTTTATTTTCTTATATATTTTGTCTGTTTCATTTATTTGAGCCAGATTTAACACAATATATATATTATTTTTTCCCAAATCCATTGTTTTTAAAATTCCAAATCATGGTCATGAAGCAATATTTTCCTACAAAAATATTTTATTTAAAAGAAAAATGATATTGTTTAAATCTTTTTTGTTTGCTGTTCTTTTTTAATAAGCTAAATGAAAATGTAAAAACATTGTTTCCAGAGAAATACATTGTCAAGAATTATTTCATTCACTTTTGAGTTTTAATTTATTTCAACTGCTTCTACTTGTTTATATTATTGTTGTATCTATTGTTTTGGTATATTTCATAGCTGCCTTTCAAGCAGTCGGCTTGCGTTCGCTTTCCGTTCAACGCTTTGAAATATATAATAAAAAAAACAAAGAGGAGATATGTTGAATTCAAAGTCATGTCAAACTTTGCCAAATTACATGAATTTATAAAATTAAAATGTTTTAAAGAATAATGGATTATATTAGTCATATAAATATTATGCTCACAATATGATCACGGAAGTATTTTATTCTAAAAATATCAAACTTTGAATTGAAATATAAAATTTGCACGAAAGAAATATTTTGTTTTTGTAATTAGGAATTTTTAAATATATATCTTGTTTATATTTTTTTTTTAAAATATATATCTTGTTTATATATAACAGATCTTTATGTTTTGTAATTTGTAAAATAACGCTAATATTGTTATGATCAAAATAAAAGATTTAAATATATCTAATAACTAAAAGTTATATTAACTCTACTGTTTTAAGCATTATATATAATTACTGTAATATTAAAATTATATGTATAATAAGTATAGTGTTGTGAATTACAAAATATCATCGTACTTTTCAAAGTTTTTTGAAATTAATTAAATTGTTAATATTTATAATTTTTAATAATTTCTTAATTTTATATGTTTTTTTACATACATAATTTTTCTTATCCATCCCCTTGAAAAATTATAAATTGTGAATTTCATTATGCATACAAGTTCTTTTTTATTCATTACAAGATAATCATCATAATAAAAGATAATACATTGTACAGGCTTAAACCTGCATTTATATATGTAATATATGCGGGGTTCGAACTCAGACTTTCACACGACCCACCACTCTCAGTGCTATCTCATATTGCTGACCCACCTGATCACACACATGTTGAAAAGATAAATAATCACCAATATACATATTTCATGCTAAACCAGCAATCATCAGTTGGTCTAGATTACTATCCTCACACATATATATAATCAGTATTCAGCTTTATATTAAGATAGACAATCTATATACTTTAATGGACAGGCTTCAAACTATTCCAACTCACAACTCTTTAGCCTTCCATTTCATTGAAAATCTGATGATGGAACGTTCAAAGCCCTTGCTAGTGCCAGGGTTGTCATCCTACCCATGTTGACATATTAGTCACTCTGACCCCTCGTGTACAGGAGAATAATCCATTTATACATACATATGTGAGGGATGGGCAGACCTTTTACACACTATTTATGTAAGTTAATACATTGTACAGGCTTAAACCTGCATTTATATATGTAATATATGCGGGGTTCGAACTCAGACTTTCACACGACCCACCACTCTCAGTGCCATCTCATATTGCTGACCCACCTGATCACACACATGTTGAAAAGAGAGTGGTGGGTCATGTGAAAGTCTGAGTTCGAACCCTGCATATATTACATAGTAAAAGATGTAAGTCAAATATTTATCTACACTATGGAAGTTTGGAGACAGTTTTCTAAACAAAAGCAAATTTTAATGTTTTCCTGAAGGTTTGTAATGATGGTGTTCGAGTTGTATTTTTATATTGGACTATTTCCGTCATCTAATATGAGTATTGAATGTTTTTAAAAAAATTTAACTTTATTGAAATATTCCAAATACATTTAACTGTTAGTAATAGCACATCAAACAGTTCGTATATGCATAACGTTTCAAGAGGTATTATTCTCCCCTCTTCTTCAGGTCTTGCTGGCCTGACCAGTGACAGTACTAGCATGGTATTTGAACCTGGACCCTTAGATTCTTGAGAATTGAATTTTAAGCTAATGCTCTAAACAACTGAATTTCCAAAAGCAAAAGTCAGTAGAAATTTCATACACTTATCTATGAGATTCCTCCTGATTTCTCCATTTTTTCCTAAGAGCAAAGTTGAGTAATGGTTTTCATACATTATGTATAGTCACACTAGGTTGGCTTATGGTATTTTTTGTTATGGTCATGTGAGCAGCTTCTTTAATTTTTTTCTTTGTATCTTTCCTTCTCTATCCAATACTTTTGTATTTTCCCAATTGAACATATGTTCATTGGCACATACATGGTCTGCTACCTTAGACACATTTGTTTTGTCTCTTCTAATCATCAGTTTTTATTCTTGCAAGCACATTCCCTTCAATTAAATTCACAATAGAATCAGAACAAAAGCAAAAATTGGCATTCTTAGATGTTCTTATGACAAGACTCTCTCATGGCAAAATCAAAACTACAGTTTACTCAAAACCTACACATACAGGAAAATACCTAGCCTATACATCCAATCACACCAGAAGCACAAAACATGGAGCTATACTATCACTATGGAACAGAGCAAAAGAAATTTGTTCAGAAACCAGCGATTTGGAAAAAGAAAAGATCTATATAGAACAAACTCTTATGAAAAATGGTTATCCATCAGCTGTTATTAAAAAAATGTTAAATGGACAACAAAAAGAACCATCAAGAAAAAAGTTAATTATTGGTACTGTAATGTACCCTTTCATTCCAAAAATAACAGACAAATTAAGGAAAATCTGCAGTCAGTATAACATCAGAATAGCTTTTCATAGCCATACCACCCTTCAAGGAATTATAACATCTACAAAGCTTAAACTTGAAATGCTGAAAAGAAAAAACTGCATCATTGAAATACTATAAGAATGTGGAAGAACATATATTGGTGAGATCAGTCATCCCCATTGAAAAATGCTTGCAATAACATAAACTGATGATTAGAAGAGAGAAAACAGATGTGACTAAGGTAACAGACTATGTATGTGCTAATGAACATATGTTCAATTGGAAAAATGCAAAACTATTGGATAGAAAAGAAAAGATACAAAGAAAAAAATGTAAAAAAGCTGCTCACATGACAATGACAAAAAAATTTCATAAGTCAACCTAGTGTGACTATACATAATGTATGGAAATCACTTATCAAATTCACTGACAGGAAAAAGTAGAGAAATCAGGAGGAACCTCATAGATATGAAATTTCTACTGACAGTTGCCTTTGGCAGGATGGCTCAGTTGGTTAGAGAATTATTCAAGAATCTAAGACAGGTTCAAATCCCATGCTAGTACTGTCACTGGTCAGGCCAGCAGCACCTGAAGAAGAGGGAGAATAATACCTCTCAAAACATTGTGCATATACTAACATGTTTGATGTGCTATTACTAACAGTTGAATGTATTTGGAATATTTAAATAAAGCTAATTTTTTCTAAAGATATTCAATACTCAAAATAGATTATGGAAATAATCCAATATAAAAAGCAAATTTTGTTTTCTTAACACTTTTTTTTCTTTTTACAGATCTGCATCTTTTACTAAGCAAATCAACATAAATGTAAAAACAAAGATATATGTGTGTGTGTGTCTATGATGACTCTACACAATGGAGTAGGTTGCATCATAGCATAATAGTATTCTTTATTTCTGATCAATGCTGGCTCATCTAACTAACCCAGTTCATCCAGGAACTTTTGCCTTTTAGTTATATTTAATATAGCTGCTGCTATAGTTGTTGTTGTTGTTGTTATTATTATTATTATTATTATTATTATTATTATTATTATTATTATTATTATTATTATTATTATTATTAAATGTTATCATGTCAATAAGAATTTTATCCATTTATAATGTTACAATACAATATGTAGCAATAGTTTATGAATATTTTCTTGTAAGTGTTTGAAATACTATTAACATGATTATGATCAACTCTGCTATCAATATTAAACAAATTATATTAAGTATAACATACTTGTATGAATATTTATAAAACTTAATAAATTTAGGTAATTAAAAATGAATGGAAAAATTATATAATAAGATAATATATTTAAAGCTATATAGAGATATATTTTTTAATTATTCTGTGTACTTGCGTATTATCTAGTTAATTGATTTTAATCTTTATTTCATAATTTTATTTTATTTTATTTATGTTTTATTTTATTTCTGGTTATGGTTGTTATTTTGATTTCTATTATAAAACTGTAGATAGTATTCTGTATGCAATAATAGGCTTCATGGTTAAAATAGATGTTTAACATTTGAAAGAGATACAAAATCATATGCTGAAAAGCTTTTCACATATGACTAATATATATATATTGTGCCCATTCCAATTTAGCCTATGGCTAAATTGCAATAATGTGCATAAAATAAAAATAAATCATCATCACATTTTTTGTATAGAAATAGAAAGCTGTAGGGTACCCAAGTTCAAATCCTACATGATCAAGTTCCCAAAAGCCAAGGAAAGAAAGAGATTGGGGGAAATATTTATGCTCTTTGTTTGCTTTGTATTGATAAAATCAAAAGAATAGTATATACCTTGAATTATTTAATAGTTGTCTTTAAAAGTTAGAATTAGAACACATATAAACAGTTGTCTGTGAACACAAACTATTTAGTTAATCATTTTCATATTTTGATTATCAACTTTCTTCAAAATTGATCTATACTTACTAAATTTTGCTATTCTTCCTATAACAATAATTTAAGTCTAATAGTTTTAGCAATTTAGTTTTTAATATTGTTATAGTTTGTAAAAATCATTCAGATTATTTTTGATAAGTAGGTTTGTCTGAATGTCTAAATATCTGAGTGTGTGCTTGTATTTTACCTAAAATCATTTTGTGATTTCATTATGAAAAGTCCTATTGTTGTAAAGAATTATATTATATATTAATTAAAGTAACAAGGTTAGAATTTTAGTTGGCCAGTTTAGCTGACATTCTTTAAGTGAGAACTAATTGAAAAAATATCAAGTTTATGAGGTTAGACTTGAGAAAAAGTGGGGACTGCTATTAAGGTAATGGATTCCAGACCAGTCAATCAGTTAATTACCAAGAAATCATTAGTTTGGATTTCTTACCAACAGTAAATTTAAAACAGATTGACAATTTTAATTAGATGGTTTAACTAATAAAAATTAGGTGTTTCTATCTGTGAGCCTGTAAAAGACTGAATTGTATAAAAAGGCTGAATCAGTCTGTTCAAGGGAATAAATATTAAAATTGTGGAGAGAACAAACTAAATTGGGGGGGTCAGACTGAATTGCTGTCCAGACAGCATTATTTTTTTATATATTTTTGTTTGGAAAGTTTCCTACAGCCTAATGGCAGGCTAATTAGATATATGTTTTGTCCGTGGTGATCCAGCCATCCATTAACCAATGCATATCTGAAGAGTTTGACCCAAAAGTATTACACATTTTGTGATTGATTGTAAAAAATAAGAGTAGAAACTGATTGCTCACCTCTAGTTTAAATCTAAAATGAAAATAAGTCAAATACTGAAAAGTGTTAAACCATGCTATTTCATTTACACCATTGACTGAACTAAACCCCAGCAAAATGATAAAGTATATGAAAAACAGCAAATATCCTGAGTCTATTAAAATAATTATGCTAAAAAAAAATGAAGAAACAATTCCAGTGCCAAATTGTTCTTATGAAATCAGGTAACTTCACCCTCATCATCACAGTAAAAAAATTAGCAAGCCCATTTCTAATAAACCACTGCAATTGGTAAATATATGCGTGTTACAGATTAGTGTATGTGGCTGCTGCCAAATTTATAAACATTCAACAAGCTGAATTTGAAATCTTGGAAAGTGTGTGCCTCAAGAAAGTAAAAGAAAAACTGGTAATATGAATTTTAATTATTTATTTTTTTATTATATCAGTGACTATTAACAAAATTTTTAATAACAAATTCTTTATTTTTTTTATTATCTCTGAACCTTAAAACCAAAATCAAGTCAAAGAAGTTTCAGTAATAATAGCTATTGCTTTATTGATGATATTATGTATTCTGAAATTATTATATGTATCCATTTATCGATGTATTTTAATTTGTGAAATGTATTATTGTATATTAATTCAAAATTTTGAAGTATGTGTTTATATGTTAAAAGGGTTTTTTTCTGTCTTAATAATATTGTATTCATAATGGGGATCAACACACACATAGTAATATAATTATATTTTCCACATGTATAGCTGTGTAGCCAGAATGTTGAAAGTGAGAGAAAGGTAGCATTGGAGAAGCTAGACCTGTTAAAATAATGATTAGTTACCTCAATCACTTAGAGGGGGAGATAGGTAATTTAAAGCTTATTTCTATAAACACTTTTACTTCTCTAGAATCTGACTAATCTTTTCTGATTAATTATTTTGTTTTATATGTTATGTTTAAATTTATAAGGTTCGAAAAGTATGTGCATGTATAAAGTGTTTTTTAAGAAAATATTTTTCTTGTGGATATAAATTTTTAGTTATTCACTATCCAAATTGATGCACAAACATTATACTATGATATAAATATTGGATACTGTCAGTAAAGAGGATGGGGGAAATTTTAGTATCATTAATATTATGATTTAAATATAAACAATTCATCAATATTATTTATATAAATTTTCATATATATCCTTAAATATTATGTATATTTTATCAGTCCAGTAATAAATGTTAATTTGTTTTATTAAAAGAGGTTTATATCTTTATTAAGAGTTGTTCTTTGCTTATTAAGTATGATCATTCATCATCACTGATAATATTAATGGTTGAGTCATGATTTAAATATAATGTTAGGCAAATAATTATAAATTTATAAAAATCTAAATTTTATGTTAGGCATTAGTTCTAAAGCTATAGTTGGAATTACCATTCTCATCATCATCATCATCATGTTTTAAATCACTGATCTAGATAAGTGTGCTTAATGGCCATAGATAAATAATGATTTTCACTGTATTTGTTTATCATTTGTAAATGATTATAAGATAAGAACCACCATTCCAATCATCCAACCTCATTCAAGGGTGAGTGAATTGCCACCATAAGTCTATAGTATTTGATATGAGCTAGCAAGATTTATGAGAAGGTTGAAATGCATCTATATTAAAATCTAAGTGATAATTTTGTCTGATAAATTTTATATGCACAACTAAACCATAAGGATGTTTTTGTTTTCCTTATTGTTAGTGCAAAGGTGATATGGTCCTAAAATACAAAATCCTACATCCGGTTATAAATAAGTTACCCAATGGGTTTAAATCAGGTACATTTATAAGTAGGTATAGAATATAACTTTGTCTAGGCTTAGTTAACCTAGTGGCACCCTGATAGACTATATTCACTTAGTAAAAACATATAAAACTAGATAAAATTGTTAAAATTACTGCTAGTGTATTTTGTCATCATTTTTTTTCTCAAGCCATTTGATTTATTTTGAGATATTTTATTAAATTACAAATGGCACACACTATATTTATTAGATTACAAATATTTGTCCAATGTCACACATAATGTATTTGTAGCCACCACTTGCATTTGGTGACACTATGACTACTTCGAGTCCTAAGAGACTATATAATAGCCACTAGAGAGTTTTATTACATTACAAATGTTCTAGAGCAGTTTAATATGTTACAATATAGAAGCTGTTATATATGATATTTTATTATTTTTTTTATATTCTATATGTCCATATATACATATAAATGAAAACTAAGCAAACAAAATAAGAGTATTTACTTAGACAGCTGGGGAGAGGGTGCATTTCAACCAGAAGACTAGCTTTCTTCAGAAAATACAACTAAATGAAATTGTCCAAAAATGTAAAATTATTTCCAAATATAGCAAAGCAAATAATTCATATACATTAACAATCTCTTTTAGAGAATAGTTAATGACTAATTCATATTGTTAATCTGTTTGTTTTATCAGATTTGAAAATAACTTAATTTTGGGATAATTTTATTTAGTTGTATTTTCTGAAGAAAGCCCATCCTCTGATTGAAATATTAAAAACATAGTTGCATAGATAAATAATTTTATTTTTTGTTGTTTATTTATTTATATATTCTTTTAATAAGTTTAATATTTTTATTATTTATATTTATAATATTCAAATTTAGCATGTAGTAAATCAAAATATTTTGTGAATGTTAATGTATATAAGAAAGTAATGAATGTAAAGTGGGCAAAGTAACATTTTTACCCTCTTATACCAAGACTCTTCAGATTGGCCTACAGTCAGAATTTATGTTAAAGATAAGATGTCACTTTTATCTTTATAAAGTTGCTATCTTGTGTTTGGGTTTGACAGTCTCCTTTGTACTCTACACAACCGTTTTGAGTTATTATAAAATCAGTAATGTGCATTGTTAAAAAAGTGAAATCCTTTCTTCTTAATTATTTATATATTAAAACTGTTATGTGTCTCATGGCATACAACCACATAGTAGTGTGTGAGAGTGCCTGACTCTGTAGACTCATGAACTTTGGCCAAGATGCAAATTGTAAATTAAGAAGCAAATAACTAAAAAGATTGGGAAATACCTTTTCTTGTCAATTAATGTCATATAAATTTTCCCAGACTTAATTATTAAACAAACATATTGGCAAACACAACTATATATTTTTTTAAATAATCTTTTGTAATAATAAAATCTAGCAAACTTAATATTAAAAATAAATATTTTATTATAACAAATTAAAATATTCAAACAATAAATTATTAATTACTAATAAATTGAAAAGCACATACAAATGCTCATCCAGATAATAATGTTAAATAACAAAACAATTCAATAATGTTCACTTTTTTTATAAGTTTCTTCTAGAAGACTGTAAATAAAAGTTCCTTGAATAATACAGTGAATATCTCTATTAGTATATTATAAGCTTATATTATTCCATGCATGGTTTTCTTGGTATGAAAGAGCTCATTGTGAATTCAATTCATCAGCATTTGGATGTTCCTGATTCATAGGAAGGTTGGGCCCAAAAGCTTTTTGGAGTGACCTCTTTAGAGTGAAGAAGGTCTCTACAAATACTCAGATTTCCATTCCATATGACAAATTAGTATAGAGTGGTCCTGGGTCCTTCATGATCCAGGGCCATCCAAAAGAAAAGACATGACAAGACCTTGCTTAAAGCTATTTTTTTCTTTTTATAGTCTCGATCAGTTTTCAGTTTTCAGATTACTGCACTTATGTCCTTATCTTTTGTTTTATCATAAGACAAGTTGTAATCTTGTACAATTATTATTATTATTATTTAGTTACAAAGTCTCTTTTTATATAAAATAACAAGCTTTTTTGAAGTCTCTTTTTTATAATGTTTCTGCCATCTTTAATTAGCATAATGTCTGTCTTTTATTTATCTGGATAACCAATCTGTATGCATTTACATTCTTTCCAATTTTAACTTTAACTAAATTAAATAGATAATATCAACACAAATAACGTTCATTGCATGTATCAAAAAATAAATTCTACTAACTAAAAAAAAACTAAATTGTGTCTTTTGACCAGTCTTTAACCTTTACTTTTTTTTAGCTTTTCAATATCACACCATGCCAAGGTACATGTACCATATATAAATAAATAGTATAGTATATATATATCAAATTACTACAGTTTAATTGATAAGGGTCAAATATGCTGCCTCCAAAACTTTGACACAAATCACTTAATGAAAATATATTAATAATTTTTATTAGTCATTGATTAGATTAGATATTATTCAATAATGAATAATATTTCTGTAGTATAGTTGACACATCGATTAAACTGTAGTAATTTGCTATCTGTATATATTCTGAACAAATGATAAAGATATTTGTAAGAGTTTGTGGTCTGTGCCAACTGATGAGTGCTGGTTCAGCAGGAAACGTGCATCTTAGGGATTATACATCTTTTTCACTTATCTTTGGTCATATGTTTATGATTACATTCCTCCACGAGATGTTAAAAGCGGATAAGATCCATTGCCAATCACATGAGAGTGGTATAATAAAAATTATACTACAGAAATATTATTCATTATAAGCTAATTACTTATTTGTTGATCAATAGTGGATGATTTGTTAATTAATTATAGGCTAGCTATCCGAAGGAAAAGTTCAAGACTGATCGGAACTTCGTAAAAATGGTCAAGTTTTATCAGGCCAGGATTTAAATCAAGACTAATGAATACACTATTATTATATCACGAGGTATATATAATAAAGATACTAATCACTATAGTCAAATACTCAATCGTATATATAATTTAAAATATATGGGATGATTTAGTAAATCTCATTTTTTGAGTCAATTAGTTATTTTCTTTAATGTGTGTAAAAGCTTTGCTAAGATAAAATTTAATTTTAAATGCAATTAATCATTATAACTTATCTCTCTCAGCCTAATACCATTTCGTTTGTATAAAATGCTGAATTCGCGAGAAAATCTTTCTACTCACCCGGAAACAAACAGCTATAATAAATGATTTTACCAGTTTAAATCATTGCAATATTTAAATTAAAATGGAAATAAATTCTTTTTTTTTTTTTCCTAATGTCTTGATAAAAATTAAAAAACCTTTTTCTTTAATATATATAATCTAGAAACCTTTAATAAAGTCTCGATAGAATTCCACAATCTGCAACAATTGACCCGCAATGACAGATAAATCAACCTATCAGCTAACGAGTAATGCAATCTTTCTCCGTTTATTTAGTCGCGACGTATTGTTAAATTTATTTTCTAAACTGATCAATCTATTTAATAATTGTAGGTATCAATTAAATTATTGCAATTAACTTTTGTCAAATATCAAATTAATTTGTTCATCTAAAATTACTGAATTAAAAATTATTTCTATATTTCTTCGGAAAAAAAATAATGTGGAAAGTAATACTACATTAATTATTATTATAAATATCTTTTCTAAAAAAAAGTTTTATCAGTTCTTTAGATTACATTTTTAGAGCATCTGGATGTCTGGAACGCTTTAAATAAGAGCTTCTCTTTTTAAAATATGTTTTTTTTCATTCTTCTTTCTTCTCTCTCTCTTCTCTTCCCTCCCTCGCTCTCTCTTTCTTCTTCCCCTCTCTCTCCCTCCCCTCCCTTTCCTCTCTCTCTTATTATTGACTTTTTTTTAAATATATATTTCAGATTTAGTTAAATTATTTTTTTTGTTTCGATAAATATTCTTTTTAAAGCAATCTCTAGCAATTCTTTTGAATGACTAATTTTATTTGGCCTCTTTTTTTTTTTTTTTTAATTCCCATACTTAATTACCTATATTTAAAGATTTATATAGCGGCCAAAACTTGTGATATTTTTTATCCCAATTCTAAAAACTTAGAGATTATTGTACAGTATATAATTATAAGTAATGATGCGCTAATACTTGCTAAATATACATATATCACCATTATCATCATATTTGATTATCTATTCATTACAGGTTGAAGGTCTTTCCAAATTTAATCTAGTTTCTTCAACCCTTGGTCTCTCTTCTCCATATCATACCGACAAATTTCATTATTTCATCTATTCATGTGAAATGTGGTCTCTTTTAAAGTCGTTCACATTGTATTTCCAGTTTAAGAGATTTCAACTGTTCTTCACCCAGCGCTCTTAATTTTTTCAACAATATCAGTTATGTCTATTTGGTCTCTAATCCATGTATTTCCATTTCAGTCTCTTCTTTTATATTCCAGCATACATTTCTAAATAATTTGTTGAGTCTCTGCATTGCTATTCCATTAAGAGTCCAAATCTCAGCTCTATATGTAAAGAGCAGATAAACCCCATTATTAAAAACCTTTTTTTTTAAACAAATAGTGTAATTATTGTTGTTATTATTATTACGTTTCAAAAGAACTTTATTCAAAAAGAAAATTTACAATAAAAATATTTCAAAGGACAAAAAAATTAAGCATTAAATTGTTAAAAAAATTAATAGTAACAAAAAAAATTAAAAAATGAGTATGTACAGTACACAAAAAAATAGTAACAAATAAACTGAAGAAAAAAAACATTACAATAGAAAAATTATATATAAAGATGAATAAAAAAAATTCATTCCCAGAGCATAAAAAGTTAAATTATTTTATTTTGTTGGCAATATATCATGCCACAGATTTAAAGTAAAGTGGCATTAGAGACCACGTGTTGATATATGTTTGTGTTTATATTATTTTTTTATCTCTTTGTTGGATGTTTATTAATTTGTGTGTGTGTGTGTTTTATGTCTTTTGAAATTTGTGTTTACACTAAAACTACATCTAGTTCACCAGAAGGCATATAGAATAAAAGTACTAGCCCTAATATTGGAAAATATACCTTTTTATATGCTTGTAAGTCTGATCATTGTATTATTTTTTTTTATTGTGATATTGCAGATAACTTTGCGAATGTTTTCAAATGCTTGACAAATGAATAAGAAATTATATATTATTTCTGATTCTCAATGACATATGGAACATACGTCATCTATATTATGGTAATATCTTTTATATTTTAAAAAATGTAATGTTGGAAGTGCTTCCAGATTTATCTCTATCAGGAAGTCAAAATATTTTGGTTCCAGTGACCAATATTTATATGTTTTTTTAATTGCTTATTATTAATAGACAATGGTGTTTCTACTATATTTTGTATGCTTGGATAAACAAGTTTAAATGTTTCCCAGTATTTATATTTAATACTATTTGATTGAATAGGTTATATTTGGATTTGATAATGAGTTCAATAGAGCTTTCCAATAACCTTTGAATGGTGGTGGTGTATCTGTTGGTGTAACTTTCATTGTATGTGATATCTTTGGATATATTTTTATACAAGTTGCTATGATGTTTATAGTTTTCTGTATATGAAAAATATGAATACTGTGTAAACCCAGTCCATTCAAAGATAATGGCAATTGTAATTTTTTAATGGAAACATATGCCCCCCCCCCCCAAATAACTTTCTACATAGAGTGTAAATAGTATTAATGAAACCTCTAGAGAAAATTATAATAGAAAAAAAATATGTTATTCTAGTTATTACTAACATGTTAAACAATGATATTTTTGCATATAGTGATAGATATACCCTCTACATTGAATTTATTAATTTCTCAATTTTTTTCCTTTAATTTATTTTTAATTTATATTCTCATTGCCATGGTACTAAGATGGAAAGAGAAACCTAAGAAAAGGCTAGGTGTTCCCTTAAAATAATATGTAATTGGAATTGCTGTGTACATTTTCCAGGCACATGATTATTTATCTGTTTCCTGCTTTTTAAAAAGACTGATATGTTGTCCATGTAAGCAATGCATGGAATGTAGGAGCCCAACTATGGTACATATATTCCATTTATTTTGTCTTCAATTTCTTTAATTAGTGAGTTGATGTATATTTCAAATAGTAAAGAACTTAATGGAGATCATTGTGGTATGGATGAGTTTGGTAATATTGATGTAGCTGTTTTACTATTTATAGTAATCTGTATTTCCCTGTTAAATAACAAATTAGTGATTATGTAAATATAGGCTTTGGGGATTGCAGAATTTATTAATTATTCTATTAATTTGTTTATTACTACATTATCAAAAGCTGCCTTTATATGTAACTTGAACTTCTATTGGTGTGTATTTTTTGTTATTTCTTACTGTGTTTATGACTGTTTTATAAATGAATTCTGTCTGGTTAACTGAAGAATCTTTTTTGGCAAATTGATGTTTGGATATATGTATGACTCTATTCTGTCTATGATGACAGATTTGAGCATTTTTATGCCTAGTGAGCTCATCAAAATTTATGTAGATTTTCAAGTGAGGTTGGGCTTTTTTACTTTTTTAAGATGGGGACTTATTAATATGGGATTTAGGTTTGGAATTTTGTACGCTTGTTTTGTAAGCAAATTTGCTATATCCATTAAATATTTAGTAGTGTGTGTTTTTAAATGTAAAAAACCCTCCTTGGGATTCCATGCATACCTGGGTGGCAAGAGTCTGGGATTTTGTCCATTTTTTGTTTGAATTTTATCTTTTCAAATGTTATTATTTTCTTCTGCTTCTTCTAGGAAGAAATGGGCTGGTTCAAAAGACTCATATGACTGTAATTTTTTAAAAATAATTGTATATTGTATTTAGCATGAATTCACCACTTATTATTTTGTCATTTAATATTATTGCAGTTGGAACTCTATGTTTAGGTAGTTGACTAGGGCACCATCTAATGTATTGCTTTGTTCATACATGTGTTTGTTTGAGATATAATTTTCTTTTCTTTAATGCTATATATCTTTTTAATTTGTTTTTTTGCTAAATTATATCTCAAACAAACACATATATGGACAAAGCAATAATGCTATATATTCTTTTAATTTGTTTTTTTTTGCTAAATTATATGTTTTATTATATATGTATATGTAGGTAGAGTATAGATATGCATGTGTATTTATAAAGATATATGAAGATTGTATGTATGTCTGTGGGTGTATGTATATCTGTGTGTGTATATATGTATAGTTAAAAGGGCTATGTATATATATTGGATGTACATATGTGCATATATAGATGTAGGTATGTATTATATATATGTCTTGTAAATTCATATGTATGTGTATGAAGAAGATATATGTGTATATATATATGGGTATTTTATATATGTGTAAAGTGATGGTTATATACATGTATTTATTTATATATATATTGTAAATATCGATAAATCTATCTATATTTTAAAAATCATTTGTTATTAAAAAAAAAATCTCTTTGAGTTGATGTTTATATATGAAGTATTATTATTGTTTATGGTTATTAGTTATAGTTGTTTGGATATATTATGTTATTTATATGTTGATAGTACATCGCTGTGAATATTTAATTATTAGAGATAAATAAAGACATATAAATTGTTGATTATAAAAAAGATTATTTTATTTGTAGTGATTATTAAAAAAATGCAATATTATTATTTATGTATATATATATTTTTAAAACTAAAATAAATTTTTGATTTAATATTTTTTATATGATTAATTTTTTTTTTTTGAATGTTAATTGTTTAAAAGAAAACATATGTAACAATGGTTTTCAAAAACAGCATTTGCCAGTGCGTGGAACAACAACAGCAACAAAAAGAAGCCATTATTATTAGGATAGTGATTAAACAAACAAAAGGATAAAAATTTGTTGTATTTTGTTTCTTTGAAATTGCCATTCTTAAGAATAGTGGAATAAGATAAATTTCTGTAATCAATACATAAACATGACTGGCTAATTTATATATATATCGCAGCCAAGGGGCTGCGCCGTTTTCTTTCATTTATTCCAAGGCAGTTTAAAAAGAAAAACTAAGCAAATTTCAACACATGAATTTCATCACGTCTGAAGCCGAAATTTGATATAGCTATCTGTAATCTATAATGGTCAATCTAATAATAATCTGGAGGTAACTAAAAGTGATTAATATATTGGATTCAACATGTCAATTTTTTTTTTTTCAAGGAGAGAAATTTAAAAAGGAAAAATGAAGAATATATGTGCATTTGGAAACTAATAATTTTTTCTAACATGACATTTCTTCAATTCAATTTGGCTCTAGAATGCATTCTAATATTAAATGGATAAAGGAATAAAACAATGGAATAAGTTGACTTTTGAAAGAAAAATAAACAAGTGAACTTTGAAAGGTAGTAAATAATTTTATATATATAAATGATATATAAATATATTTTTGAGACCGATATTTTTTTTTCACTTTTATTTTTCATTATAAAAATAAAACGTTTTTATAAATATCATTCGATTCAATTCAAGCATTTTGTTTTATAACAGCAATAACCATTTAACAGGTGTCAAAATTAACACTTAAGTCATTTAAATCTTAAAGAATGACATATAGGTTTGGGTTGCATATGAGTTGTTATGTATATTTTAATAAATAAAATTTACATTCGCAAAATTTTATTATAAAATGTTTTTATTATTAATTTATCTATTTTCATTTTTTTAACTTCATATGATAATTCTTATGCAGACCAAAACAATAATTTATATATATTTGCTGTATATAATATATATATATTTTATATATTTTTATTTTTATTTTTGAATATTTGAAAAATATAAATACGGATTTGTGTTTATATTAATGCATACTTGTTAAGCACAAATATGTCTTTATCTATTTAATATATATACTTATTGCAAGTATATATGTATATTTTTTTTTGTATTTGGGTTTGTATTTAAAACATTGATACTACCTAAAATTAAACTATAACATAAAAATAAAGGATGTACTATTTGTTTTATAAGTAATGCCTTTGTAATTTATTTGAAAAAGTATTAATATTTTATTCTTATTTTTCTTTTAGTGCCAGAGTCATTATGAAATTAATTGAATTCACAATTTAATAGAGGATAACTTCATATTTCACTTATTGTTTAGTCTTTAGGCTACTTACACATATTATTATTCATTGATATGTTTAGATATACATAAATTTACATATTAGATGTGTATATTGGATTTAATAGAATTCCCTTTGTTTCTGATATATATTTGATTAGTTAGTCATATCAACCTTGAAAATAAATTATAAGGATAGATCTCATTGCTCTATATGATTTTAAATTTATTTCATGTATAGCTAGTTGGAAGGGCATATAAACAATTTATTTAAATATAACTGGGATAATTTTGTCTTTCTTCATTTAAATCATACAATCTATTATATTAGGCTTTCTTAACAATTGGATTTATTTAGATTACATATAGTCCATTACATTTTTCATCTAATGTTTGAAACATTATTTTCTTCTAACATATTGACGTTCCATTACATTTGATTTATAATATGTTTGATTTATAATATGTTTATATGATATATTGTCCATTACATTTGGCACCACAAACTGTGGGACCTAGTTAACTGGTGATTGGTATAATAAAGATATTTTCCATTACATTTGACACGACAACATGGTCAGCATGATATGTTTATATACATATCGTATAGTTTCCATTACATTTGGCTTTCCCAATGTTTGGAGCCTTCTTTCTTCAATTTAAATGGAATGCAACATTTACATTCCATTACATTTGGTGCCTCAAAGGTAGGAGCCTGGTTAACTGATGATTATTGTTGCAAAAGTTCATATGTTTATTTTCATTTGAGATCATATAAAGATACATTCCATTACATTTGGCGCAACAACTAGGGCTCGAAATAAGCTAATTAGGGCTTGAAATACCCCACATACCTGAGAGATGTGTAGTATATATCTTGATGTGAGATGTATAGTTTAAAGAAAGAGAAGCATTTTTGTGTAATTTTTTTTTTATATATAGAAATATTTTGGCCTTATGTTTAGATGGTGATGGTTACTGTTATTGTATTTTTTTTATGATGAGAGATAAATACAGTCATGAAATACCTTAATTTCAATTTAAAAATTATATTGATGGCATTAAATTATAGAGTAATAATTTTGTCCATATTTGGAAAGTTTATGTTGTAGAAAATCTATAATTTTGAGGGTTAGATTGGATATTTGATTGTTGGAGTTTGGTTGGTTCTATTGCAAGTATTGATGTTGGATGGGGAGTTTTGTCATTGTCTTGAGGGTGTGATGTATTCATGACACTTGTGACTGATTGATCTAATTCATTGCTCCAACCCAAATTGTGATGTTAGTTATTATTTATCATGAAGCAGTTAACAGTAGTCCTGCCATGATTTTACCTCTAAGACTCCAGAGAGAGTAAGGTATAGTTCTTTTTGATATATGTATAATATTTGCCTCTAAGACTCCCAAAGATGAGCAAGGAAATATTTTATAAATAATGACCCCTAAGACTTAGATGTAAGCAGGGTAGTATAATATTGTTTGCAGAAAACTATTATGGGTTGTAGTAGCTTAGAGAGACTGAAATGTGATGATCATCTGAGTGTTCATGGAGCATTGTATGCTTTAAGAGCAGTGATTGAATTCTTTTATCTAACTCAAAATTGTGAAATGCTAATCATTCTTTTGGCTGTCAGTATCTGTCAGATCTTTTGAGGAATAGACGAGTATATAACATAAATATATATAGCACCAAACTTAAGGGCTTGGTTAATCGATTATTGTTGGTGACAAATAATCTATTACATTGATTATCAATTAGGGTTTGAAAACAAACATATCAATGTTTTATTTTCCATTGTAAGTGACTTTAAACATGAAGTTCAATTAGTGAATATTTGTTGATGATAAACTGCATTAGTACAATCTTAGTAAAATGTTTCGGGCACAAAAGTTAATAATTAGTGAAGTTGATTTTTTTTTTTTTATCTATATAAAATGGTATTAAGTTTTAAGGTCCAGAAAATTTATAGGCATCAATTTAAGCATTTTATATTTAACTACCATTATTTTGAATGAGAAAGTTGTCTCACTATATTATCAAATTAGTTATTTTTAAGGCATGTGAACATTTAGTTGTATTTTAAATATTTCAAGGTTATATTGAATTTGATATGAAATTTCCACATTTCAATATTGTATAGGTGTAGAATATTTATTATCATTACATATAAATAAATGTTAGCTAGTGATCTCAGTTGTTACTCTCTACATATATATATATATATATATATATTAGAGAAATTTGTTGATGTTATGGTGATAGATGAGATTTTTTTTTAAGCCAAGAAGTTCATGAGTTCAAACAACTGAAATTTAGATTGTTGGATAGCTACTATGAATAATAAAATTAAAAGGCTTGTATTTTGCTTAGTTGAGTAATTGCTTGTTGGGATAATGATTGGAGATGGTGAGCCCTTGATCTGTGGTAATTACTATATAGAAATATATATATATATATCTTAGATTTTTTTTATGAGTATATAATATTGTAGTTCTAATAATAATGGATAACAGTAGTGAAATGCCAGTTAGTGGTGATTTTGATTTAAGAGATTTTATGGAAAAATTTAGAGCGGAAGTAAAAGATCTTAGAGCTGAGATGAAAACCAATTATAATGAACTTTCCCAGAGATTAGAGTCTAGATTAAATACTAATTATGATGAACTTTCCTCTAGATTAAAAACAAATTCTGATGAACTTTCCCAGAAACTAGAGACTAGTTTAAAAACTAACTCTGATGAACTAAAAGAGGAACTTAGAACTGAGATGAAAGTCAATTCTAATGAACTTTCTAGGGAATTAAAAGATGAATTAAAAGCTCTGGTAGATAATAGTGTTAGGAGAGTAGAAATAAAATTTGAGAAAAAAATGGAAGAATATAAAGAACCTTTAGATGTGACTAGTGAAAATATTAATGAAAATAAAGAGTATGTTAAAATAGTTGATAGATCCTTAGAAATAAGATTAAATTTACAAAAGCAATCAGAAAAAGTAGAATTAAGTTGTGAAAGATTAAAGGACACTGTTCAGAATTTAGAAATTGGACAGTTAGGTTTTCAATGGATAGACAATAGTACTCTAGAGTTAGGAGAAATAAAAATGCATTATAATAAAATGAATGAAGGTGTTAAGTTCACCAGAAAAGATTAAAATTAACTCTCAAAAATCACTAGAAAGAACAGAATGTGTTTCTCAAAGTCAATGTAAAGAAAGTGTCAAGATAGATAAAAAATATTCTTGTAAGTTTTTTTTGTACACCAATTTTAAAAGTAACAATCGGAGTTTTGAACAAAAGTTGTTTAGTATGAATTTTCATAGGAAGTTTAGGGATCATGTGTATTCATATAACTTGGATGCAAGTGATTATTGCTATTGTAATAAACCACTTGAAAGGCAAAACTCAATATATAAATGTAGTTCTTCTCAATCTATAGCCAATGATGGTAGAGTGCATGCAAAGTGTGTACTATATAGTAACATGAGTGTTGAATTCAAGAAATTTTGTCTGGATATGACAAATTATATTAGTCATAAGACATTATCTTATAAAGAAAATCATCATGGTAATTTTGTATGGTACCAAGAAAGTATATTTTTAGATATACTAGAGCATAGATATTTGAATGGGAATTTGTATCATTGTTGCAATAGAAATGACTTATTTTACAAGTATCCCAGCAGGACAAAGTTGGTAAGATATATCTTATTGAAATTTGAGAGGAATAAGAAGGTAAAGAAACCTAAAGAGAATTTTCTTTATGAAAATTGTAATAGAAGAATGAAAGTATGTAAAACCAAAGTAAAATTTAAAAATAAAAATATGAAGAAAATTAAAGTAAAATTCAAAGAGTTGAGTAGAGAGAAGTTTAAAATAAATTATCTTAAAGAAAGTATAGATTTTATAAAAGATATTGGAAAAGCCAAAGTTAGACTTAAAGTTATAGAAGGAAAGATAAATTATATTGATTTTCTTATAGAGAATATTGACAAAGAAAGAGATGTAGGGAAAGTAAAGGCAAAATTGAAAAAGATATTTGGTCTGAATCTTAGTAGAAGGAGTATTGATGAAGAAAAAGAAATTGGCAAAGCCAAAATTAAACTTAGAATAATACATGGTGATGTGCTTAATGGAGATTTTTCTTGAGAAAATATAGCTAAAGCAAGAAATTTAAGTAAACCTAAAGTTAAGCTGAAAAGAATTAATATAGAACAGAATGATTTTCAAAATGATTTTCAGAAATTTTTAATACTGAAGTTGTATCACATCAATCTGATTTGCAATTTTTAAAGGATTATTTAGAAAATTTGAATGAATACCATTCAAAATTGCCCAGAGTATTTTTTTCAATTGAACATAGAACAAGTGAAGTAAAGCAAAGACTTACTCAAGTCGATGATGTTTAACAGGATAGTCAAATGAAAGGTAATAGATTATCTGATAAAATAGCAACTGTTATTGATAAAGTTAAGAATTATGTTAGTGCTTATGATCAAGTTACTATTTATGTAAAGGATATAGATGCAGAATCTAAGGAGTTCATAGCAAAATCTTTAGATACTGATCCCAAAATTATTCAAAAGCAATTGAATTATATAAAAACATTATATAAAAATCTTGTAAATCAAAGCAAATTTCTTCACAGAATTCAACATACTGGAAATTCTTTTCAAGAAGAATTAAAAAGGCACTTTTGATTATTATTTTTTTTTAAAGAAAACTTGGACAAATATCTAGATGATCTGAAAGATAGATATAAATAAATGAATATGGTTATTAATAAGAAAAATAATATTCTTTAAACCATGTTAGTCCTTAGAAAGATTACAAATTTGGGAAGTTTTTCGATATCTCATAATTAATTAGTTATTTGCAAAGACATTTTTTTTTGGTGGATTAGGGGGTATTGTAAATATCGATAAATCTATCTATATTTTAAAAATCATTTGTTATTAAAAAAAAATCTCTTTGAGTTGATGTTTATATATGAAGTATTATTATTGTTTATGGTTATTAGTTATAGTTGTTTGGATATATTATGTTATTTATATGTTGATAGTACATCGCTGTGAATATTTAATTATTAGAGATAAATAAAGACATATAAATTGTTGATTATAAAAAAGATTATTTTATTTGTAGTGATTATTAAAAAAATGCAATATTATTATTTATGTATATATATATTTTTAAAGCTGTAAAATAAATTTTTGATTTAATATTTTTTATATGATTAATTTTTTTTTTTTGAATGTTAATTGTTTAAAAGAAAACATATGTAACAATGGTTTTCAAAAACAGCATTTGCCAGTGCGTGGAACAACAACAGCAACAAAAAGAAGCCATTATTATTAGGATAATGATTAAACAAACAAAAGGATAAAAATTTGTTGTACTTTGTTTTTTTGAAATTGCCATTCTTAAGAATAGTGGAATAAGATAAATTTCTGTAATCAATACATAAACATGACTGGCTAATATATATATCACAGCCAAGGGGCTGCACCATTTTCTTTTATTTATTCCAAGGCAGTTTAAAAAGAAAAACTAAGCAAATTTCAACACATGAATTTCATCGCATCTGAAGCCAAAATTTGATATAGCTATCGGGAATCTATAATGGTCAATCTAATAATAATCTGGAGGTAACTAAAAGTGATTAATATATTGGATTCAACATGTCAATTTTTTTTTCAAGGAGAGAAATTTAAAAAGGAAAAATGAAGTATATATGTGCATTTGGAAACTAATAATTTTTTCTAACATGACATTTCTTCAATTCAATTTGGCTCTAGAATGCATTCTAATATTAAACAGATAATGGAATAAAACAATGGAATAAGTTGACTTTTGAAAGAAAATAAACAAGTGAACTTTGAAAGGTAGTAAATAATTTTATATATATATAAATGATATATAAATATATTTTTGAAACTGATAATTTTTTTTCACTTTTATTTTTCATTATAAAAATAAAACGTTTTTATAAATATCATTCGATTCAATTCAAGCGTTTTGTTTTATAACAGCAATAACCGTTTAACAGGTGTCAAAATTAACACTTAAGTCATTTAAATCTTAAAGAATGACATATAGGTTTGGGTTGCATATGAGTTGTTATGTATATTTTAATAAATGAAATTTATATTCGCAAAATTTTATTATAAAAATTTTTTATTATTAATTTATCTATTTTCATTTTTTTAACTTCATATGATAATTCTTATGCAGACCAAAACAATAATTTATATATATTTGCTGTATATAATATATATATTTTTTATATATTTTTTTTTATTTTTGAATATTTGAAAAATATAAATATGGATTTGTGTTTATATTAATGCATACTTGTTAAGCACAAATATGTCTTTATCTATTTAATATATATACTTATTGCAAGTATATATGTATATTTTTTTTTGTATTTGGGTTTGTATTTAAAACATTGATACTACCTAAAATTAAACTATAATATAAAAATAAAGGATGTACTATTTGTTTTATAAGTAATGCCTTTGTAATTTATTTGAAAAAGTATTAATATTTTATTCTTATTTTTCTTTTAGTGCCAGAGTCATTATGAAATTAATTGAATTCACAATTTAATAGAGGATAACTTCATATTTCACTTATTGTTTAGTCTTTAGGCCACTTACACATATTATTATTCATTGATATGTTTAGATATACATAAATTTACATAATAGATGTGTATATTGGATTTAATAGAATTCCCTTTGTTTCTGATATATATTTGATTAGTTAGTCATATCAACCTTGAAAATAAATTATAAGGATAGATCTCATTGCTCTATATGATTTTAAATTTATTTCATGTATAGCTAGTTGGAAGGGCATATAAACAATTTATTTAAATATAACTGGGATAATTTTGTCTTTCTTCATTTAAATCATACAATCTATTATATTAGGCTTTCTTAACAATTGGATTTATTTAGATTACATATAGTCTATTACATTTTTCATCTAATGTTTGAAACATTATTTTCTTCTAACATATTAACGTTCCATTACATTTGATTTATAATATGTTTGATTTATAATATGTTTATATGATATATTATCCATTACATTTGGCACCACAAACTGTGGGACCTAGTTAACTGGTGATTGGTATAATAAAGATATTTTCCATTACATTTGACACGACAACGTGGTCAGCATGATATGTTTATATACATATCGTATAGTTTCCATTACATTTGGCTTTCCCAATGTTTGGAGCCTTCTTTCTTCAATTTAAATGGAATGCAGCATTTACATTCCATTACATTTGGTGCCTCAAAGTTAGGAGCCTGGTTAACTAATGATTATTGTTGCAAAAGTTCATATGTTTATTTTCATTTGAGATCATATAAAGATATGTTCCATTACAATATATATATATATATGTGAAATGATGATTGTATATTTATATTATTCAAATCTTGTAGCTCTGATGAAGACTGCTGGACAGTCGAAACTGTAAGAAAATAAAAAAGTTTTTAAGAAAATTTGTTGCATTAACGTGTATATGAATAGAGTGATATAAGCAATATATAAGATTATATGTTTTTTATAAGTGCTATAGATTTGTCTTTATTATTTTCATTGACTACTGTATTAATGATTGCTCTATGCAATTTTTCAACTAATGTATATAGTCCTGTGGGTGGGGGTGCTCTTTTTGTAACATGCTGTATTGTGTGTGAAATAATTTTTATAAATATTAATCAGTTTTTTAATTTTATTAATATGTAAATATATTTCAGAATATAGGAATTATGTTGTTTGTGATGGAAAAAGAATCCTCATGGTTTTGTCTGTGTTAAAATACTTTTGTGCAATGAATTCAATGTTTAAATCAATCATTAATGCTGCATGGTCTGGCGTGGGGGTATTAATTAATGAGAGATTGATCATGTGATGAAGTGAAAGTGAGTAGAACATTAAATCAATCAATGTTGTTACTCTGCCATTGTTAAATGAGATGATTCCATCAGGAAGAAAACCCTCCCCACTGACTAAAGGGAATGCGATCATGTGAAGCCATTTTTTTATTATAAATTTATTATGTCATATTGAAATTCCTCAATAGTAAAGATGGATAAGGTAACATTGATAATCTAGTGTTTATAATTTGTATAATTGTGTTGATCATTTTTGTGTTAGGTGGAATGTATACATATATTATATTTATTGCATTTGATAGATGTAAAAAAGTTATAATTATTATATATGCATCCATATATAGTATTTTGAAACTTGAAAAAGGGTTATTTTTATTTATTATTATTCCTGTGCCTGGGTAAAAAAGTGTCTGTGGAAAAGATTGTAAAGTCTATATTATTTGTGTAGTGTGCTAGGTTAGTTTAAACCATTATATATTTTTATTTCGAGTATGCATAATACATGTGGCAGTATTATTTCATGCCATTTTTTTTAATTGATATATTTTTTCTGTAGCATTTAAGCCTCTTATATTGAATGAACAAACTTCAAATTTCATCTTAATATTTCTAATACAAACTTTTTTATCTACCTATTTAATAATATCGCTTTTATACAAATAACTAAAAAATATATGTATGAAAATTATATATATTTAAAACCAAAAGCACTTGTTAACCTGTAAATTTTAAAAAAGATTATCAGTATTTTTATTTAATTAGTTATATTTCCACTTTTATTAATTATTATTTTAACCTCCTGCGACTAGCTTTTATTATTTTTTGTACAATGTGAACATGGTATACTTGCCTGACTTGTTATTACTTCTTCCTCCATGGAATCATAGAATTCAGAATCTTTTTCCCCCCTTAATTTTAACTTTCTTATGAGATTTTTTACAAGTGAGAGGCATTCATTATCATTCTCATCTATGTTAATATTTTGAGGTTCCCTACCTCTCTTGGGTCTGCCTGTTTTTCTTTTGATGTCCGTATTTGAATTTGGCACTGGGTCAATGATTGGGGTAAGAGCATCTATCACATCCAGCAGTGTCTTATTCAAAATAATATTTTCATTCATGTTCTCATTATTTCCCTTGGATGCTGATATTACTACTACTTTTCTCTGATCTTGGATCATTGGCAGTTAGTTTATTTATCCATGAAAATCGATGCATTGGAGTTAATTTTTAAATTACCATCTTTATATTATATTTTTGGACAATTGTGAATTAGATGGCTGTGCTGTTCACCATGAAAACACTGAGGCTTTAAACTATTGATTGACAGAAATAACATTTCTTGATCCATTTCAAGTGATGGTATATCTGTGGGTTTAATATTTTTGTTCAAGTTTTATTTTGAATTTATAGTTATTACTGTGTACCAGAATTGGTGTATTAGTATGGTACATGGGTAGAAAATCAAGTACTTCACCAAATGGTTTCATCATTTTTAGAAAATCTGTCTTTTGATATCCTAGGTAAGTGTTTGTAATTATATCTATTACAACACTATTTCTGATGGGGTCAATTGCTACTAGCACATAATTATTTAATCTTTTTTTGATTATCTTTAAAATTGTTTCTTTGCATTTCTGTTTGAAATTTGATTATAACGTATCTGGAGTTCAGATGATATGTGATACAGGTAATCTATGGTCGTATATTTTCCTTATTGAATAGCTCAAATAACAATTCTTTTGACAATTTATATAGCTAATATTATTGATTGATTTAAATGTGAAAAATCTTTGGTATCTTTGAATTAGAGCTCTGAATTTTTTTTAAACTGGGCTCATCCCAGTTTTCTTCCTGCATACTTTCAAATTCATTATTGTTTGCTGTAAATAGATCCAATTTGTTTATATCATTTTCTGTCAATCGATGAAATTGCTGTGTTAAAATTTCTTTGTTTCTATTTTGGTGACTTGATTATTCCTGTGTATGTTGAATTCATTTTAATGGAAGAATCTTCAATGGGTACTGCCATATTGGAAACATCCTATCAAAGCCATGCCTTACCTTATTATTATTTCTAGATCAAATTGACAAATTGCTTTTTCTTTTTTGTATTAGAAACATACACTTTGTACTTATATATAATGACAATATACTATATTTGCAATACTTAGGTAAATAATTGCTTACTCGGAGTTTTCTCTTAGAATGAAATGGTTGGCATACTTTCTTCTCAGATGAAGCGCCACCTATATTATTATTATTATTATTATTGTTGTTGTTGTTGTTATTATTATTATTATTATTATTATTATTATTATTATTATTATTATTATTATTATTATTATTATTATTATTATTGTTGTTATTATTATTATTATTATTATTATTATTATGTTTCAAAGGACAAACTTTATTAGTATTCTAAAAGGTTATACAAGTTACATTTGACACATAGTTTTTACATATAAATTGTTTTCACAAAACTGCATATGTACAAAAATTTGATCAGTAACTGTATGCGTTATCAAACTAGAAGTATCTAAGAAAAAAAACAGTTCATAAAAACAATGATGATCACTCAATCATATGATAATATTCAATTAGATATACTTCAATTAAATTAAAGCAGGAATGCATCTAGTTTGTGTCAGTTGGCTTTAGAACTGGCACAAGGATCCATGTTAGATATAGTTTTTTGGTTTTTTTTTTGTTAGTGCTTTTATATAAGTTCTTGTATATTCCAGGTGTCAATGTACTTAGATTGATCTGTAATCTTCATGTCTCTTTCATGTATGGTTTGCAGCTTATTTCTGAACGTGTTTGAATGTCTTCTGGGGTTAAAATTGTATATGAAATTACACCTTGTACACCATAAGGCATAGAGTAAAAATGTGCAGATTCTTATTTCAGCAAAGTTACCCCTTTTAAAAGAGTCAAAAAGGGTTTTCATATTGATTTTTTTATCCTTGAGTAAAGTGCTAATAATTTCACGAATGTTTTCTAGACTTGAGCATGAGAAAAAAAGGTGGTTTTGTGTCTCCGAGTCCCTATGGCAAAGATTACATATATCATCTATATCTTTATAGTTTCTTTGATATTTCAAAAAGTGTTGTATAGGTAGTGAGTCTAGATTTATCTTTAGGAGAAAGTCAAAATATTTTGGTTCAAGTGACCATAGTTTGGATTTGTGACATAATTGTTTATTATTAATATGAAGTGGAGTTTGTACATCATCTTGATTTGGATGTAGAAGTTGATAAACTTCCCAATATTTATATTTAGCTTGTGGTGGTTTAAAGTTAAGAGTGTGAATTGTTAATAATGGTGTAAGTAGTGTGTTCAGATATCCTTGGAGAGGAGATGGTCTGTCTGTAGGGGTAATCTTGGCAGCAATTTCTAAGTATGGGAATTTTTGTGCACATGTAGATATTATGTTCAATGTTTTTTGTATCCTGAAGACATGTATTGAGTGAAGACCAAGGCCATTTTGTGAAAGGAGTTTTCTTAGGCATTTTATTGATATTGAAATAATCTTTTTCCCCAGAATAATTTTCTGCATAAGGAGTCTATTTTATTTGTAAATGCCTTGGTATAAATGATTGTTGGAGTAAAATAAGAGATTTTTGTAATCACTAGCATGTTAAGCAAGGCCATTTTTGTATATAGAGAGTGGTAGGCTTTGGAGAGTGAATTGACAGTCTTTTCCACTTTCTCTATCAAATTTTTCTGTATGAGTGATCTCATAGGTGAATGTCATAAATAAAAGTTGAACCCAAGAAATGCACTTGGTCTACCTTTGAAAACTTTAGAAATGCTATTACCGGTGAAGATCTCCATGCACACGATTTCTCCATATTAAATGTTAGCTTGTATTCTTTTGTAAAATTATTAAGTATCTTAAGAAGTTTTGGAATTTGTTTTTGAGATGATAGAAATATTGCTATATCATCCATATATGCGATACATGAGATGTTGTCATTGATGGTAGGCACATAGATTTCTGAAAATTCATTTTCTATTATTTTTATAAGAGGGTTGATATAGGCAGTGAACAGTATGGCACTGAGAGGTGAGCCCTGAGGAATGGACTGATGTGGCACTATTGGTGGTGAAGTTTTCCCATTTAGAGAAACATAAATCTCATGGTTTAAAAGCAAGTTAGCAAGCAAGTTTAGATATGCGTTCGGAACTGAGTATTTTTGCAGAGTTTTAAGAAGAGTACTGATGGAAATCATGTCAAAAGTGGCTTCAATATCTAGTTGAATAACAACTGGACTGTATTTTTATTATCTCTAACAGTTTCTATAGTTGACTTGAATAGAAAGGCTGCCTGTCCTGTTGAGGATTCTTTTTTGGCAAATTGCATTTTGGATAGGTTTGGCAAAATGAATGGCTCTATTTTATCTTTTATCACTGATTCTATTATCTTTATGCCAAGGGAGCACATTGAAATTGGACGTAGGTTAGTGGTGTTTGAGATTAATTGTTTCTTTTTCATGAATGGCGCAAGCATAATTTGATTTAATCCCTGTATTTTATAGATGTCTTTAGTGAGATAGGAGACTAGGTTAAGCATATATTGTGCAGCGATTTTATCAATATGCTTGTATACAAACTTGGGAATTCCATCTATGCCAGGATGACATGAATCTGGTATCGCTTCTATTTTTTTAATGAAATCTTTTAAAGAAATTTTAAATTCATTTTCTGATCTATCTTGTGAAAAGGCTATTAGACTTGGAGAGGATACCCTCTGGAATTTTTCTCTATACAATATGTAAAGCCGCTCCAACATAAAATCTCCATAGACAATTTCAGTTTGAACTTTAATAGCTGCTGGGACTCGCACCTGGGAGGGGTGGCCTAGTGCCCATCTAATGAAGTTTCTGGTATACATGTGTGGCTTATTTAAATATAACTTTTTCTTTTTAATGGAGATATATTCTTTAAGCTGGTTTGTTAACTCTTGATATTTCTTCTTTAAAGCCATCAGACAGGGACGATCGAGATTTGATTGAGAAGTGCCAATAATTTTTTTATAGGTATCATCCATAAGCTTTAGTAGTTTTGTTGGGGATGTTGTTGTCCTGGTAAGATGATCAATATTAAATGAAAGCAGGTTAGTAAAAGCACACCATGCTTGGACTGGATCCATTGTAATATTTTTCAACTTGTGAAGATATATGTATACTTCTGAGAAAAGATATTCTGGTGTGCGTGATGATAGTAGAACTCTGATGGTTCTTCCTGTATTAATTGTTGTTCTATTATCAAAATTAATTTCCAGTGACACTAAAACAGCTGCATGATCAGAGAGGGGGGAATTCTTTAATTGAATGCATATCATGTTATGTAATGATGGTGAATAGAAAACCAGATCTATAAGTGATGAATGTCTACCATTGTTAAATGACATGGCCTTCTCCGGCAGAAAGCCTCTTCCACTCATCATCAGAAAGGACAGCTGATGTAACCATTTGCTGGTGAAGGTCTGATATGTCATGTTGAAATCTCCCAAAATAATCGTCGGATACATAGCATTTATGAACCTAGAGTTAAGTGTTTGTATAATTCTATTTATAATAGTGGGACCTGGGGGGGGGTATAAACAATTGCTATGTTTAAGGTAATGGCTTTATGAGTAAATGTAATTATCAGCAAGTGCACATCGATATGTAGGATTTTGAAAGAACTAAATGGGCAGGCTTTATCAATGATAATGCCTGTACCCACTGATGGAGTGTCAGATGTGTTTGAGAAGGCTGTAAAGCCCTTGTAATTTAGCTTGTCTGTAGGGTTGATTAGTGAGCCACTGTAGATTTTTGTTTCGATAATTTCCATTATCTGCGGTTTAACAATGTCGTACCATTTAGCGAGGAGGTCAATTTTTTGTGGGGAGTTTAACCCTCTAACATTAAAAACTCCTATTTTAATATCCATTATTTGTATGTATGTGTGCGTATATATCATAATCTAAGCCTAGCATAGGAAAGTTTTATTCTAAAATAAAGTTAAATATTTTAATAAGGAAATCTGTAGTATATTTTAATGGATCAATAAATATGCATTGCTCAATTATTGTCTGTAAATTTGAGAGAAATATCATTGGATCTCATTTTCCTCTCTGTGAATGGGTTTTCAAGTGAAACTTTATTTATGTTTGTAATACTATCAGTTTCCTCTTCCATTGGACTATTTTCTGATGAGTATGTGGCAATTAGAGAGGCATTGTAACTTTGCGTGATGTTAGCTTTTTTTCTAGAGACTGGAGGAGGGGAATCATTGTCACTATTTTCACATTCTAGAGCCATCAGTTTCTTGGGATTATTACCTGATTTTTTTTTAGGTGGGCGACCTGGTTTTCTAGTGATTTGTGAAGTTTCTAGAATTTGTAGGAATGGTAACACTGCGAGCAATTCCATTATTTCGAGAGATGTTTTATTAAGAGGGAGTGAGATTTCCGGATTAGGAGAGGAGGAAACTTCAATGCTATCGGACCCTGTAGTATGTAGAATCACCTTTCCACTATTGCTAATGTCAATATCATTTTTTCCCTCAATATTATGGTCTGTCGATTGCACATCTTTATCTACAGTCACTTCTTGATTACTATGAAAGTCTTCTTTTGGGCATTGATGTAAGGGGGATGCGCTCATGTTACAATTATTACAATATAAAGCCAGACAGTTGCTAATAAGATGACTGCGTTCTTTGCAATGAAAGCATTGCAGTTTTAGACTGTTTATAACAAGAAATAATGTTGCTTCTTCATCTGCAACTTGTGTTGGAATATTTTCAGAATTAATGTTCTCTCCCAGTTTTACTTTAAATCTATAATTGTTACTAAATATTGGGATGGGTGTATTTTTAATCTGTAAAGGCTGAAAATCTATCACCTGCCCGAATGGTTTCATAAGTTTAATGAAATCTGTTTCTGAGTAACCTAGGTAAGTTTTTTTAATTAAACCAGTAATAAAGTTTTCTCTGTTGGGATTGACTACAACTGAGGCGTATTGCCCCAGAGTTTTCATTTCTTGTCGGAATAATTCTTTGCTTTCTTCGTTTACAAATTCAATAGCCAGATAACGCGGATTCGGATGATCTCCCATGCGAACTATCAAATTCCATAGGTTTTTATTATTTATCTCTTCGAATAGAAGCTCCTTAGGGAATCTATAAAGCGAACAGTTTCTATCTGTAATTGCTATGACAACGGAGCATTCAGTGAAAAAACGTTTAAATGAATTGAAGAGTTCCCTAGGAATGGTCTGGTTAAACACTTCAGATATTTTTTTAAGGCTATCATTAGATCAAGGCTCTTTTATTGTGTTAATGTAGGTTTCAGTGGTTTTTGGGGTAAGATCTAGTTTCATCAGATCTCCTGCTGTAGAACGATGAAATCTAGGCGCTAGCTGCGTTTTCCTTGAGAAAAACAATCGCGTATTATTTTCACTTTTTTTTATAACCGTTGATGATAATTTTGCAACTTGTGCATAAGAACTTTTAAACGTGTCTGAGCTGGCAGACATCATGGCTGGATGTTGGACATCTAAGTCCATTATGCAATCAAACTGTGTTGCCTTTTTGTATTTCTCTTCTTTTTTTAATTAATCTATTAGTTTTCTATTTTATAGTTATTAGAGATATAAAACTCTTACCTGTAATCGGTATATTTTATATTTTAATAAATTGAGGAGCACGATCTGAACGAGTGGTAAGCTAGAGGCGACCTCTGGTGCTCTATATTATTATTATTATTATTATTATTATTATTATTATTATTATTATTATTATTATTATTATTATTATTATTATTATTATTATTATTATTATTATTATTATTATTATTATTATTATTATTATTATTATTATTATTATTATTAGGTTTCAAAAATAAACTTCATTTGTCTTAGAGAGTTACAAGAGTTTTACATAGCTTAGACTGCTGTGTTTACATGGGCAATGTGTAGTTGTAGGTTTATATATATAAAAATTGATTTATTGGTTTACACAGGATTGCAGGAATTTTTGCATATTGTGGATTAGTTACAAGGGTTTTACATAGTTTGGACTGTTGTGGTTACCTGGGCAATCCATAGATCTAGGTTTTCATATGTAAAAATTGATTTATTGATTTACATGAGATTATAAGAATTTTTTCATGATGTGGATTAGTTACAAGGGTTTTATATAGCTTGGATTTCCATGGATACATGGGCAATCTGTAATTTTAGGCTTATATATATATAAATTATTTTATTGATTTATAACAGATAGAAAATTTCTAAAAGGTTAAATCTTATTAAACAGGCAAATGTTACTTATTTTGAAAGTTACCTAGTAAATAGTCATATCTAAAACTTTCAGATAATAACTTGCTCAAAGCTTGGTATAGATAAGCATGTACTGCTTTTATGTGATTTACATATATAAACCAATCTAGGTTTGAGGAAAATCTGACATATAATCTAAATAATCAATAGTAATGGGGTTTGAAAAATTTAAATTATTATTTATTAGTCTACTTTCAAAACAGGTTACATTTGCTTGCTTAATGAGGTTTATTTATACTTCTAGAAATTAAAAATATCAAACTATTGTAATCCAAATTGTCAACATCTTAGATCAGCATGAAAGATGAGATCCATCTTTTACTTACAAAGGTTGTCTTGACAACGTATTGAAGATTCTTGATTTAGAGAAGCATGAACTGCTGTCACATAATTTATATATATAAATTTATAAATAAAATATTAGAAAATACAGTATTTAAAGTTTATAAAAATATATCTATAACCGTCACTTAGGAGCGCTTTCAACTATCTTTCAGTTGAAAGCGCTTCTAAGTGACGGTTATAGATATATTTTTATAAACTTTTAAATACTGTATTTTCTAATATTTATTTATAAATTTACTTATATTATTTTGAAGAAATACAGACGTCGATTTGTAATATTATTATATATATATATTGATATGGCCAACTAAATGGGTGAGGTCCAAACCAAAAAACTTAATATATGTGTATTTTTATAAAAATAATATTTTTTTATTAAATATAATTGAGAAAATAAAATGAAGTTATAAATCAGAATTAGTAAAGGAGGAGAAAAATATGCAAATTGTTTTACAATACTTCAAGTAATTTATATAGCTGTAATCAATTTTTATAAAGAATAATCATTTTAGGCATATAATAATTAATTATATAATGATTTTAGCTAAACAACCAGTTTTATTTACTTTAAGTAAATGTAAAAATATTATTTATATAATAATTATAAATTTATTATCTGAAATAAATTCACTGTTAACGGAAAAAAAACTCCAATTCTTTTTTGAGTTCTTAATGGAACTGAACAGGAAAAGTTTCTAATACCCTCTCTACATGTTCTTGTCATTGCAACTGTTACTACTGTGTAATTACTTATATAATAAACAAACATGGACGGGTTACTCACCAACATGTATCACTTAACATGGTAAGTTTATTAGCTTTTCATCTTAAAACCATCTAGTCTTTCCTTTTAGTTGTCTGATAGTTTTTAATTAAAATCTCAATTGAGATTTTTTGAAAGAAATATGAATCTATGAATGTTTGATCTCCTCTTTTTTTAAATAGATATTATAATCATGATGAACAAAAATAAATTGTGATACTCTTTATCCCAGGAGGTTATAAAGTCATCAAAAGTAGTTGACAGGTAAAGTCAGTATTAAGAACTTCCTGATTGTGGACCCAAGCTTTCAAATAAAGAAAGATTAGATGAAATAGAAGAAATATCTAATATTAAAAGAGGCATTGTTGAACTTTGTGAAATTAGAAGAAAAATTAATTGACAATTGATTTTAAAAGTGGACATGTACTTTACCACAAGGGCAAAAGCATTAAAAGCTTCAGTTAGATTCAATATAAATAAAAAGTGAAAGAATAATATTGTGGAAATCGATGGTGTATTAGACGGAATGACAAGAATAGTTAGCTATTCTATTCAATTTAATGGAACAAGCCAATATTAAACTTTACTATTCTTTCAAATAAAGAAAGAGAAAAGTTGAGTCCAGCATCAAAAGAAAATATTTTATATTCTTAAAAATTTTTAAAGCAAACCTGTTTCTACTTATAATTCTATGTGCATCAGTTTCATCTTAAAAAATTTTCTTATTGAAAAATAGAAAACATTTTAGTGCTATATAATATATATCATGGAAGTAACTTAAAAAGTGTATATAATAAATGTCTTCATCCATACTGATTATAATTCAATTCTATGAAAAGGTAGAGTTGAATTTAAAAAATGCCTTTACTAAGATATTTTTAATATTTTTGTTCCTACAAAGAGAAAATTGTATAGATGACTGAAAAGATAGAAGGTGAAGTAGATTGAAGACTGTCCATTAAAGTTTAAAGAATTGCTATCTTAATATAAATCTAGCACTCATTATATATATATGAGATATGACCTGTATCAACTGATGAGTGCTGGTTCAGCACAAAATACATATATTGGAAATCATTTAGCTTTTTCACGTGTGTGTGGCCATGTGTATCAGTTGTATGAGATAGAGCAGATAGCTGAAGGGAACTTGAAAGTCTGAGTTCAAGTCCCTTATGGTTATTCTAACAAATATGGAGAAAGTTGAGAAATTAATATAAATACATAGGATTTCTATATTCACATTATGCTTGTTGTTTAAAGATAACTGTGATAAATATTTGATGTTCAAATAAAATTTTTATATTCCATCTAATTTAAAAGGAAACGAAGCTAAGAGTAAGTATAAGTGCTTTTAGGAAAGTTAATGAACAAAGATATTGATTTTTTATTTTTTACTATTTTCTTCTATTAATATGTTTACCCATGTATGATTGTGTAATTTAATTTATTATAAGTTATTGTAGTTAGTGTGAATCGAAGGTTGTGTATGAATACATTTTTAATTTCAAGCTTTATTTTCTATGATATGGAAGTGTGGAAAACTAAGATTTAGAGCATTTTATTATCTTATATTTAAAAAACATATTTAAAGTCTATTCACATCATTTTAAAATGCTTGAAAATAAAACTTTTTATTAATTTCTTAAAAATATTACAAAACATAAACAATGAATATTTATTTTTCTTGCTTATAAAAATAAATGTAATATCAGAAGTGTTTGGTTTAGAATGTAAATAAATCTATCCTGACTTAATTATTCTTTAGTAAATAGATGCAAAATTTAAAATGTATCTTAAATTGATATTAAATGAAATTTAAATGTAAATCAGCATAAATATTTATTATATGTGTATATAAGCATATAAAATTAAAGGGTCATTTGTACTTAATCATATAATTAGTTTCCAACCAGTAACCACCTAAACATTCACAGTAAATATAGCAACCAATATTTCTAACTGCTGTCAAGGCAACCTTCACACCTTTTAATAGCAAGAATGGAAATCATATAAAGAAGATAATTTATTTTCATTATTGCTACTAATAAATTTTCCATATGGCAGAAAGTTGGAATGCATAATGAAATGCATGAAATAATATAATGTTTTGTTTGTGATTATTTAGTAGAACTCAGAAATTATTTTATAAATTTCAAAATAATTTGTGTTCTTATTTAGTTGTATAATATATATATAATTATATATCATGGATATGTTTTATTTTGAGTTAAAAGATGACCTTATCTTAAGTGGATAATATATTTAAACATTTTTTTTATATTGACATAAGATAATTTTAATTTAAACCAATAATGCAATCTCTTTACAGTTGCGATCCTCTTCCTCGGATGAAAATTTGAAGCAAATCTTTATTTGTTTTCACCATGACTAAATTAAAATTCCAAGTATATAAGGATATTCATAATAAAATAGAGATATTTTTAATTAATATATAAATTTATATTTCATAATAGTATTAAGCACATATGATTTAAAATGAAATTTTTGAAATGTCATATACTGCACTTAAAAAAAAATTATGATATATGCAAAAACAATTTATTTTCATGTGATATTTATCTATATTTAAAAATTAAATTCTTTCAAAGTAAAATCTTATCATTAGATTTTTTTTTTTTAAATGTTATGGTCTCAACAATTTTTATGCAACCTCCTGCAGGGTCACAATCAATCATTGTGTATCACTGAATTAAAGGACAATCTTGCTCATTGATTAATTTTTATTATTTAAAAAAGAATAGTTGTCACAAAGCAGTACCTATCAAATGAAGATCCTAATGAATTAGGCAACTTCCTTTTACATGTAATTGAAATATGAATTTTTGTACTGCTAAATACTGAACCCTAAATTTACATAGACTTTAAAATGTTCTATATTTTAAATCCTGATATATTTTATGAGTGAAAAATAACAAATATATTTTAAATACTTTTTCTATAAGAAGAAATATCCAATATAGGTCATACATGATTCATGTTGCCTTAACTATTATTAACAATGCACAACTTCTATAAACTAAATAGTTCAAGATTATATTAGCCATTTCTTTTATTGATAAAATGCCATTTTCACTAATTGTTTCCATTATTTCATTTTGTGTGTATTTTTATTCTGCATAATGCAAAATGCCAATATTAAAACAAACAGTTCATTTACTCACATTTAAAGTTAAAACATACAGTCAGAAGACACATCCTTAATATTTAACAAATATAGTAAAGTTAAAATCTACTAAAGATTTTATTTAAAGAAATTAAAAACTAAATTTTTAAACTCAAGATTATTTTTTATATTTATTTGACATAAATTTAAAATGTATAGATGTGATTAATCGAAGCTTTATTAATTTATGAATAATCCAAGATTTCCTTAATTATATATGCATAATAGAAGATATTAGATAAATATTTTGGGAAATATAGTAGCCAAAAGAGAAATAAATAAGAGAATTATAATTTAGTTTCATTTAACTTAATGTTACAATTAAAATTATTTGTTTTTAAATATTAAAACTGCCTAAATGATATTTTAAAAATAAGTAATAATAAAGTCCATTAGGTATTAAAGCTCAGCAGAAACACAGTTTTTACTTTAATAATGATCTCTGGCACAAAAATATTTATATTAGTATTGGTTAAACATTCCATATAAAGAAATAAAATTGGACTATGAAAATGGTAGTATAATAAAACATCCTTCAATGAAAGATAGTTATGTGATACTTTTGGTTATCATATATTTAATCATGATTTATTATAGATAGTGACTAGATATGTCATGTGTATGCAATAGTTGACCTACCTTATATCAGATTCATTTTGACTCTGGTGATGCTCAACTGAATAAATATTTAATTATAATTCATATATATTATAAAATGAAAATTTCTTTTTTACCATATAATATTTTGAACCCAGAATATGGGACTAAAAAGGTACCTATAAATAACAGAAGCTAGCATTGAATCAATGCATTCCCATTGGTTGTGCATTAGTTTTGCCTATTTACAAAATGTACTGCTGTTTAATATACATAATATATTACAGTAAAGAAAAAAGGGGGGCTAGGGGGGTGGCTAGGAAGGGGGAGAGAAAATTAATATGAAATTTACAATAAACTTTTGAAGAAAAAAATCAACATTTATTTTTTAAAAAAAAGTTAAAGAAAATGTAATTATAACAATGAACAATTAAATTTTCGTGAAACGATTACAATTTTTTTAAAAAATCAATTATAATTTATAAAGATAAATTCATTGAAATCAGTTGAGTTTTCAAATAAACAATGTTGACAAGTTATTTAAAAAAGCATTTTGAAAAAATGTTTACTTTTAAAAGTTATGAATAATAATCAAATAGTTAGCTATTCAGAAGATTGTGTACATTTGACCATCAAAAGGAGAGGTTGAGTTTTGATCCATGATTTTTAAAACTCTCAAATGCAGCATTCTAATATTATTGCTACATCACAGATCATATTAATATTGTTACTGAAAAGTTTTTACACATACCAATTAATATACATATTTCCAAAGATCTGGCTTTATAGTGTGATGATCAAACAATAACTTATTAATGAACATTTAACAAATATTTCACTATTATTTCATAGTTAACTTTGGTAGTATATGGATTTTACTCCATGAAAACTAACCACAATTCAATTAAATTATCTAGGATATCCTCTAGGTATATCAACAAATCTAAATTATCTCACTTAATTTTCAGTACTCTAACTTTATTGATTATTTTAATCTATAATGATATGTTTTGATGAGGATAGGAGGGAGAGAAAATATATAAAAATGAAATGTAGAATATTAATTAATACTTTTCCTTAGTCTGTAAAATTTATTACAAAAATTTTTGGTACTAATATAGTATATAGTCTATCCACTTGATGGAACTACATAGTATATCAATGAGTAAAAAAATAATTAATAAAAAATAAATTATTTTTGAATTTGTGGCTGAAAGAGTATAGTAAATAAAACCTAGAAAATCACATTTATACAAACCAATAATTTATTTACTAAAAGAATATCAATTATGGTTGACATGAAATATGCAATGCAGATTTACCAAGCCATGAGAAAAAAATTTTCTCCAGTTTTGCAGTCTCAAATTCCAATTTCAGAGATTTTTTTTTTTTTTGGTTGTATTGTTTAAATTTAATTCAATTTCATGCTTTAATTTGTTAGGCTTGTTGCTGTGAATTGTTTTATTTATACGATGTCATTTTTTATGGATTTACATTTAACCTCACACCTACATTTGATATTATCGCATATAGCAATGGCATGAAAACACCCATTGCCACGGCCTATTTTTTGTTTTGTTTTTTTCATTTAACACATATTTTGTACATGGATTATTTGTTTGTTTTGTTTAACATATATTTTATGCTTGTTTTATTTAATAGGTTTGATGCTAAGAATGGTTTTATTTTTGAAATTTTGTTTTTTAGAATTTCATTTAGCCTCTGATTTATTTAAAAGGCCTGTTGATTACATATTGTGTTCTTTTATTTAATATAAATTTTATGAGCAGATTATCTTTTGCTTATTTTTATTTAATACATATTACATGAATTGACTTTATTATTTCAAAATATATTTCTTACATTCTATTTATACTCTTGAAGTCTTAAATTGAAGAATAATTGATGACATTTTATTGTTTATTGATTAGTACTACACTATATTAGCACTAATTTTTTCAGAAATATTTTAGAAAAAAATTAAATCAAAGTTTCTTCAACATATTTCATCTTGATATGCTGTAAATTAGAATAATTTATTTTTGCTACATTGTAAAAATACTGTAAAATGAAAAAACTATTAATTTAAACATTATTTTTAATAATAAAATGAATATGCTTTTTTTTGATTGGATATTAGGTCTGCCCATCCCTCGCATATATATGTATAAATGGATTATTCTCCTGTACATGAGGGATCAGAATGACTAATATGTCAACATGGGTAGGATGACAACCTTGGCACTAACAAGGGTTTTGAATATTCCATCATCAGATTTTCAATGAAATGGAAGAAGAGTTGTGAGTTGGAATAGTTAGAAGCCGGTCCATTAAAGTATGAAGATTGGCTATCTTAATATAAAGCTGAGCACTGATTATATATATATAAACATTACAAGCATAAAGCTAAACTAGTCAATATAAAATCAAAACTACCCCAAATCTAAAATTAAACCAGACCAGCATAAAAATAATATTAAAACACAACCTAAGGTTTCACTGCTACAAGCAGACTTCTCAAGTGTAAAGAACTACAAAAAAACCACACATTATATATTTGTGGGTAGTTTTTAATAGTATATATAATGTGTGGTTTTTTTGTAGTTCTTTACACTTGAGAAGTCTGCTTGTAGCAGTGAAACCTTAGGTTGTGTTTTAATATTATTTTTATGCTGGTCTGGTTTAATTTTAGATTTGGGGTAGTTTTGATGATATATATATATATATATGTGAGGATAGTAATCTAGGCCAACTGATGATTGCTGGTTTAGCATGAAATACATATATTGATTATCTTTTCAACATGTATGTGATCAGGTAGGTCAGCAATATGAGATGGCACTGAGAGTAGTGGATTGTGTGAAAGTCTGAGTTTGAATCCCACATATATTACATATATAAATGCAGGTTTAAGCCTTACAATGTATTAATTAGCATATTCACTAAAGATCATTAAATTATTAAATTGACTAGCATAATGAGAATAAAAGTATTTATCTGATAAAATATAAAATTTTCTACCATAAAAAAGGCCATTTAGATCAATATTGCTAGTGAAAACTACTTTGCATCATTCAGTGTTCATTTGCTCTGACAATACTAGTATATTGATTAGAATGGAGAGAAGTAATTACTAATTTAAAGTATGTAATTACAATAAAGGCTAATGCAGACCTCTGAAACACTATGATCTTATTGGATTTTGTGACTTCATCACATTATTTTTTCAAAACTTAACCAGATGGATTCTAGAAAAACTTGTTAACAAAGTAGGTTTGAATTTTCTTTGTAAAATTAATTTTAATTTTTAAAATAAATGTCAGGACAATGCTGTATATCAGTTAAATGATCTCTGGATTTAACCTGTAAACTTGCTATGTAGGTGAAAATTTCTTCAGAAATTATAATTTTTTTTTCTGGATTATAAGGAAATTAAAATGTCAATTAATGAGGATCCTTCTATTTTTATCTGGAGATGGGACTCTGGGTTTGTTATGCTACTATTATGAATAGATATTCTAGATATGAAGAGTTAGAAAAAATTCTGAGAAAACAGTAAAGAATGGTTAAAGAAAAAGCAAGTTTTAAGATTTAAAAGACATCTTACATTAGCAATTTCAACCATAGTAACAGTCCACTCAGTAGAAACTATAATTTTCTATGAGACTAAAAAGCATCTCAAACATTCCATTTGACTACTAAAAAGAAGCAAAAGCAATATCCTAACAATTATGGTGGGCTATTTAAAACTTTATCAGAATAAGACTGGAATAATTTATGTGATTTGCAAGATGAAATAACAGAAAAATACCAGCAACTGCATTGGAATATTTAAGGCTGTTTTACTTTTCATTCTATGCATGTTATATTGTCCAAACACTAAGCATAATTAATCAAAAATAATAAAAAATTAAACATAGGTACATCAGATATTCCCACCTTTATGAGAATTATTTTAAAACCAAATCTTCAACCTTCAATAATTAATTCTGTAGTAAAAAATATCCTATATATACCCACTAAAGTGTATTTTCACAAACATTTATTTAAAGCATTACCAATACAATGTGCTACTTGTGCTAGTCGATGATTTTTAATTAAGTACTCAAAAAACTTATTACAGGCAACAATATTCTTGGAAAAGAGAGATTTATCTTGACCATCATAGTGACCAGTGCAACATTACACTTTAAACTCATAGGAAGGATTGACAGTTTGAAGTGTTTTGAATTTGATAACCATACTGATCAATTAAATTATATTTGAAACTCATTGAAAGAACTGACAATTATATTTTCCTTTGATAATATTTTTCATCACTGAAATTCTAAAGTTTAAAAAATGGCATATGTGTCACCTTTATTTGATATCAGTCATTAAGTTACTCCCGATGTACACCATGCAATCTTACATAAACAAGGTAACAAATTATGTGATAATAATTTATTTACAAGTGTAACTGTTAATTGATGTAAAATTTATTTTCTTTAATAAAATTAACAAATCATGTATAATAATTTATTCACACGTTTTAATCATTAATGGATATGCAATTAAAGTCTTTTAATCTTTATACGTCAGAATATCAATATATTAATAGATAATATAACCATTCGCCGTTCATTTAACCCTTACTTCAATAAATTTAAATATAATTCTTCGCATGTATGGGAACACTCATATACCGTAACATATATATATATTGACAATTGGCGTTTTAGGCAAACTGATGAGAAAGTTTATTTTTGAAATATATACATAACACAGAATTTTTTTTTTATGTAGTGTGGTAATCGAATAATAATAACTTTAATTCACGGTGATTAGAATTTCCATCTCTCTAAATTTGTTTACATAGTGCTAATCTATTTAATTATATATAAGTATACTTTTTTCAATAAAGGCATTCTATAAAATATTGAAACTACGATTCAACAGTGTAATATCAAAAAAAAATTAAATATTCTAAAAGCAGAAGATATATATTTCTGTAGTGAAATTTTCATAGCAGCACTTGCATAAAAGTGGTATAATGAAAATTTCACTACAGAAATATTATTCATTATTGAATAATCTCTAGTCCAGTGTTTCCCAACCTGTGGTACGCGTACCACTGGTGGTACGCGAGTTGTTGGTTGGTGGTACACGAAAAATAATCAATAATGGCGGACATAAAAAAAAAAATTAAATCATAAAAATATCATAGAAACGTTTTTTTCTATAATTCATATAAATTATTTTAATTAATAATATTATACAGTAAAGTTGTTAATATGTACAGTCGATAACGATCTTTAATGTTAATGATAAAATTGAAAGTATGATTAAGAAATTAAATTTTTGGAAACAGTAATATATATAAGTATCGAAAACAATCAACTGGAAGTATTCGAAACTCTACATATTTTTTGTTTGAAAATAAGGTTAGTCTGTCTCAAGATATACGAGAAAATATAATAGCACATTTAACAGGATTAAAATTGTCTTTCATGGAATATTTTCCAAAACCCGAAAACACAAATGATAATTGGATTTCAAACCCCTTCTATGCAGAAAATTTAGAAAAAGCTACATCATTATCAATAAAGGATAAAGAAAATTTAATAGAATTATCATGTGACAGAACTTTACAAGCAGAATTCAAACGACACAATCTAATTAATTTTTGGTTAAACATTAAAGAATATGAACAACTTTCTGAGAAAGCTCTTAAATTATTATTACCGTTTACGACTACGGAATTAGTAGGAAGAGCTTTTTTTTCATATATTTTTTTAAAAATAAGTATCGAAACAGATTGAACGCAGCTGTAGACTTAAGGGTATACCTCGCATCTTTTGAACCAAATTTCAAATAATTATGTTGTTCGAAACAAGCACAAAGATCTCATTAAATTTATTTTATAAAAATATTTGATTATGATATGAAAATATATTAATTGTTTTTTTATAATTTTGTGTTTTTATTAAAACCATTTATTAGTAAACGAAATATGACAAAAAGGCAAATCAATCTAAATTATTTAATTTGAAAGAATGTATCAAAAAAGCATCATAACCAAAAATTAGACTCTCGTTAATTCTTGATCATCTATTGTGGATTACTAGATGTAAGCTAGTATTTAATCATCAAAATTTTAATCCTATTAACTTCATGCTCAACAATATAAAGAAAACAAGAACAAGAGATAGCCTGATAACCCCTGAGGTTATTTTTACCATGACTTGGGACATGCTGGATTTAATGGCCCAACCAATAGCAAGATGTTCCGAAAAAGAGAAAACAGACTGAAATTCGGGAAAACCAAATGAAGGAATGAGAAAACACTGAACAAAATATATACCAAATAACCTTCAATGTAATAATGTAATCTTTAATAAATTATTTTGGAAAATATATGAAACTTTGAACAAACACATACATATAAATATGTTACAGTGAGTTTATAATTTCAGTGAGTTTATAATCTGGCTTGACGTTTAGGAGTATTTCAATGTAATTTGTCTCATTATGAGATGTGAATACATACATGGTCACCCTATAATATTTATAATGCAAATAAAATAACACACAATAACAAATTTCACGAAATACAATCATTTTTACGAAGTGGTACAATTTAGCGTGATGTACTACCAAGTGGTACGCGAGCCAAAAAAGGTTGGGAAACGCTGCTCTAGTCTAATGAGTGACTAATAAAATAATAAAGGGAGAAGAAAAATAATAATTGAATAAAATTGTACGTCAAGATAAACTAAAAAAGAACAAGTTAAAGAATACACCCACCCCCCCTTTTTTTTTTTTTAACAAGAACCTTTAGAACGCTTTACAAAGTTTGTATAAGTAGATCCCAGTTCATTTATTAATTGTAAAACCAGTGAGTTCAACTCTTGTTTGAATTTTTGAGATTGTTTTCAAATACAGGATTTTTCTGCAAACTAAATATATAAATTAATTACAAGCCATAACTAATTCCCAATTGGTCATCCAATAGCGGAGGGCAAATGAGTATCAAGCTTTTCTTAGCCGGAGGGGGAAATAAGATTCAACTCAATCAAATGAGTTATTCGAACACTGATCATTTAAAAACAGTACAGACTATAATAGAATCGTCGCACCTGGTAAAAAATAATTGAGTCCATGGTTCAGCATGAATAATTTTGAGCAATCAAAAATGTTATATTTTAATTTAAAAGCAAATACAATTAACTTGGTTTTTACAATACAACAAAAGAAATTATTTTGCTAAAATAATTAATATTCTAATCGACAACCACTCAACGCTTGTTTAATTATTTTTAAAAGGGTAGAATGCTACTACCAGGTTAATAAAATTCTGGGGTGAGTGATCGCCTAACATCAAAACTATATAAGCTTAGCTAATACTAGCTATTTACTCATAAAAGTCAACGACTGGTTGTGGGCAATATATTAGGGACAACGTGTCGTTTATCACCATTTAGAAGAGAAGAGAATTGCCTGCAGAGAAACTGGTTAACGTTCGCTTATTGAGAATCCAAAAGTAACTTGTTTTCTTCCGCATTTTCTTATTTTTTTTATGAACTGTATAATGAACTTCAACGTCAAAATAAGTATTTACTATTCGGAACTTTTTGAAAAGAAATTAAATTAATAATGACAAGATAAAAGCTAACTTACTTTTCCTCATAAAATAAGTCGTAAATAAATAATATTAATCATTACAAATAACTTGGTATAATATTACATTAGGGTTTTTTTTACTTCTACCCATGATATATATAAAACGCACACACACACACACTAATTTATATTATTAATTTATTTGGAGGTCTGAATTCTTTTTTTCCCTTTTGTTTTTTTATTTTTCGCATACGCCATCAAAATAAAAATTGCTAGTGAAAATTATAACGTGAAGATAATTCCTAATGTTTTTCTCTTTTCTTTTTTTTTAGCTAGCAAACATTTGATAAACTAATAAAAATATCTAATGAAAGAGTAGGAGATGGGGGTGGAAGGGCTGAGTTATTTGATAACGGAGAGCTTGAGGGGAAAATAACTCACTAAAACAAATAATATAATTAAAGATCTTAAAAGATAATAGAACTCATAATTATAAATAAATTTGATAGGGAAAGAATTTGCTTCTTCTACTATGATAAAATGCATTGTATTTTTTAATACTGACATGGTATGTCTTGAGATAACATGACATCTAGCGTTGAAAAATATAATATGTTAACGAACAATATGTTAATCGGGCAATTAATAAAATAAATAATGATAATAATAAAAAAGCTACACCCACAGTTTTTCAAACTTCTGAAATGAAAACAGGTTAACAATTAAAAATTCAGAATGTAATCTTAAATTTAATCTTTTTTACTATTCATAAAATCCTTTTTATTAATGCAATGGTTTACCGACCTTTTATATTTTATATAAAACTATAGCTTCCCTCTATGAACTACTTTATTAATGCACTGCTTATTTATTTACAAATAGAATTTATTACTGTCCATCTGGCACTTTATTTTGGAAATTTCTGAGGACATTTTACATATCATATGATGTAGTAAAATGTATGCAAAAAAAATAATTTAGTTTAGCTGGCATGCATGTGTGTGTTCTACGGTAAAAAAAAAAATCGCTATTTACACAACATATTTTCTGTCACATTTGCTGCAATTGAACTTGCATAGAAATAAACATCCTGTTCAATAAATGTTTTTTCCTTATTTTAATTATAGAAGGTATAAACTGTAGTGCACTTTAAACTATAAAATTCAGAACAAAGAAATTCACTATCAATTGGCAAGTTTGGTTTAACTATTAACAAAATATCGTAAAAGAATCAATAGAGATTTCCAATCACCATATATATTCATCAGTGACTTCTTAAGTACAATTTTGCCGCTGTAACCATATATTTGGCAGTCACTAATTGTGGTTCATACTTTGCATTTGACATTTATATAAATCTGTGATTGAAAAATTCCATTTACAAAGCAAATGAACACAATGTCTATGTGTTGTTCTGAATCTGCTGATACTTTTAGTAATAATATTTGGGAAGATAAAATCCAGCTGGCTTTATGTTGGATATGAAAAAAAGAAATTTATTTTGAATATCAGTTAAATATTCAAAAGGGAGATCTTTTTAAGATGTTACATAGGTAGTAAAACTGTATGTTGAATTATTGACAAGCCTGATCTGCTTATAATTTTTCATATATTTTTTGTGTAGCAACTTCTTTTTTGATATCTGACAAAGAAATATGTGAAAAAAAACAGGAACCACTTACCATTGTTAAGGAATAGACTTGAAGTACCAGTAATATTTTTACAAAAAAAAAAAATCAAGTCAGATGTCACATGACCTAATTTAACAAGCTTGTATTACAAATGTTATATATATAGAGTTCGCAAATAAGCTCTTAACAAGCTTTGTAGAATATCCCCAATCCCAGACCAGTTTCTGCTACTGGCGTCTGTTGTAATACAAGCTTGTTAAATTAGATCACGTGACATCTGACTTGATTTTTTTTTTAGTTAATTTTATTTTTTGCTATTAAGGTTTTGGTGATTTTATACTGCTAAAGCTATTATATGGTGTATCCGAACTTAGTTCAGTCCCATATGGCTATTTAAGTTAGATAGCTGGATTGGAAGATATATGGATGTCTGAAAATTTCAGATTTTCTACTTAATAGTTATCCATTAGATAAAGTGCTGGATTTGTCCTGGTATTTTTAATCTAATGCTTGAATATCCTAGCACCTTACTGAGGATACCAGTAGCAGAAACTGGTCTAGGGTTGGGGATATTCTGCAAAGCTTGTTAAGAGCTTATTTGCAACCTCTATATACAATGGTAATATTTTTCAAAATAATATTTAACTGGGTGTCCCATGGTGTACTGAAAGGCATGTGACCTTAGCCAGCTGTATTCACATTAATTTATTTTTAGAAAATAAATCCACAAATCAAAAGTTTACACTTAACAAGAGTTTATTTACTCTAAATATAAATTTTATAATAAATTAGTAGAAATATTAGTAACTTTCACTAACAGCTTGTTGGTTGATTTAGTATTAATCAAACTTACAGATAAAATAAGAAAACTTCTTGTATTTTCTTATTATTGTACTATCTTGTACACTTCTCTGCATTTAATTTATGCATGTGTAGTTCACAAAATGTGGCACAATACTGCTTCACTACAGTTGACTGTTGCACATGGCTTTGCTCAAATGATATTGTACTTGCCATGTAATATTACTCACACAATATTGCACACACACACATAGATCATATGTAGTTTTTATTTGGTATTGCTTAATTAGTCATTATTCTTCATTCTTTGCAAATTTCCATACTTTAGTTAATTTTCATATTTGCATAACTTTATTGTTATGCATATATTCATAAAGATTTTATTTACTTTTATACATTAGCAGAGTACAATTTTATGGTCAGAATATCACTCGTTTGCTCTTCTTGACAGAGATATTGTCTTTCTTCTTCAATCAGTTGTCCACTGCTTAACTCTGCAGGTAGATCAGGAAAATTAGAACTTGAAAACTTCATTTATTTCAGTTTCTGTAGATACATCAGTTCTATTATTATTATTTTTTAGAGGATTGCAAATAGCAGATATATGAAAACTTGCTGTTCCCTTTATTTGATCCATTGACTATCAAAAACGATTTCTTAAATTATGTGTTTCTTAACTCTCTTGCCTAAATCCAGTTTAATTACTTATAATGTCATAAGACTGCACTTTAGTTATTATTCTGAGCAACAACTTCCTTTTTTAACATATTCCATATTCAGATAGCTTCTCCTGATACTAAATTTAACATTTTCTAAATTAATCTTCCTTTTATTAATTTTATCTGGTATCAATATAAAGACATGAGTTCTGTAATGATATTTCATCAGCAGTTCTCCAGATGCTTTTTTTGCTCATTAAACTCAGCATGAAATTCTGATAGTCCATTGGTGTTGATAAAGCTTCATGAACAACTGTACAATTGTCTTACTTAAGGTAAGCTTCAGTGGTTGTATGATCTTTTAGATTAATCCATATGACTCAGGATGATCCCCTTATTAGCTAAAAGTCATGGCAATGATGCAAAATCTGTTCCATTGTCAGTAATTATTAATTCTAAATATTCATGGATAATAAATACATTTTCTATGTTAGTGTTTTTCGGCATCCAATGTTCTGTCCATTTTGAGTAAGAGTTAATTACATCTAAGTGAATCCTATAGCATGGTTTAGTAACTTCAGGTCATGATTGGAAATTTTTCATGGGTAGTCTTGCTGTTGATTGACTAACTTGGCATTTCTTTATGGCTTTCTCTATACCAATATTCATTTTTAGACAACCATATGTAAGGTCGAGCTAATTCTTTCATTCATACAAAACTAAAATATTCACTTCCTTCCCTCAGTTGGTAGCAAAATATGGTCAGTCATGAGAATGTAATCACAACACATGGATAAATTTTCATGGGCATTCCAAATTTGTTGAATCATTTAGTTTGATCAAGTTTTAAGCCAACCTTGTTTTATCCATTTTTTAACTAACTGGTATCTGGCATCATAATTCATCTACTTCATCATGACTGCACTGTTTATTACTTTAGATGTCATAGAATCAATGTAACTCACAGTCCATATCCATGAATTTCCAGAATTCTAGAAAGAGCATAAATGTATATAAGTTGCTTTCCTGACTTGTATAATAATTCAAAATCATACAAAGCTAAGGTGTTAATCTAATGTAATGTTCACTGATGAGCATGGTGTGGAATCTTTTTACATTTTCCAAGTATCCCCAATAGAGGTTCTATGGTCTATATAGATTTTAAATGAGAATCCATATACATATTGGTGGAACTTTATCACAAACGAATGACTGGATCCTGTTTACCTAGTTGGCTATAATTTTTCTCAGCAACTATGTTTTGAATGTATATGCAATAAGGCATTTGTCTCCCTAAACTTTGTGAGAAATTACAGCACCAATTAATAACTATTTCTTGGGCATCATGATTCCACACCAGACATCGACTAGATGTAAACATGACTTTAACTTTTTTGAAGTCTGCTTTCTACTGAATTCCCTGCTTCCTTCTTTGAGATTGCCTTTCATGAAGCTTTCAAAAAAGTTTAGTAGTCCCAAAAAGGCTTACAATTCTCTGAATTTTTTTACTTCACAGTAATTTTTACTGTTCTAGCCTTTCCTGGTTTGAGATATTTTCCCTTATTTGTAATAATATGTCCAAGAAATTTTATTTCTCTGGTAGATCATATGCATTTTAAGGTGTTAAGTCTAACTCCAAGTTTGCAAAGCTTTTCATATATGACATTAGCATGTTTTCTTAACTCATTTTCAGACTAGGCAACTATCAATACATCATCTGAATATAGTATAACTCCTAATCATTTCAATAGACTGTCCATTTTAAAGAAGATATTAAGAGCTATTGTTATAGCATAATCGTAGATATATATTTATGGTTAGCAGTTCAGCTGTTCTCACTGTCACTAGTATTTGGTAGAACACAGATTGTAAGTCTACTGTGGTAAACTGGGAAGCCTTTTGTAGAGAAGCTAATAACACACTAATGCTTAGCACTGCATATGCTCCTTTATTTATATTATTTTTAATCATTACACAATACTTTCTTTATATTTGTACATTTAATCTGATTTTAGAATTATTATAATGGGATTGGTGAAATTATACATATTTTGGTAAGAACATATAGTTCTTTTTCAACATGATTTGAGATTAAATGATCTTTCTTGGCCTACAGATATATCCACAGTTAGTATTTTCAACTCTGTTGGAGTGGATTTAAACAACTGGAGAAATGTGTTCCTTACATCAGATTTTATCTGCACTCTCTTGATAATTTTAATTCTTATTCCAAAAGAAACTAATTACAGACTAATATTGGGCTAAAGTCTTTTGATAGAATGCACAATAGTAATTTTTTATTTCTCTTATTAACATCTACTGATTCATGTCTGTAGCAAGTCTGTTTTATCGATTGATCTCTTTAAGAAATTAGACATATTCACCACTATCTATTTTTATTCTGATATGGTCACAGATTTTCACATCCATAGGCTATATGTATCATCTTTTTTTTAAACCTTATACTATTACATCTCTTTCCCTCGATTTATTCACTGGTAAATCCATTTGCTGTTTGTTTTAATTGATCTTTCTGTCAACAAGTATGACCTTTTATGTGCTTAAATTTACACATTTTTTAAGGTATTGTTTACTGCCCAAACACTAATAAATGTTCACATAAACATCCACCATAGTAGTATTTGTTGACAGCACTTGCATTTTGTTTATCATATTTTGAAATTTGATATATTTTTAAGGATGGTCTTAAATGCTATCCTCTTCTTGTAGCATCAGTATATGTAAGTACAGACTTTCTTAATAGTACTTATCTTAGTTTAAATAAATAAATAATCAATCAAACAAGATTGAAATAAACAACTATTAATAAGTATATTTAAATAGTTGAGCCAGTTTGATAATTATTTAAATATACTTATTAATAGTTGTTTATTTCATTCTTGTTTGATTGATTCTTTATTTATGTGTTTGTGATAACATTATGGACAAATAAATTATACTGGATATTTGACCATCATAGTGATTTATCTTAGTTTATTATCTCGCATACTTTATGACACCTGATCCAGTAATATATTTTTAGCTCAATTTTGTAATATTCCTTCATTAATTCACAGTCCCATATCATACTCTCATATGATTTCTTTTGATGACTGTAGATTATCGACATGCTAGATGCCATGCCTTCAATTTGAAACATTTAACTTCTGTGTCAATTCTTCATATGGGTGTCCACAGACCCTTTTGGGTCCCATAGATGACTGGCAATTTGCAGAACAGCCTTTCCTGACATCCACATTAATGCAGCAACTTTCAATATATTATTGACAGTATTATTTATTATCATATACTTTTCAACATGGACCACATACATCTGCCATTCTGTTGCTTTATAACAAATGAAACTATTGAGCTATTATGCATTGCTATGTTGTCTGCCTCCGTTATTCTTCAGCACTTTATTATAATCTAAAGAAGCCTTTACAATTAGTTACTTCTTGACTATGCCAACAGAGCCATGAAATATCTACTGTGTCAAAATAATTCTTTACACAGGTCTTCAAAATGTTGACTGTGCCAAACTGATCAATACAAGGGAAAGATTGACCTTTTCTGTTTGCAAACCCATTAATTTATTTTTTTAAAAATAAATACCCAAATCAAAAGTTTATACTTAACAACAAGAATTTTTGTCTAAATATAAATGTAATACATAATGAATTAGTAAAAATATCAGTAACTTCAATTAGGGGTTTGCTAGTAGATTTAACATTAATCAAATTTGCAGATTTAAAACAGGGAATCATCTTACATTTTCTTATTACTTTATTATTCTATACACTTTTCTGCATTAATCTATGAATGAACAATTCAGTGTGGCCACTGCACTGCTTCATTGCACTTAACTGTTACACATGGCTTTACTCAAACAGCATTGTATTTGCCATGTAATACTGCAAATATGCATGGCTCATTGTATAGTTTTTATATGGCATTGCTAAATTTCCATAATTAGTCCTTATTCTTTAGTTAATTTTCATATTAGCATATCTTTACTGTATGCCTACTAAATTTTTTAGACTACTATTTTATTTTTTACTTTCTGCCTATATACACATCCACTTATAAAAATTTTATTTACTTTTGTACATTAGTGATGTACAATTTTAGTCAGAACATATTACTCTGAAGTTTAATGTGGGAATTTTTCTTTATGTACAGAATAAGTGACTTTTCTAACTCTTAGTTATATTATGTATAATGATTATATAGTGAGCTAAGGAAAGCAAATTAAGACTGGTGTCAGCATACAATAAGGAAAGTACTAAGTTGTGAACATCGGATTCTAAAAATCAATTGTAAATTGATAAATGAACTAATTAAGGCTGCTGACACTTAATATAATAATGTATAAGTATATTAATGATAAATTTGCTAATAAATGTAAATTTTCATATCAACTAAATAGTTAAATTAATGCTGTCGAATTAATATATTTATTCTCAGATTAAATTTGATTTATTGTATATAATGCTAACATTATCCCAATGGCAGCTTAAGAGCCAGAAGTTCCTGGATTGAATCCGATTTACTAATATTATATAATAACAACTATAAAATGAGATCATTAAGTGAAAGGTATTAGAAATATTCTTTTTAGTAAACTTTGATTTGGGGATTATTTAATCCATGAATATCTTGAGTGCTTAGGAGCTGAATTTTAGTTGTTTGGAAGTTATAGATTTTGAAACTCATTATTGTTTAATGCAGAGAAAATAAGAAATTACATAGTTCACTTTTATATGGAACATATTTCAGAATTGTTAATGATATTTAAAATTATATGCTAAAGTAAATTATATTAAAGGATGAATTGCAACCATTAACAAAATATTACTGATAATGTTTACTTATTATCATTCTGATGTAGTAATCTATTTCCATGTCAACTTGCTTTCAGGCAAAGAGCTTACTTGTCTTTTTAGAAAAATCTAAATTTTTTTAAACTTTTCATATATATATTGTTAATAATAAAACATAGGTTAGTAAATTATATAATATTTCAAATAGTATTATTCTATCTTCTTGGGGAACTGCTGGCCTAGTCAATAGCATAGAAATCAGATTAGGGATTTTTAGATTTCAATACTGGATTTAAAGTGATGCTCTAACCAACTAGTGTTCTGTCAAAGGCAATAATCAAAAGAAATTTTATAAATGACGATTCTTCTGATTTCTCCACTTTTTCTTAAAGTGAAGATTAATGGGTAGTTTCCAAATATGAATTATCGCACTCTCTTAATTTATGATGTTATTTGTCATTGCCATTTAAGCAACTTCATTAAATTTATTTTTTTTACTTCTTCCTCTATCTAATATATGTCTTTTTCTAATCAAACTTTGGATCATAAGTCCATGCACTATCTACTATTTATATACTTCTGAAGTTTTTACTCTCCAATCATTAGTTTGTGCTCTTTTAATCATTTTTCAATGAGATAACTGGAGTCACTTATGTTCTTCAACATTCTCAAGGTTTTCATATATGAAGTTTTTGCTTCCATTTCAAGTTTAGGCTTAGTAGAGATTAGGATTCCTCATAATGTATTATGGTTTTGGAAAACTGTTCTGATGTTATATTGATTGCTGATTTTCATTAGATTGTTTGTTATCCAAACTCTCATTAAGAATGGTTATCCATCGATTACTCGTAAAAAAAATCTTAAATAAACATGATATATATATATAATTGTAAGTACTGAGGAAGAATATACATCAGTGCATTCCATTGAAAAAATATTGAAAAATACACAAATTAGTGGTTGGAGTAGATATATCTAATGTAGCAGACTCATGCATGTACCAATGAAAATAGATTCAATTGGAATATTAAAAAAAATTAGACATGAAAAAAATGGAAGAAAATTCCAAGAAGTGCTCTCGTAACAATAGCAAATAACATCATAAATCAAAATAATTTGTAATTCATATTTGGAAACCACTTATTAACCTTACCCTTGAGAAAAAATAGAGAAATAAAAAAGAACTTCTAAAATAGCCTAATTGGTTAGAGCATCTTCATAAATTCAATATTCGTATATAAAGATCTTGTTATACTAATACTATCATTGCCAAAGATAATAACACCAGAAGAAAGAAATACTATTTGAAATGATGTATTATTTACTTATCTGTATGCTACTATTAAGTTTTATATATTTGAAAAATTTATTTTAGCATGATTCAGGAAATCCCTCAGCAATAAAGATTAATGTTCAATGGACTACTGAGAACATCCTATCACAATTCTGAGTTATGAAATAATTTAACCCTTTCCTCATTTCATACAAAAAGTCTCAGCTTATAGTGATTAAATTTATAATAAGATTATACAAAGATAATAAATTAGCTGCTATATATATATATGTGTGTATATATTGAGTTATTGCTGTGTCAATTCTTGTTTTATATATAAAAGTTTGCAGTAGAAAAATTATCATATTAATAAAGGATACAACTTTTTCTAACAGTATTTAACAATTAAGATGATGGAAATAATCCAACCTATAATTGCAAATAAAACATCAACATTACAAACTTTCAAACAAATATATTTTATTTTTCTCAAGGAAATCTATAAGTAAAAAATGTCAGTGATTTTTATTGCTTGGGAGTTCATAAGTTTGAGTTGGACAAGATTAGGTCACTTAAGATTTAGAATTTGCCACTCTCACCATTTCATCAAATCACAAGAAATCTTATAGAAAGAGCTTATTACAGATGTCTTATTAGTAGACATCATCTAACTCAACCAATGAATGGAATGCAAAAGAAATACATCATATGACCCATTCAGTTGAATAGACAAGTTTTCTAATATATAAAAAGAAAACAATTTTCTTACTCCTGATCCCAAATTAGTCCTTCAATTCTGGGATTGATCAACATCAATTCTTTACAACTAATAAATCTAAAATTTCCCACGTTATTTTTGTATTCTATTAGAACAGCGCTTCTTAAACTTTTTTTATTCATAACCCCTTTTTATCATAGCGATTTTTTCATGAGACCAGATATTAAATATAAAATAGATATAGAAATAAATATTCCCATAAATAATTTATTTCTTTGGTAAACAATATACATATGAAAATAAGTAGTTTTAGGATTTGTTTTAAGTACACAAAAATTAATGAAAGAAAATCACACTTTAATGAGACAGGATGTGCTTGTTTTTTTGTTACATAAATTAAATCTTGGACGTAAAGCATGTTCAATGTTTTTCAGTGTTGAACGATATTTGGATTTAATATACATTAAAGCTGAAAAAGTCATTTCACATAGGTATGTGGTGCTGAATAGCAGAACATTTAATGCCATTTCAGAAATTGTGGGAAATTCAGTCTTAGCTCTGATTCAGAATTCAGTCAAGGATTTTTGTGTAAAGTCAAATTGTAAGTTTGAGTCATTCGACAGCTCAGCAAATTCCTCTTGGGCTTTATATGATAAATGATTAATCTCATTAATATCAATCAAAAATGGTCTTTGAATCCCAAGATAACTTTTTGAAATCTAAATTCGATATAAAGTATTTGCAAAACTGTGTTTCTAAGGTTTTTAAGTGCTCTACAATAATTTTTTCATTTGTCGTCGATGAACCAACATATCCCATTGGATGGCGCTGTTTTCGCGCTAAAAGACATAAAAATGCCATTTCCACGGCCGACATGTTCGAACCCGCATTTTCTACAATACAACCTTTTATGTTGTACTACAGATTGCAGGCCACTATGTCGCGTCACAGTACAGCATGTATGTTTACGCAGCAAATACATTTTCCCAATTCGCCGTTTATGAAAAGGTTACGGCTTGGGGAGAGGGTGTGTTTTTTTAATTGGATGGAAATGTTATTTTCATTGGATTTTTTTTTATTTTAAAGTATTGAAATGTTCAGATTTTGTAAAGTAATAATTAACAGACTTTTTACACCATAGTGTATTGAAGTTTTAAGTAGTAAATGTTGACGAGATATATGTATAAAGTGAATTGGAATTAGGTAACGCGTCAAGTAACATACTGTTCGTAACATTTCCACGAGTGTGTATATTTTTGAAATAAAAGAGCATTAACACAAAAATATCCAGTAAGAAAAGTACAATTGTACACTGTTTTTTTAAATGTCATAAAAAGCATATATTATAAACATTTTATATATATATATTTGTCATTGTTTAAAAAAGTTTTAGTTTCTTTCTTTTCTCCGACTACTGTTATACTTTGTTGAATATAGCTTACGTTTATTGTTATCATTTATTTTATAGATGTTAGTAAAAAAAAAATATTTACAAAAATAGGATTTTAATATTTTTTATTTTAACCGTAAACCTAACCCTAAAACTAACCCTAAAGCTAACCCTAAACTAACCCTAAAACTAACCCTAAAGCTAACCCTAAAACTAACCCTAAAACTAACCGTAACAACTTTTACTTTTAGTTGTGATTCTATTTGAAATAAAAAATAGTGGTAAACAAAAAAAAAAAAGCTGTAACCCCAGTAAAAAAATCTCCAATAGAAAATTGATTTTTCTAATAAAAAGAAAATTAAAAGACGAATCAAATTGTAATTTGTTTATTTTATTTTACATTTATTATTATCATTTAATTTGTATACGTTAATAAAAAATAATATTTAAAAAAGACGATTTTCTTTTGTTTTTATTTTCGCATTACAAAAAACACATCAAAATGATTATAATTAATGGCCCGTGAATGATCATATTTTATAGTTTTAGCATGATAACTGCGCCATCCAGTGGGATATGGTTGCTCATCAATGAGAACCATTTTTTCAATTAAAGTTTTATAATTTTTTTTTTTTCAATTATAAAATTGTCAATAGTCGAAAACATTTCCAATGAATCATATTCCACCCTATTCTTCCAAAGGTTGATCTTTTAATAAAACCTTCAATTTTATCATTCAAAGTAAAAATACTGCTATTTTTTCCTTGAAGAGACAAGTTAAGATCATTTAGCTTCTCAAAAACATCAGACAAATAGCACAGTTTGATAGCCGTAAGTCATTTTGAAAAAGAGCAGCAATATCAGATTTTTGTTCAGTTAATACAATAATTTCTTCTTTTAATAACAATAATCTTCTTAAACTTTGCCCTCTTGATATCCATCTTACTTCTGCATGTAATAATAAATTTTTGTATTTAGAGTCCACGTCTTTACAAAGATTTGAAAATAAACAGCTGTTAAGGGAAAGACTTTTAATAAAGTTTATAATTTTGACAGCATCCTGAAGCACATTGTTCAATTCTGTTGCTAATTTTTTTCCTACAAGGGCTTCTCAATGGATCAGGCAGTGTGTAAAAGTTACATGATTATTACCAGAAGCTTTAACAAATGATTTAAAACCAATATTTTCACCAGTCATTGCTTTTGCATCATCTGTGTTACTACAAAGCAATTTTTCTATTCTAAATCTTCAGTTTTAAAAAATTTGTCTATTTTATTAAATATGTCTTCCTCTCTTTTATGTTCTTCCAAAGAATGACAAAATAACAATTCTTCCTCAATGTTTTCTTTATAAATATATCTGACATAAACTAATAATTGAGCTATTTTTGAAATATCAGTTGTTTCGGCCAACTGAATTGTAAATATTGGGCTTTCTTTAAGTCTAGTAATAAATTGCTCAAACTGTTCATTGCTAATTTCAGAAATTCTATTAGTGACAGTCTCATTTGACAAAGGAATTTTCCAAATTTCATCACCATATTTACTTCCATGAAGTATTTCTACCATTTTAATAGCAGCAGGTAATATAAAATTTTCTCCAATGGTGTATGGTTTTTTATTTTTAGCAATCAGATATGAAACTTCATATGATGCGAGTAAATATTTTTCATTAACAGTTATAAATTTCTCAACATATTGTTTTTCTTTATTTGAAGTTTTTAACAATCGTTCGAAATATTCTTTTGGTTTATTGATATATGAAGGATGCTTGGATTCAAAATGCCTTTTTAATTTTGATGATTTCATACTCTCTAGAGACAAAACATTATTGCAAATTAAACAAAGAGATTGTTCATTACTATCACAGTTGTTGAAAGTAGAACCAAATTGGAGAAATGTCTTTTTTTTTTTCACATCTTAGATGCCTCTTTCTGATTACGAGATTCTGCTTGAAGAGACTTTGTAGCATTGCCATCTGCATCATTACCTTTGGTATTCAAGTTCAACTATTTATTCATGGGTAAAAGTATTTTTATCCTAAAATGTAAATAAAATAACAGTACTTATTAGTTAGCAGAGACACTAAGTGGCAGTCGTGTTTTTTGTTTAATTATACAAAGCATATTTACTCCTGTATGTTCTATTTTTTAATGTCCTCGTATGTTTTATTTTTTAATATTTAAAAAATATCAATAAATCAAATATAAATTACCTGTTAAATTTAAAAAATAGGAATATGTTTTTACTTGTTAATAAATAAATGACAATAAGTTTCAAATAAAAAACAAATTTTTATAATAACTAATAGGATAAATTTTGAATAAAAAAGTGAGAAAAAAATATACAAGCATTTTTATATATAAAAAAATAACATCTTTCATAATATTTACTCAAATAAATACTAACCTTAGTCGAGTAAAACAGTAAAATATAATACTGTATTGTTCTTGTGATGTGGACATTTGTTGAAATGAAACCAAAACAAATAACTTGATGGGAAATGTATTATATAATCACAGTGGTACCAACCGTATTCTCACCACTGCAGCATATATTTTGATTCTGAAATAACTTATATGCTGAAATTGCAATGACACCACTATTATGACGCATTTAGTGTTATTTTTCAATATGTAAATATAATTTACAGCTCAACTTGGCCATCATTACGATTTTATAATTGTGCTGTACAGAAAATGTAATATATTAAAGATAATGAAGGGATTGTGACTAATATTTCTTTAAATTCATGTAACTGAATTAAATTTTCACAATGGCATCACAATCCACAGTTTAAGAAATGCTGTATTAGAAATATAAATAAAATACCATTAATAAATAACAAAAATAAAAATCTATAAAAGTATTACTACAAATGCTATATTAAATAAAAATTTGAGTGATAATTATTAATAAATGTAAATATAGTGGATCAGAAAAGTTACAGTACTTTTTTAATAAAAAAATAAAAGTAAATTTCACCCTTTTTTGATAGTAATTAAACAGACACTGCATTTGGGGGGGGGGGGGGGTAGATTCCAATTTACTCATTAAAGTTAATAATTATAACAAACTATTAAATAAAATCTGTACAATTTGATTGTAGCACTCAAATGCACAGATACCTGAATCTACATACAATAAGACAAAAAATACATACAAATAGAAATATTAGAAGTGATATTACATACAAATATGCCAAAATTATTCTGCATCTAGAAACCAATTTAAAAGCTAATGTATAAAATCTTTGTAGATTATAAATATATATATATATTTTATCTCACAAGTGAAATCAACAACATATTTAAGCAGATGGTATCTAAATCCACTATGCAAAAAAGGCTTATTAATAAAGAATAAAACAGCCCATTTCATGACAAAATGCTCTCTAATATTGCTCATAAATGAACTGAGAAATAGAAACCATGACCCACCAAGTTGTCAAAAAGCAATCATTATTTTCAAAATAAAAATGAAAAGATAAAATTATACATTTAAGTGTGCATGTTTTTAATTTTAAAAAATCGATATGGTTTGTACTAAACATATTAACAAAAAATGTAAAATTAAAAAGTCATGATTTATTAATTAAATGGAAATCTAATTAGTATTCAGATGAGGTCAGTTTGGAACACACACATTCAAATTAAAATTGTCTTTTTCATTTTGTTTTGAATATAACGTTGCCTTTTTTTTCAAGGGTGTTTAACACCAAAAATAAATTAGGATTATATTTAATGTTTTCAATATTTTCTTCATGTTTGAAGCAGTATTAGTATTACATTTAAATTACATTTCAGTGACAGAGTTCTCTTTTTTTTTTTTTTTTTACCAATTCCAATAATAAGGCAATTTTATAATGAAATTAGTGTCATATTCGAATTATATTTTTGTTTTTAGGTCAAAGAATTGTTATTCATCAGACCATTCTACATTAAGGAGACTTTTACTTTGAAAAGATAGAAATATATGTTTACTAACCAATAATTGGATGGATATCTTGAAATTGGCTCAATTAAATCCTAAACTTGCTTAGAAATCCTTAGTTACCCAAATAAAAATATGTTCCATTCAGGTTCAAATCTTAAGTCATGGGAACACAAACAGATATACAAATCCTTACATCCTGAAGCCCTTCTAATTTGAAGTTCTTTTTATAAAGTGAAATAAACAAAACCATATTAAATACATAATTTTATAGCAATAAATATAATAATTACATAATTATAATTATAAGCACTTTACTAAAATCCACTTAGCTGCTTTTATAATTGTAGTTTTAATAATTGGCAGCATTAATAATGTTAAACATGTTTATGAAACATGTAAGTGATTTTATATTTTTAATTAAATATCTAGTAAAAAATAAATGTTAAAAACATTTTAAATATTGAGAAATGGTGGCAAGCAGTGATAATCTAATTACTAATGACAACAATAAGTGTTACTATTTAAGCAGAATTCTTTTGCCTGGTGATTTAACCAGCCTTTAGACTGAGAATATATATTTTAAAGAATTATTAATTTTCAAATGAAATGTAAAATTCTTTGCTTAAAGACATTTTATAAATTTATAACTAATATAAAATATTTCAAAACTAAATGCAAGTTTTAAAATATATTAGTTGATTAGAATATAATTATCTTACTATTAAATACGTCTTTGGTATATTTAAATTTCTATTAGTTTTTGAAATTTGTGAATTTGTATTTAATATTATATGTGTATACAATAGTTTGGTCAAAATGAGTTTATATCAAATATCACTTCTTTTTTTTTTAATCTTTGATTACTTTATTGTTTAAAATTGTTAAAATAACGTTATTTTAATACTTTTTAAATATAAACATTTTTTTCCAAAATATATATATATAATCAACAAAATGTATAACATAAAGATAGACTTTTTCCCTACTATATAGAACCTAAATTATTTCAAATTACTTTATTTACTTATAGTGCCCTCTGAGAATTCCTAAATGAATTACATCATTGGTATTGCAGTCAAGCTCAAACTGATGCTATTGCAGCTTATATGTTACACTCATTGACAGTTTGTATTTTTGAATTATGTTTTATTTTAAATTCTAGTTAAAATACTTAGATGTCAGCATCTGCCAGAGAAAAGTTTACAACTCTATTTCTTAATAGAAGTTACTCTTGTGTACTTATGTAATTTCATCTTTTGTTGAAATCATAAAAATGGAAAGTAACTTATCACATAATTTAGTTACTTATTTTTATTTTTGTAAAAATTTTACTTCTTAATAAATCATACCATGTTTAATTCAGTTTTTATTTGAATATATTTGTTTTTAACATGAAGTTTTCTGTTTTATTTATTTCTGTTAAAAATTCTTTTTATTTGCAAAGATGATATACTATTTAATTTTTTGAAATTATGCTTTTAACAAAATTTGTCAAAATATAAATATTTCATGAAAAAGTTTTTTTAAAGACAAAAAAATCAACTGCAGGACTAACACAAAAAAATGGACACAAGTGACTTCAGTTCGCCATATCGTAAAAGAAAATTTTTAAAAATATTTTTTGATAAAGTATTTTAGTTAAGGAACTATAACTGATTTTCAATTAATTTCAATGAATATTCAGTGAAGATTTACTCTGGCCTTTTACTCTACTTACATTCAATAATCGGCTGGTTCAATCACTATTCAAGATATTGAATGAAATTTTATTTTATTCATGAACTAACTGTGACATCTGATCCATATTTTTCAATAGAAATTCTATTTCCCCTACTATAATTCTGCCACTTAGTATAAACTCGAATAATCCATCTATGTAAGATGATAGCATTTAATAAATTTCTATCAAGCTATTCTAACCATGTGCTCAAACTAGTTTTTAGCTTATGCCTTTTAATTCATGAGGTGTTTTGGATTTTTATCTAATGCATTTTTTTTTCCTGCATGCATGTTTTACTCGTTTTTTTAAAAACACCTTAATATTCTGAATCTAAGCCAACATGCTTTTATAGTTATATCGATTTGACATAAGTTGGTATCTATATTTTGTTTCCTTTATTTTTTAAAAACTATTGTATAGGCACCTATATATTTTGCCAGGATTATTACAAACCCATGCTTACATAATATTTTTCAACAGCAAATTCTATTTTTCTTACTGTACAAGCAAGTCAGCTTAAATTCAACATTAAGATATTCTTGAATTTTAAGCTGGTCACTAATAAGTAATAAAAGACAACTGCTGGAGGAAAGGTATATTAGATTCAAAAAACCCAAGTTCACTAGAGCCAAAGGTCCTCATTAAATAAAACTTATAAATTAGAAATTAATCTGGAAATATGGATAGCATAGTACTACAGATTTTTTAAACATTCTGATATCTAATTGATTACTCAAATTTACAATTGGAGTGTAGGGGTGGGGCAGAATGGAAATAGGAAAAATAAAATTTGCTTTTGAAAGATTACAAGTTTTTAATATTAAATTGTGAATGTTAGAAGATCTGCTTAAAGCAATATCATTCTATTCTTGTCCCTTTGTTCAATATTTAGAGTGCTTTCAAGTCATAGCTTGGGGAAGGATGATTTATTCCCTTTGTTTACATAGATTAGAAAAACTCCATAGCAAAATGATTAGTGCATTTATCAGCCATGGCTTATAACATGATTGAATTCCAGACCAAATAAAACTTTTTCCAATTTCAAATAGACTTAAACTTTTTTTTTTTCAGACAACCAGCTCATAACTTATCTCGTTAACCATATAATATTGGACAGTAAACATATAAAGTTAATATTAGTTAAAGGGTAAAATCATTAAAATTAACAGCATCAATGCCTTCCCATTATGGGAAAAGAATATTATTAGTCTTTTGGCTTGATGCGAGTTATTTGTTTACCTTTACCTATACATGTAAATTTGAACAAAATAATAGAACATACCATAGTAATATTACATTTTTGATATCCTGCAGCCCAGAAATGGAAATACATATTAACATATTTTTACCTCTCAGAAACAGAATACAGAATACTGCTAAGAAGAAGGAAGTTTTATATGCATGTGAAAAAAATATAGTGAAGTTATCAAAATTTAAACCAAAATTAAATTATCCAATTAGTTGAAATATCAGTATCCAAACTGTTTTCAATAGTAAATGGAGAACTTGATAAAGTCAACTGTGTTCAAAAAAAATCTATATTTTCTGAGAAAGAAGAATTGTAGACAAGACACTAAATTACAATGCAACAAATCTCTTCACTTACACAAGCTATCATTTTACATATTTAAGACTTTACTCTCTTTTAAAGCTTTTCTTGTTATTTCATAGTTATATTTTCTTAAGACAATGTTAACTTTTTTTCCATACCATTCTACAAAAATCCAGATATTCAGTTTTAAATATGACTATGTAATTTTATAAAAATTTTCCCATATATATATTGTTTTGTCTTAATTACAATTTATGGATCATTGTTCTTATTAGTTTATATTATTTCTCTTAGTAGTATCTGCTACTGCTCAATAATATCTCTCACTTTTGTATTGATCTCATTCAAGTCTGAGTCATTTTCAAAGTAATTAATATTTAAAAATAATTTGTAAGTTTAAACTTGGAGTATTTCTGAAAATTATGTTTAACAACTATTGTTTTAAAAATTGAAGGCAAACATCAGATAATAGAAAGTATTAATTCAGATCATTCATCAACTGATAAAAATACATGTCTTTTATACTATCCAGACCATCTTTCCCATTTTCTATTACCTGAACTGTTTTTCAAATATTCATAACTACTTCCTTACTTAAGCAAAACTATTTTTTTTCTTTTATTAATTATTTTCTTTTACTTCACAGTCTTTTCTATTTCTTTCATAAATTAACAATTCTATATTTAATCCAAATATTGTTTATAATTTCTTTAATAAATAATCTTTTTTAAATCATTTTTTCAACACATATATATTTCTCAACTTGTCCTTTACTCTAGCTTCCCAATTGTCCCTCAAATTTACATCTGTAGAATCTTTTTTTTTCTTAACTTGTTTTCTTTTTTTAATTTATAATTTAAATATTTAAAAAAGATTAAAATGATTTCATTTGTATATTTTAATCTTACTTATAAATAATACAAATTTTTTATGTAACTAGGCTATTACATAATTTTAACTTGAGCTGATTTTTATATATGTCGAATCTTTCTTTCACATATACATTTACCAGTCTACTAATGTTACAAAATGTGAAAATATTTTTAATAAATGAAAATAAGTCCTACAATATATTACAAAATATGTTCTCATAACATGCAACACATGAAAACTGGGTGCAGTACTGTTAAACATATTGTGTTTCACACGTTTTGAACTTTATGTAAGTTGAGATTTTGTTATATGGGTATAGATTTACATGTGTTAGAATTACATTTGTCAAGAAGTATCGATATAGGCACTTGCTATGTAGTAAAATAAAATTCATGTAATTCAATGCGGATTAATACTACCATTATTTATCTATACAATAAACAATTAAACAGCATTACAAATATAAAATAAAATAAACCAATATTAAATCTTTAATGTATCATCTATTATATTTTCTATTTTTTTCCATAATGTCGTAACATGAAGAATTATATACTCACCTATAAAACTTCTTTAACAAATGTAGATAATTTCTCCGAATTTTAAGTATTATACATGCATCTGCAAAAATTTTGAAAAAAAAGTAAAGCAGATTTTATCAATTTTCTGATGATTGGATAATATCACCCTAAACAAATAAATAGGATAGTTCTATTTTTCCTGTATTCTTCTCATCATAGAATTATGCAACAGCCAAGCCAATGATATGTAGCTTGACAAGAACTAAATCAAAGAGAAAGTTACCATAAAAATATTAATCTATCAGCTATACAACCTTACTTTTATATTTTATATAATTTTTAAAAGACAATTGTAAAATATCTAAATCTTTTATAACAATCCTGTTTTAATAATAAATTTTTAAAAAAATTCACTCCAACCAGATTTACATAATTATTACTTTTAATTTAAAAATGGAAATGATTTATAAAATATCAATAATGAAAATTATAAAATTTCCAAAAAAATTTGATACATATACAGTTTCATGTGTGTGTGTGAATGTGTGGTGTGTATGTGTACATTTTACATTAAAAATTACATTTCAGTATAATTTTAAAATATCAACAAAAGACATTATATAACCTCAGGTTGGTTCTTCACTATCTATATGATTATACTCTAAATTGTTAGGAACCCATTTGTGCACCGGACAGAGGCAAATTGTTCTTAGTAGTTCCTCCAGCTCATCATAAATAGTACTCCGCCAAGTGACTTTCAACATATGATGATTGATAAGTTCCAAAGATGGACAGCCTTTCTGTAACAAATCATACCAACAATTTATTTTATGACTATTATCCCGGTAATATTCAGAAGATTTTCTGGATAAGTTAATTATCTTTAAATTTGGTAAGTCAACAAACTCAATTAGTAGTTTTTCACATCGAGATAAATCAAGCTGCAACAACGAAAATGATTTCAAATAAAATGAGACATTTTCTCGTTTTCCTGGACAAAAGCATAAATTTAAATAAAGAGTTTTTAAAGTTGGAAGATTAAAAATATCATCTAAAACTGGCTGTTGTAATGTCTGTGGAGAAAACACAAGTTTTCGAACATCAAGAGTTTGCAATTTCTTTAAACGTGTAATAAGTTGAAAAGTTTGGGAAGACCAATTCCAGTGGTAAGTTAATTTTTCAATATTAGGTGCTTTTAGTGTTAAGTGATCTAAAAATCTGTGAAACATTATGAAGCGAAAAATGCATTGTGGTGCATCGTTTTCATCATCTTTCCATGTAATAAAGACTGAAATCAATTTCTTACAATCAGTTTTAGTGATTAATGAAATTAATGCATTTACAGTGTCTAGATCTGCTTTTTCAAAATGAAATTTAAGAGACTTAATTATTGGATTTATTTGTATTAATAAATCAATAAAACTAGAAATACGTCTGCCAATATTTTTTGTATGTTTAGCATTATCATGGCCATAATGAGCCAAAGGAATTAGATCTACATGATCCCACAAGCGAGAATTATGTAAAATATCATTCCATTCATGACAGACTTGAAATGATCGGCCTTTATCAATCACATCTAGTAAAGAAAATATTTTGTAGCGACACTCCAGAGGCAAACTATTAAAAGTCACATAGAAAGATGGAATGATTGCATTAGAATGATTAGCATCATCAAACATATCTGATGCAAACTCAGGCCCAGACTCCATTACCAAATGGATTGCATTTAATTTCCACTCAAGAGTCCATGATGTTTCTAAAAAAAAAATTAATAATAATTAAAATTATACATACATATATATAAATTAAACTGATATAAACTCAAATCACAGTGATGAAAACATTCTTTGTTTAGTCACTATATTACAAAAAAATTATCAATACATGTACATTGGGAAGATCATCATCTGCCTAGAGTAATAACAAACATTCACACAAATACAGTAAATCTTTCTTCTGATATTAATAGCATCAAACAGAATATGTGAAATTGAAGCATCAACAATCAATGTACCAGATTTCCATAAATCAGCCACTTCTAAAACAGCTAAACAACAAGTAATATAAAATTCATTTTATTACATAAACTTTATATAATAAATTAACATCTAATTATGTAATTAAATAAACAAGCACATACAATAATATGTGAAATAAATTGAGTTGATATAAATTCCAAACACAATTTGTATGTAGTTGTTTATTTAATTATGTGTATTGATGTGGTTCATATAGGTAATGATAAAAGAGCCTTAAACAACTCACTGCAGGGTGATGGTCTTTTCAGAACCCTTCCACAGTGAGAGGGAGTGAGACTTGCAGTTTTTCTAGTTTTCCTTTCTTGTTTTACTCTCTACTAATAAGCAGTTGGTTGCAACATTGAGATGGCCAACATTGATATAAAAGTTAAAATTAAATAATCATATTCATTAATGAAATGCCTTTAAATACCATAATAATGTAAAGCAGAAAGCAATAGCAAATTATTTCACTACTTATGAGAAAAAAAACATTAAAAAATAATTCAAAGAATCTTTTTGCATGAGGCACCAAGTAACATCATCAACTTATTACTAATAAGAGAAATAATTTTTTCAATAAATCAATGTATATCTTCAATTATTTCTTAAGCATATAGAGGTATAATAATGCCATTTTATAATATTCATGATTTTGAGCTTTATACAATAAAGATAACTATGATCCATAACTTAGTAGTTCACTAATGATGACAATAACATCTTATCATATACATTTTTCTTAGTCACCATCTTGTCTCATTTGACCAAAACAATTATTCTGGAATCTTTATCTATAGTTAAGAATGACTATGATGAAAGCTGCATCATCTTTTATTCTCAATTAAGAATAGTTCTGAAACTTTGTCTACTGGATCTTCAACTTCCAACTGAATTTAACCACAAGACTGCTAAAGCATTATACTACAAGCTTTATAGAATATCGCAAGATTAAAAACTAATGATATTAACATGATTGTTGTATTAATATTAATTGCTTAGAAAGAAAATAAAACGAGAAGTTAATATTGTTAATATGATTTGTTACTCAGGATATCATATTTTGCATTTTCTGACAATGCTGCATATATCTCCAGTGAGAAAAAGAGAAAAAGTAATAATTTCAAAGTAGTAAAAATCTTAGTTTATTATTCGAAAGTTTGATGTGATATAGTAGACTTTAGAAAATCATAACAATATTCTATTCAGCTTCATCATATATTACATACATAATGTTTATTTTTGTTGTAGAAAAATATTAGATAAATAAATCATTAAATACTTTAATGCCACCAGTATATACAAGTGTGTGCAGAATCTTATACATATAAAAAGTTTCATGATATAGTGGTTAAAATGTCTATCTGCCATTTTTAGAACCTAAAATTCAAATCCAGGCTGAGTAACTTGGAAATGTAGTTTAGATTAAACATAGACTTGGAGATTTTTTTTTTTTCTCATGTGTCATAGCATCAGCCAAGAAGTGAACCCGCTAAACCGGGACAACTGCTTGTAAAGCAGCTGTTGCTGCCCTCTCGGCCACCAATGCTTGACTAGACTTGAGATTTTACAATCAAATAATGAGCATTAAACTATTCTCAGCTAAATAATAGAACGAATATAGGAGACTATTAAAAATATTCACTATCTACCAATTGTCAAGAGTGTAATATTTTTGAAATATTATATTTAAAAGCTGTTTTATTTTTATAGACATACATTTTCTTCATATCATAACCATTAATAGAGTTTGAATCTGATGTAATTTGGAATTTTTTTTACAGTAGCTAAAAATTTTCAAACAAATTTAGGATATTTCTTAAATAGCCAGAACATGACTAACCCAGTTAGCTATCTAATTATTGGTCAGCAAATGAATATTAAAAAAAAAAAATAATCTTAATAACTCTCACTGACCAATAATTGACAAATCTAGTGATAATTATTCTTCTTTGCAATTCTTTTTGGAAAGGTCTTATCCTACGAAGAACTAATTAAAATTGTTTTACCTAAATATCTTTGTTATGTGTATCCATGCATATAACCTTAATCCATTTGGCTAATTTTTCTTTTTGCTAGGTATCAAAATCATCTCCACTGAAATTCTTTAAACTTTGTAATAATATTAAGAATCTAACTTTGCATTTAAACACATTCTTTTTTTCCTAATTCCATCTTATTATCAGCCCATTTCTGTTATCTACAAACTTGAAGTTCAAATTTGACAAAAATTTCAAATCAAGCAGGTCTCACTGATAGGCATTGTGAAAAAGAATAAATTATTTATCAAATTATAAAAGTTACTGGTTAGTAAGACTTTGACTAGTTTTTGTTAAAACTCTTCACTGAGAATAGCTTGATAATCATCTTTATGACTAGCCTGCTTTAAAAAAATTCTAAATTTGATTGGATATCCTCTGCTATCTAAAAAAAAAAAGTCAATTTAATTTAGATTCAATACCTAAAATTTGGTCAAGACAGTATATTTATATAAATATTAGTATATACCTATTTTTCAAAGACAGATATCCATTCATGTGTTTATATATATAAAAAATATAAATATTTGACTTTTCAAGGGTGAGAATATATACATATAGAAAGAAGATAGCAAGTATGTTTAGATCATCAAATGTTATCTTATTGGCTAGCTCTTATAGCGAGGATGAAAAGTGTTTTCAGAATATGTTGAATAAATTGAAGGAAGAATGTGTATAATATGAAATGAAGATTAATGTTGAAAAGACTAAGTGTTTATGGATAGGGAGGAATGCAAAAAGACTGTAAGTTGAAATCCCTGATAATAAAATTCAACAGTTAAAAAAATTTAGATATTTGAATAGTTGATTAAGTGAAAATGGAAGAAGTGAAGATAAAGTTAAAAGACGATAGCATTGGCAAAAGAGGCATTTATTAAGACAAAGGGAATACTTTGTGGATCATTGAAGATAGAATTAAGAAAAATATTAATTAAATGCTATGCAGAATATACTATTGTATGGGTATGAAATATAGACAATGAATAATAGAATTAGGAACAGATTGGAAACCTTTGAGATGTGGACATGGAGAAGAATGAAAAAAAATCAGTTGGATGAATAAAATAACAAATGAAAAAGTTTTGAAAAAAGTAAATGAAAAAAGAAGACTGATTGCAGAAATTAGAAAGAGAAACTGAATTGGATATATATTAAAAACAAAATATAGTTTAATGAGATATTTTGAAGGAAATGGTGAGTGGAAGCAAGGACAGACAAAAGACTGACATTGTTGGATGATATAAGAGATGTGAAGAGCTGAACAATGAAGAGAATGGAATGGGAAAATGGATGAATTGATGATATGACTATTCTCTGGACCTGTCCATGGTGCAGAATACTATTGATGATGAATCCATTTATTTGTCTTAATTAAGAAACTCAAAAATTTTACAGTAAATTAAAAAAAAAAAAAATAAGAATGATATTGATCTTGCTAAGAATCCCTAGTTTAGAAATTATTGAATTATTTTTATACAGGTTTATGAACTAAATGTAATAGAAAGCACGTTAAATGAACTTAGCCACTCCCTCTAAGATTGTTGTTTATTTTTAGCCTGAAGTCATAAAGATAATTTTTAACTTTATGTCATATTAATTTGGAAATTAAGCATGCACCTTTAATTATTATTGTAGAGTGTTAGGCAATATGTGCTGTATTTTTTTCAACACTTAATTAAAGCCCAATTTATATTAAAACCAATAAATTGAATATAAAGAGCGGATGGAAATAAACGGTAGTTTCACGACCTCAAATCTTTTTAACTTAACATTTATCTTTTTTTTAAAAAAAAAAAAAACCAGAAAATTAATCAGTCAATTGTTTAATTCACCAGTTGTCTAATTTCTACTTTTATAAAGAAAGAAATGACAATGAAGCAAGTTATAATGGTTTTAAATAACTGAACCACGTGATTGCACCCCCCTCCCCCGCTCCTTTCTTCTTTTTTTTTCAAACTAAGAGTTCGCGAGCAGAGATCAATGTTTGTTTACGTTGAACAACATTAAAAAGCTACAGAGCTTCTATTGTTTTAATTTTGAATTTTAGTAAGGAAATAAAAATAATATAAACAGTTAACTAAAAATATATATCTAGAAATCATAAATCAAACATTTCTAAATGTTTCTTTAAACAATTTTGTTATTCAAAATCTCAATTATGCAACATCATCAATTAGTAATACTACTACCTCAAAAAAGGAGTTTGCTGTTAATTGAAAGGAGAACCTTTGATTCCTCTTGGAAACCTTAAAGGAACTGAGCAAGGCAGATTCCTAATGTTCACTCCATACATTCTTGTCGTTGCGTGGTGAGTTTATTGGTTTTTTTCCTCTGAGTTTAAGATCAAGAAACACGATGGTCTAGATAAGGCAAAAATGAATGTGTGTGAATGAAAAAAAAAATTTTAATAGATATTTACAATCATGACAGACAAAAGCAATGGGTATTGGTTGAAAGTGGAGGATGCTAAGAATCCCCTGATAGCAGACCCAGATTGTCACTTGATGACAACTTTTTATTTAGGTAGTTACAACTGCAGAAAATGAAAGATTCCAAGAACTGGAAGAATTGTCTCATATTAAACGGAACATTATTGGAATTTGTGAAGTTAGAAGAAAAAGTGAAGAGACAATTAACAAAGTGACATGTACTCTATTACAAAGGCACAGATATTGGAAGAATAAATATTGTAGGATTCTTTATATATAAAAAGTAAAAGAACATTGTGGAGATTGATGGTGTATCAGATAGAGTGGCAAAATTAGTTATTCAACTTAATAGCAGATACCAAATGCAGATAATTCAGGTTTATGCTCCAACAAGTTCTGTGATAAAGTAGTAGATTTTTATATGGATATACAAAGGCTTTTGATCAGACTAAACAACATTTTAAAATTGTTATGGGAGACTTTAATGCTAGAATTTGTAAATTTTGGTTATGGTAGTGGAGTTTGCAGAAAAAGAAAAACCTGAATAAATAATATATTCATATATTGTAATGGTAAAGAGTGAAAGGGGTGAATATGTGAAGATGAGAAATCATCATCATCTCCATTGATAAATGAATAAAGAAAGAAAATGAATATGTATAAATGAAATAAGAACATGAGAGCATGACAATCAGCACTGAACAAAACTATAAGTAATTATGACAACAAGTTGCATCACTATCAATGCTCTGGCCATAGAGTACCATGAGTTTATAGGCAATTTTCTTTTTAAAAAAATAAATTGCAGTGATTGAACTTTAAAGGTGATACCTTTGTGCCATTCAGAGAACTCTGAATATCCACCCATAAACAAACTCTCTCACATATATATAAACCAACCTTATTGCTTGAGCTAGTTTGGAAAGCAAGGATCCTAGGGACTGTGATTGTAAACAAGAAAAAATACCAACATATAATAATTTAAAGTTATCTTAGTATTAAATAAAATTACTGAGGTAACTGAAAACAATGATATATAAATTTATTAATTAGAAACAATAACATCAAATTAAAGATCTGCTTAAAACTATAAATACATCATTCTGATTTTGATTAAAAATAAAAAAAAAAAATGTTATAACATATTAATTTACAGATATTTCAATGTTTACATGGCCCACACTTATATAAGCACATAAGTATGCCTGTATAATAATATAAAATTAATATATTTGAATTGTCAATAAATTAATTTTAAAAATGAATTCATTTTAATAAGATATACATAATGACTGATTTTAACATATATGGGTACCCATGTAAATGTGTGCACACACTTGTGTTTATATTGAAGCAGTCAATCTGATACTCAGATCGAGCTTCTCAGCCCACTCAGAATCTCCCACCAACAAACCATATTCAAACTCCACCCTTATGCATATATACACATTTATTAACTTTTTTTTTGCTTAATTATTAAAATAATAACTGGCATAGATATTTACTAACATCTTAATCTAAATATTTTAAATAAATAGATATTTTATATTATATTATTCGTATATGCGTGAAATGGATACATAAATATATCATGGGTGAGAGGAGATTCATTGTAAAGTGTTTATAATATCAAAATATATTATAGTAATTTGTATTTTTAAAATTATATTAAATTTTACTACTTATTTTAGTAATGGCGGTCAGAAAAGAAAAGTTGATGCAATCCTGTCGAATATTCTCGAATGCAATTAAGTCAATTAACCGGAAATCCATTAGTCCGAATTAAAATGTTATAATTTTATAAAAGTAATGTAAAATCCATTAGTGGAAATTTTACCCATTTCAAATTTGTTTTAAAATCTCAGATTATATTTTAAAACAATTGTTCGAGAAATTCTTAGCAGGATTGCATTGTCTTTAAAAACTTACAAGAACAAAGGAATGCATTTGGTCTGCAAAATTGCAGATCGCCAAAATAGATAAATTGCCTTAAGTCATGTAGTTAAAAACATTCCAGAACAATTTCAAAATCATATAAATAATGCTGGATTTGAACACACCAAAAGAGCAAATAATTTGAGAAGACCAATGGCCAACCAAATCCATGCTTGTCATGCCTTTAACTCAATGTATTGTGAGTAGATCAACTTCACTTTTTTCGCCATTCCAGAATGCCATCTTTCCCCACACCACCACCCAGGATCCAGATACTCATGAACTGTTACTATGAACCTATCTACTAAATAATGAAAGTGCTATCTGCCCGACTAAATGAATAAAACTAATCTAGTCTACGAGAGACATTTTCAAATCAGCCAAGAATCACCATCAATAATGAACAAGGTAACAAATCCATGTTGCTGCTATAACTCATAAATTTACGTGTATAATTTCAATTTTAAATTGTATTCCTTGTTTAATCATTTCTTTAACCTTTAAAGTGCTGATTATTTTATTGGCCGAATGAGGTAAAAGTTGAAACTTTTAATTGGTCAATTTAAAGTCAAGTGGCAATTCACAAACTCAAACATCAAAATATATTCATCTTTTAATATTATATTCACTTTAGTTTTGTTTGTAAAAAGTATATTAATAATTTGTCAGGTTATGAAAATGAACAAAAGTTTTTTCAAAAATAAATTATTATTTAAATATATAAATTTTTGCTAGTGGAAAATGTAAAACAAAATCTTACCAATCAAAATGTTTTGCTAACAATGTGATTTTCTTTGCCAAGTTTAGTTGTAGAAAAAAGCAAATAATTTTTGTTAAAAATCTTAACTATTTTTCCAAAATAATTTTATTTTTAGCATATTTTATCGAAATAATTTATAATTTATCAAAAAATACTGTTAAAATGGTCTAAAACATTTGTTTATCATTTTCAAAATAAAACAAAAACAGATCGTAACACTTTACTTTTTGTGGCCATTTTCTTTGTTGTCAAAATTTAATAGCCAACCAGAGTTAAAAAGAGGCGTTATTTTTTTATTTGTTTGACGTATAAGGTCATTTTATTGATTTTTTACTTGTAAAATAATTCAAGAGAGGGCAGCATCTTACAGAACTTTTTTTAATCTTTACAATGAGCCCAAAATCGTAATCGTAGTATGAAAAGTGATCGATTTAGAGTGATGTCAAGCCACTTCGCTTTTAAATGAATCGGGCACGCAAAGTGTTAAATGTAGTGTAATCCTTATAGCTGATATTAAGATCAGCTAATTCATTATCAGCTAAAATAATTTGTAAACTCTTTACCTTCTTGTTAAAAATGTATTCCACTCTCTAAAACACTCTTGATATTTCTCCTATCACTGAACCTCTCATAAATAATTCTAACTTCTTATTTTACTTTTGTGCAGCAACAATATTTCATATTTTGATTATTATGTTTTATATTTTGTATTTTAAATAATATGCCAATAATTTTCTAAATTTGCAAGAATGTTTGCTGTCTTTTTTTTAAAATCCCCCCTTTCTTTTCATGGGGAGATCAGTTTAGTTTCTTTTATTTAAAACAAGTTTGTTGTTTCAATTACAGCGGACGCTTGCAAATTCGGGAAAAACAACTTAATTATATTATAGTGTGATTGCCGAAAAACAGAGTAGAAATCTGTTTTTCTCAGAAATGTTTTCATTTTTATCTAAAATAATAGGGCTAATTCTAAAAGTTCAAATCTGTTTTAGGTGAAATTAAATCAATATTTTATTTTATGAAATCAATAACCACCACCTAACTCTTAGATATATAATGTTGTATACTATATCATCAAAGCACTTAGAACTGAAGTTTCATGTTTGTTTAAAAGTTTGTGGGAAGTTTTATATATAAATTAATGTAACAGGGGAAGGGGATTTCTATTTCAATATTTTGTCAGTTTATTAATAAATTTAAGCTCTCCTTTATTGTTTAGTATTCTAATCATACCATTATGCCGGGTATTCCATAATATATAGATATTAATTAATTAAATCTTTTAAATATTTTATACATATGTTGTTTCAAGCATTGCATGCATACCGGCCTCCTCGTTCATTTATATATGTTTGTGCTTCACTCTACCCGGGCATATCAGAAAAACCAAACCCTGTCTCATATCTCCAAGTCCAAGAACCAGGCTCTTAACCCCCTGGGGACTTATTTGGTCACTTGAGCTAGCTCTATATGGGATCGCTCTGGGAAAAGCCCAGCCTATTGCAACTCATAGCAGACTGTTCTTCATTTCATTAGCCGATTCTGCCAAAGTCTACAGACATATATCAGTCTTTATTTCTTTCAATGAATTCTTCAGAAGCACCTTTTTGGATCTGTGACTGAATCACATAAGTATGCCACCATGCATGCACTGCCCTTTTGTTCTAGTTCCAAATAAAACCTATGAATATCCATAAGTCATAATGTTCTGATCCTACTAAGCATATTCTTCATGATATTTATTAATATTTTCATGTGTGCATCTTTTTACGACGCAATTATATATATCCTAAATTAACTCTCCCACCCACATTTGTTACTCAGCATAAGCTGAGATTTCTCCATTTATTAGTGATACTCATATTTCAATAATAAAATAATCTTTATAAAGTAAATTCGGTGAAGTGCTATATTTTCTTCTTTCTAGGGATGGATTTAAGATTCATTTACAAACTCAAATAGCGTTATTAAAACTGTATTTGCAGATGTTATTGTTTATCGATTATTGGCTTATAAATCAGCCGCAATAAAAATAATAAAGTAATGAATCTATTTGCAACTTAAATTATAAAAGTAAAGGTCATGTTATATAGTATAAAGAGGCCAGTGAAGTCTAACGGAGAAATATAATAACACACGTGTTTTATTTAAATTAATAAATCATACATATATTCTAACTTGCCAAATCATTGTTTCTTTTATTTAAAATGTCATATTTTGATTAATAAATTATGCTTGCTATGACTAGATGATCTCCTGCTACATGAAAGGTCATGATCTTTAAATGTATCAAACTTGTGTATTTTATACTAAAAGGTTTCACTAGTTCATTTCCAATTAGAGTCTCTTTGTATCTCCGCTTTGCGATGGCAGCAGAGAGATAAATTAGATCAGTATCATCGGAATTGTTGCTCATATAAGTTGGTAGATCTGGAAAATAGGCAAATCGGGCAGGGTTCATGAGTGTCCTGACTTACGTATCTTGCACATAATTGGACTTGAGGTACTTTTGCCTAGCTGCTAGATCTTATTATATGAACAGAAATTTTTCAATAATTAATTTATTAAATCCATATATCTATATTATATTCTGACAAGACATAATTAACTCAAACATTGAAAATATACATAAAAGACACTGACATATATGTATACACCTTTACCCCCCTTAGCGATGGCAATTGGTTCTCCAAAACTCATCATTAAGCAAGAATATTGTATACAGAATACGAATTTATAATGGGAGTCTATGGGAAAAAATTGCTGTTCCTAAAGCTAAAAAATTACACTAACTTAGGAATAAAGTACATATTCATTAACACTTATTTTAAATGCAATCTGTTTTTCTTTTTAAACTTTTTTCTAATTCAACATTCAGCATTTTAAAATGTTTTCTTTTGATTTGAAACCACTTGGGTATAAAAAAACATTTTTAATGAAGTTACAAAATCAATAACTATTTTTACATAATTACCAGGTGTTCTAAAAATAATATATAGTAATTAAGGAAGACACACACACAGTTTAGTGTTTTCCTGAAGGTTTGTGATGATGGTATTTTAGTTGTACTGTACCGTATTTATATATTGGACTATTTCATCATCTAATATAAGTGTTGAAATGTCTTTAGAAAAATTAATAATCCAAGTACTGTACATTATATATAAATAAAGTTTAATTTTTCTAAAGACATTCAACACTTATATGTACAGTATATAGTATTATAGATCCATTAATTATATATATTTTAAGTTTATACATTCTACATTTAAAAAAAAAAAATTTCCCGATCGTTATAATGAATAATCGATTGTAAATCGAAGTAGTGGGTACAAATTGATGATGATCGCTATTGTGAAATATCGCTAAGTAGCCAATCGCTAACTGAGGTTTAGGTGTACATGCATATTCTAATATAAAATAGCTAGCACAGAATTTTACATATTATCTTTTTACAAATCAAAGTTATTAGTACATTATTTTTTTAATTGTAAATAAAAGTTTCATAAAGAAAGCTTTATCTTTAACAGGTTTTGTTTCTTCATGTCCAATATTTAAGAAAGATTTCTGAGTTTACTTTTCTAATTCCAAAATAAAATCTTTTATTGTGAATGATAACTGAAATAAATCTTATGGAGACAAACTGGTTATTTATTCTTATTTTCTTCCCTTGTTTTCTTTTTAGTTGGATAATTTAGTGAAAAGTTATTTATTTTAAAACTTATAAATTAAATATTTAACTTTAACTGCAAAGTTAGGTTTTTGAAATAATGTCATTTGTAATAGATAATATATTCTATTCATTTGCTAATATCTGTTCATGAACTAAATTCATTTGCACTTCTTTTCATATAGATAAAACAAAATATAGCACATAGCCTCACAGTAAACTGGTGTATTCTAATCATGTTGGTGATAAAACAGTAGACTGACTTCTTGACATTTTCAAGGTAAGTATACATTAGGTGAATGGTGGTGGTCAATTAGCTCCGTTGTCTCTATAATTTGATGATCTTTAGGCAGGCAAGCAGTCTAGTGCATACATATGGATTATGAACCAGAGCAAAGCCAACTCTTCCATGTAAATTTAAACTTGACCAAGACGAAACTAGCAGCAGCTTGCTTGCATTCTTTACCTGCCTTCCCTTTATAACTTGATAATACCCCTGCTTTTCTTTTAAACCTACTTTTTATAAATTATGGAGGAATTTGAAAACACAATAGTTTTTTTTTTTATCTTGATCAAAAAATAAGGTAATAACTCTTTCCAATTAACATTAATCAAAACCAATTTTTATCTAAAAATTTTCTTAATACTTCAAATAAAATCAGATTGCAGAATTTAAAATCAAAGTATACTATAATAATTTTCATTTATTAAAAGTAATTTTAATCAAAAAAAAGAATTTTACTTAATCCAATTAATAGTAATAATAACAAGTCAGATGTCACATGACTTATATATAGCTTGCACTTACAAATATGTAAAATTAAGAGCGTGCTAATAGCTCTAAACAAGCTTTTTTTTTTTATTTATGATAAATGCTACTACAAGAGAAGGCATTCAAATCATTTTTATCTTGGATTGTCCCCATCCCCAGACCGGTTTCGACCTATGGGTCTCTTCAGTGAGAAGTTGGAGTATCTGAATTAAGTTCAGGCCCATATGATTATTTCAGTTGGAGAGCTGACTTTAAAGACATGTAGATGTCTAAAAGTTTCAGATCTTCTTCTAACAATTATCTTTTAGATAAATGCTTTGCTTGAGTTGGTTTTTTTAGATCTAATGTCCCAACTTCTCACTGAAGAGACCCATAGGTCGAAACCGGTCTGGGGATGGGGACAATCCAAGATAAAAATGATTTGAATGCCTTCTCTTGTAGTAGCATTTATCATAAATAAAAAAAAAAAGCTTGTTTAGAGCTATTAGCACGCTCTTAATTTTAATCCAATTAAGAATATATATGATAATTTTATAATTGTTATCTATTTTAAAAGGAAAACAAGTTTTAGTTTTTTTTTAATTATCAAAATCAGGATTAAATAAAATATGAAATAAACCTTTTTTTAATGCTCATTTAAAATATAATTATTTAACCATTAATGTGTAATTTTAATGCATATATTTTAAATATTTATAAAAAAATTTGAGTTCATTTTTAAATTTCCTTTCAACTTTACATATATATGCACACATACTCAATTATGTTGATGTATGATGTGAGACATTACCGTCTCATTTTGATAAGTGTTTGGCTACTAGTCATGTCACTACTGACTGGACACCTACTAAGACTATTAACTCCTTTTCCCCTCTCTTTTGAGTTATGATTGAGAAATCTATTCATCTTTAATATCTATTAAAAGCTAACTTACTTTGTACAGATATTGCAGCACAAATATTATTTTTTTTCCCTATCCGAAATTGAATCATGAACTTTTATTTACCAACAACCTGAATAAATAAAATATAGATATATGTATAGCTGATAAATTTAGTTGAAAAATGAAATTAAAAATTCCTACAATGCAAGAATATATTTTTGTTTGTTGTTCCTAATCAGAACTGCACATTTTATAAATATGTATGTAACATCTTTCACACCTTTGACATCTGTCTTATATAAATAAGATTTTTCTAAAATTATGAATGATATATGAATCGTGATGATGTTGAATGAACATACTGACTGAAGAAGGGATTTTTCTGAAATTAAAGCACTTTAGTACCAGCCTTACATTTTATTGTTTATCTAGACTTGGCAATTACATAACACCTAAATAATCTTAGTTTCATTTTTAGCTAAATAGAGAATGCATTAATACTTTATCTTAATTATTTATAAGTTTATTAGGTTTTTATTTTATAAATAGCTATTACATATATTAGTTTTATTTCACAATATATTTATTAGTGTTTCCTTTTAAGCTAACTAAATTTTACTTGATTTTATTTAATTGATATTTCAATGATTTTACAATATTTATTTTAAAACAAAATTTTATTTTTATACCTTTGCTTGGCTTTTATATCCTACACAGTAAGATTCAATTTGTTTAACCCTGCCAATTTTTGCCATTTTCTGATATTTTTCTTTGTCTCACACATCAATGTAAAATATATGATTAAATGATTATTACTTATCAGAAAATAATAAATTTGACTTCATTTGATAAATATTTTTGTTTATTACTGAAATAAATTTTAAATGTTGACATTTTGTTTCTGTAAATATTAAAAAAATGAAATCGTAATCAAAACAAAGAGTTTATATGTCATCGTTTCTACAAAGATTATTTTCAGTTTACAAAATCAATGAAATCTTCCTTATTTCCGATTATTTTTAAAAATTTAAATGAACATTTATTTATTTCTCTTCTAGCCAACAAATTATGTTTTAAAAGTTTAAAATTTTTGAATATTTATTGCAAAATTGCGATATTTTCATACTCGGTGAGTATAATTAGATTGCTTAAATATAGATGCTAATCTTGAAAAGTGCTTCAGGCCATATTTACATTTGCTGCTAACATAACATTATATTTTTGAAAATAAAGTATTTTTAGTCAAAATAAGTGATTAATAATTTATATTTCTTGATATCTAATAAATATAATGTAAATTATTGTAAAAAAAAATATCTAACACCATAGTAAATTCGCAAATAAACATGTTTTTGCTCATTGGAACTATTTTCTTTAAGCAATGTCATAAAACACTACAGCCTTGGTAACAAGCAATGGCTGAACATGTCAGGGTGCACTTATGTCTATTGTAAGAGCAGGATTTTTGGATTTCGTGCCATCTACCAGAAATTTTTTATCGAAAAATTTATATAATAAAACTATACCATTTTACATGCATTTTAACATATAATACTTATGGAAAAATTCACCAGGGGGTGAATTGACCAAAAGGCAATTCTCTGTCATCCTGAAAACAATTATGGCTCATGGTGTTTTCATACAAATTTGAAAATTGTTGTTTTTTTTTCAATTTTTTTTTCTTTAGAGAATATGATTAATATACTAAATAATAGTTTATAAAATGACAAATTTTGAATAAGACTTTTATTATTTTCTCATGTTCATAATTTTATATAGTAATATAATTAATTGCATTCAGGCAGTAATACACAGAGTAATCAGCAATCCTTTATAGCAGAAATCATTTACTATTATAGTATTACATTCTTTTTTGATACAAAGTGCATATATAGAAAAAAACAAAATAAGTGTTATAAACAATCTCCGAACTTACTATACAAATAATAAAAATTCAAACAAGTGAATCTTTTCATTTAAAATACAAAAAAACAAGATGTCCTCTAATCATCAAATGATCAGATTTAATTATCTCAACATTAAATGTGATAACCAAAAATAACATGCATTTTATAAAAAAAAATCACATATATATACTGTAATGTACAGATTTTGTTATGTATAGTTTCCTTGTAATATATAAATAACTAAATAAAGAGAACAATTAAAGGTCATCTGTTTAATAAAAAAATGTTTATTGTTTTGAATGAATTTGGAATAAATAAACCCTTTATCTATTAAATTTAAAAAATGAAATATTTTGTTTAAATTATTATTATGCTAATGATAACAATGCCTTATTAGAATTAGAAGAGTCACCTGATCAAAAGCTGGTGTTTAAAAAAGAAAAAGACTTTTGTGTTGTGATAGCTATAGAAACAATTTTTAGCAAGAAGACAGACTTTCTTTTGCTTAAAAATTTGTGTTTATTTTATCTTACTTTTATAAATATATTTGAAACATATAGCAAAAAAATATGCACTGTTGGTAAAATAACAGAGAAAGGGGGGCAAGAGCTTCCCCTCTTCATTTGGTATCTTTATGATTAAAATAAAATGGATATCACAATTGCTATGCTAACCACCATAAAGTTAAGATAATTGAATTCACCTTGGATTGCAATATCACAAGGAATAATAATTTGATATCATCTACTGCTTCAAATTGCTTATGAATCCTTATATTTGCATTTTTGCTGGAAAAAAGGCACCAAAGGAAACATCATCGACTAATGGAATATCAGATGAAGTCATATACATGCATAAGTGTGGTAACAGATGTTAATAAAAACCTGCTTTTTAAAGCAATACTGTCAGATGTTTCATTTAAAAAAAGAAATGGTTAAAAAAAGATATAATAAATAATTTTAATGATAAACATTTATTAAAGTTTTTTTATTAATAATTTCCATTAGTATAAGTTATCATTTAAATATATGAGGAATGTTTTTTTTAAAAAAGTAACGATATTAAAGTTTTTTCATTGCTTTGTTTAAAAAGTTTATATTTAACCCTTTTACATCTAAATACTTTATAATTTAAATATATATTACACTTATCAATTGCAATCATAAAAAGAAATGAGGGGAGGTAAGTCATAAAATATGATAGGATATTAGATTGCAGTTGGTAAATTAGAATTAGAATCTTTATTTTATCCACGTCAATGAGTTAAACTTATATTATTATTAACCTAAGTCCTTTGATGCATCAATCGTTATAAAATTGTTATTACACAATTTATTTTGGAATTAAAATAATTCATTCTACATCCCATGCTATACTTTATCATCAAATAAGCCATCACTTATTGAATTGTATCTTCTTTTCCAGGCAAGATATTCATTATTTGGATCATTGGCACCTTACAAAATTCATGAGTCTATTGTAAATATAAATTTAAATTTTAAATTGTCATAGAGCCATTTGTGAATAAACATATTTATGTGTCTATTTTTAGTTATATATTTTACTTGCCTAACATTTATGTAATATGTTTTAGAGTATTTAAAGATTTGGTATATAAGTGGAGAAAACTACTTGGTTCATGATTTCAGATATTATGTGGTTTCCTAAATCAATGAGGCATTTGTAGGCCAGCTAATCATACTCAACTATACTTTCTATTACATTCATGCACAAACATGCAAGATATTCATTGAACAGCACTTATTTTAGTTTTATATTTTGGCAGTCTTTATTAGTTTTCATTTTTTCTATTCATGAAACAATGTTGCATCTTTAGCATTGTTTATAGGTTTTAGAGAATAGGTCCCTTCATGATATATATATATAGAGCAAGTGATGGTAGGTCAAACAGACCTCAGGATATAGTATTTTTATTGTTATGTCTATGACATGAATTAAGATCCATGTGAAGCTTATTATAGATTTTCCAAACTGACTTAAAATTTTCTCAGTTACTATCTTATAATCATCCAATACTCATCTATAAATGAGCATAGCTTTTCTTAATTCAGGATTAGATTCCAAGATTATAATAGGATGTAATCATCAATATATAATAAATAATCAGTTAATGTTAAAATAGATTCTCAATATTTGAAAAGAGAACAAAACCTAGGTACAGAAAAAGGCTTTTTATGTATAATTATTAATATAATTCAATGGTCCATTAGTAAGAGTGGATTTCCATTCTTCCTATTAAAAGGTGAGAAGATTGTCTTGACAGCAGTGAGAAATATTGATTACTATCTTTGTGTTTCGGTGTTTACTGGTTGGTTTCTAATGGTTACATAATTATCCCATTTAGCTTTAAGCAATTCACTTATTATTTAAATAACACATGAGCAATTTAAAAGTATTGCAGTTTGTAATGTTATAATTAACTATTTATTAGTCTGCATTACATGAACATATTTATTTCATGTTTAAAGAAGTTTATTTAAACTTCATTGTAACAATATTTCATTCTCTGTGGTTAAGTTGTAATCTGTAAGTACCCATATATATTCAATGGACCATTAGTAAGAGTGGATTTCCATTCTTGCTATTAAAAGATGAGAAAGTTGCTTTGACAGCAGTGAGAAATATTGATTACTATCTTCATTGTAAATGTTTAGGTGTTTACTGGTTGGTTTCTAATGGTTAAATTATTAATACATATATATATATAACTATCATTATGATTTTTTTATTATTTTATTTGGGAAGTCATCTATCATTTGAATACCTAAATAACAGACTGACTAGAACAACTGGTTAAACTAAGATTTTTTTATTTTACTCTGGGAAGTTTTAGCTCTTGAGCTATTCTGACATTGCAATAAACTGTAATGGATATTCTATATATGTCAGAATAGATGAAGTGGCATTAAATTGATATTAATGTTATATAAAACAGTAGTTTTCAATCATTATAATATGGAAGATACTTTTTTGATATCAACTTAACTCTTAAGATCTAATTTTCCATAGAAATTTAATAACATTCATATCAAAACACAAAGAATTTAATAAGTATGTCAAATTATGTTATATAAAAGTTTTTTTAAAGATGTATTTACAAATTTAAAAAACAAATCACACAATACAAATAAATATAAAGAAAATTAATTTAAAAATAAGATCATGATTGATCACTTGTTGTCTGCCATTAACACAGGGAAATATTAATGTAGAAGTTGTTTGGATAAACCAAAAGAATAAGAAGTCATTATGAAAATTCTGTAAATCTCCTGATTAATCAAATCGTTATTTAGGGTTAGGAATAAAATAATACTATTCAAAAGAAAAATGCACTTAATTGAATTCTTTATATTATAAAAATTTTACTCTTCCTTAAAAAAGATTGTGGAGTGGATTCCATGATAAAGGCTGTATTAATGCCATTATATTATTGCTTACAAAAATCTAAAAAGTACAATTACCCAGTTGCCAAGATATTATGTATAAAAGAGATACAGGAATAAACTATATTTAGTAAGTAAGATCAAAGATAGATTACAATGCTCCTATATTGTCTTCTAGATGAATAAACTTGCTTTCAGAGAAAAAAATATAAAATATATATAAATCCATTCAAGTATAAAAGTCAAGATAATCAAGTCCAAGAGTAATTGGTATTTATAAGATATAAATTTAATCAAGTCTCATATACAGAAATTGATATTCCATTTCATGATACCAATTATAAAAACGATAATTCTGAAAATTTTAGCTGAATTGTCCTTATTTATAAAACATAAAACATTCTACAAAAATAAAACATCAATATATAAAAAAAAATACTGATTGTATTAACATATCTTAAAGTAGTTTCTAAAATATATGAGATTTGGTTTGGGATATATTCTCATCAATTACTTCATAAAAGTAACTGTTGAGAAATCTATCTTGGAATAACTCACATAACCAATATGTATTTGCAAATGTCACTTATCTTCACTTTGTAAATTCACAGCTAATGAGCACAAGATTAGTAACCTAAGATGCCATAGTAAATAAAAACTTGTCATCTATTTAATATATTTACCATCTTTTACTGAAATGTTAACTACGTTTCAGTTTCTTTCCTTTATAAATTATTTGTAGAAAAGGTTGACTTTTTTTTCAATCTTAGATTTTTTTTATCTTGACTCTCTTCTATTTGTTTATTTTATATAGTATCAATAATGAATAAATTAAACAATAATAGTTAATGGCAGTCATGTCAAGAGAGAAATACATGGGAGAAAGCTATCATAATTAGAATGCCTTTTGCATGAGTTTCAAAAGATGAAATCAATTTAATAAATAGTCATCATAATATACAACTTCCAATTTCATCATTGTAAATAAGTAATATTGCAGTTCTAAACATATCAGTCTATAATGTAGCTCTAAGAAATGATGCCATGAAAATTCTAACAAAGGCAAAGTTACCACAAATGATGATCAATGCAATTGATTTGAATCCTAGTATCATTTTACCTAAATCCTAGTCATGTCTTTAGACAGAAAACATGTATATGTGACATTACTATCATATATATATAATAAGAGTTTATGATTAAAATAGATGTATTAAAGATAAGAATGATGAGCAGCTCATACTTATAACTGTCTCAAACTAAAATACTGATAATTTATATCCCATAATCTACTACGTTTTTAAGTGTCTTATGTGTAGTCAGGCAAAAAGAAAAAAAAATCTTATGTTAATAAACCTAGAAACCTCAATAAGTAGCAGTGCTTTTTTTAAGTTAGTAATTCTTAGAAACCAGTCTACTAAAAAAAAAAAAAAAGGTGTAATAAAATCTCAGAAGCAGAAAACTGCAAAGAATCAATTCAAGTAAAGAGTCAAATTTCTGTATAATATATAAAACCTTAATTTGATATATAACATATATATATATATATTAGTTATAGTAAGGATAATCTAAACACATTCTTTTATTCAAATATATTCTTGAGAAGTGTCAGACTCTAAAGTGAAAGTTTTGTGATTCAACTCTCAGTTGAGGAAATTTAAAAAAAATGAGTCTGGTCAATTAATAATGAAAATTATTTACTGTGCTCTATTTATCACCCTGGTGCTTAAAAGTCATTTCAATTCCTGAGTGATTAATCATTTAATAAAGAAAAAGATAAAAGTAATTAGATAAAAGCTTTAATTAAATAGTCTATAGCATGGCAAAATCCTTTCCAACATCTCTCACAGAGAAATATAGGAAAAGATATTACCAAGTTTGCCAATTTCAGATGGTGAAATTGAGTAGATTTTCATCATTATTTTTATCTTTTACAGAACAATAGCTAGACACCAATTTTGCAAATCAATATTAGTTAGCTAGGTTAGCAAGGACTAGCTACCTGAAAGAAAAATTCTTAGCTTGATTACAACTAAAAAAATTTCAAAATTTAATTAGTCTGGATTTGAATTTTAAAAAATTCATAAAGTAATTATTTCCCAATGTAAACCCAACTTCCCTCTTCTATTTTCATGACTGATCTTCAACCAAAAAAAAAGTGTCCTTGAACTTTCTAATTGAAAAAAAAAAAAGGTACAAATTATATACCTATAATATTTTATAAGTTTTCTTAAACTTTTTTTTCTATAACAAAAACCAAGTATTTATAAATCAACTTTCAGAAAAATAAATAAAATCAAGCATATATTTTTACTCTAGCTGATAACTGGTGCTTCCAGTACACTATAGTGATAATCTTTTCTATACTGTCATAACTACATTTAATTAATCATGAATGGAAGCATATTTTCCAAATTTATATACTTTTTAATAATTATGTGTTTGCATGCTGGCAATTTAAAGATATGACATTTTTCTCTGTGGAAGCCATTTTTAAATTAAATCAACAAACTAATAAAATATATAGCTATAACCTTAAGACTATGCACCTAAAATACAACAGTAGGGACCTCTACAAATCTAAACACAAGATTAACAACTTTAAAAAACAAGAGCAGCCACTTATCCTTGACCTAATTTCTAAATATATAGGTGAATCTAAAGCATTTTGACTTGAGAGCATGAAGCTATTAACTACTTCACTGACCAATGCGAAATCTTTTGATTTACAATGAGTCAGTATGAAGTTCTTATAATTAGAAATCTTTTAAAACAATTTTAAAGTTGTAATTAATAATTTGTAAAGTGCATAATTATTACATAAGCAATATATATTAAGGCTATAACCTTTAAGTCTATGTGCATAAAATACAACAGTATGGACTTCTACAAATCTAATCACAAGATTAATGACTTTAAAAGACAAGAGCGGCCACTCTTATCCTCGACATAATTTCTAAATATATAGGTGAATCTAAAGCATTTTGACTTGAGAGCATGAAGCTATTAACTACTTCACCGACCAAGTCCACAATTTCTATACAAACTAAGATATGCGAAATCTTTCGATTTATGAGTCAATATGAAGTTTTTATAATTAGAAATTTTTTAAAACAATTTTAAAGTTGTAATTAGTAGTTTGTAAAGCACATACTCATTACGTAAGTAAAATATATTAAGGCTATAACCTTAAGACTATGCACCTAAAACACGACAATAGGGACCTCTACAAATCTAAACACAAGATCAACAACTTTACAAATTATAACTTTAAAATTGTTTTATAAGATTTCTAAATATAAGAACTTCATACTGACTCATTGTAAATCGAAAGATTTTGCATATGTTAGTTTGTATAGAAATTGTGGATTTGGTCAGTGAAGTAGTTAATAGCTTCACGCTCTCAAGTCAAAATGTTTTAGATTCACCTATATATTTAGAAATTAGGTTGAGGATAAGAATGGCTGCTCTTGTTTTTTAAAGTTGTTAATCTTGTGTTTAGATTTGTAGAGGTCCCTACTGTCGTATTTTAGGCACATAGTTTTAAGGTTATAGCCTTAATATATATTGTTCATGTAATAAGTAATGAGTATACGCTTTACAAATTATTAATTAAAACTAATAAAATATAAAATTATTCTGGCTAAGGCATGACATTAATTAGATATATATATAATAGCCTATACAGAATTTTGTGCAGTATTCTGAATGAATTACACAATATAGTAAATTTTCTACTGCATTATTAAAAATATTTTTATTAAAATTATTCATATATCAGGAAAATAACGTAATAGCTTTTTGCTTCATAATGTTTATATTTTTTTATAATGTTCATGTACATGTGTGTATATATAGAGAGAGGGGGGGGAACTATTATAAATTCAAAATTAATAAATTGTTAAATGCTGAATAATTGATTCTTCATTAACAAGAGTGTTAGTATCTCATCTTTTATTAAAATTATCATATATTAGTAACGTAAGTAGTGTAATATTTTAATTTGATCTTTGATTCATGTTGCAATACTGTATATATATATATATGTTTTAAAGCATTATAATTTCTAAATTCATTATTAAATATTATTGCATAAATGATTCTTTATCTTTCAAAAGGATGCATAAATGATTCTTTATTGATGAGATTGTTTGGATATAGGAATTTTATCGATAAATAAAATAAAGACTGAAAGACCAAAATCAAAAATGATAAAATTAAATAGAAAAAAATTAAAACCTATATTCAGCAATTTTCAATACTAATTATAATACAATATCTTGATTAAAAGAGTATAAAGAAATAAATTTTGATGTCCATGTCTTCTTTTTAAAAATTAAAAATACATGAAGTTCGATTAGTTTTAATGCTTTAAATAATTTATTTAAAGCTCATAAAAAACATAAAATCTCACTAATAAAAGCAATACTTTTATTTAAAACATTTAGTTCAATTTGTATTTTGATTCATAACAAAATTGAATTGCTTTCTCTCTAATCTCATCATATAAACAAATAGTCCTAATATCTAGCTTCTTTTTTACCATATAATTTTTAATTTCCAGTGATTTCATAATACTTTTTTTTTCTTCATTTGTTAATATAAATGTAATAAAAGGTCATCACATAATTTAAGCATTAATTTGGATGCCCATTACCTGACGTTCAAAATCCAATCTAAGTAATTCCCAAGCAACTCTAGATGTTTTCAGGCAGTTGGATAACAACCATCCAATTATCTAATACTGGTAAATAAATAGGTATCTAACTACTCATAGCCAATGAATAAAACAAGTTCCTAGGCAATATACATTAGTCAGATGACTGATGTGGAGATATCAAAAAACATTTCTGAAATATGATAAATAATTTTCAAGATGAGCAAGTGTATATAATTAAATGGTTTATTGCTTGGGAATTTATAAAAAGTTTGATTACTGGAATTGACACCTGAAGCCATTTTAAATTTCAGAATGCATCCACTAAACAAATGCATTAAACCATGCTAGATAACTTAGGTAAATGAGGAATACTATATCAAAGGGTGCTGGTTTCTTAATGAAAAGTTCCAAGTCAATTCAAAATATCAGGCTTTCTACACTTTTCAACCCAATTTATGAATATCATTTCATCTAAACCCATAGCTTCCAAATGACTCATCTCGATATTCAAATCTAAGTTTCAGATTTATAAAGCCTATTAAGCAAAGCAATCCTCACTGTTTTCTGATTTACATGTTTTCTTTCTCTTTTCTATTCTTAAAAACCTACTTAATATATTATGAATCTTTATCTCTTTTGCCATCATTATTTGTTCACTTTTCTTGGTAATTAGCATACTTTTCAGTGAGCCTTACAAACTATGGCATCGTGGGAATTATGCAACAAGTCTAATTAGAGTTTCTTGAAATTGCAAAGATCAAGTCAATAGCAATTCAAGAAAAAGTTCTTTTAATAGTAGTAGTGCACCAGAATACTATTAATAATAAACAGAGATTACTAATGAATGACAATAAATGTAATAACTGAACTAAAAAAAAATGAGTGTCACCTGAATGCCTTTAAATATATTCTAGTATACAATAGAAAGCAAAAAAAAAAAAAAACCATTGCATGGATCTTCAAAAAAATAAATTATCAAAAGTGATAAATCTAGTCTACAAAATTAAACTATAATCATATATCAATAATTCAATTATGTTTCCAAAAATTACAAAAGATGACAGAAGCCAAGGCTAATTGATAAAATTTAGATCATTGAAATCTTAATTTTTCAGAGCAAAATAATAGGATTGAGAAAACTAGAAAATAAATACTACAATATAAAAATAAAATTTGTTCATTAACCATCTCAATATTTAGATATACATGTGAGAATATGTTGTATTTTTATCATATATCATTAAATGTTGAATGTGTAGAAAAATTTAAACTTTTCAAATACTAACAACTTCCTTAATAATACACACAAATAGACAATGTATGGAAGCCTCTAATTAACTTTATTCTTAGAAAAAAAGTATTAAAAAAAAAATTTGAAAAACTCAGAAGGATTTGAACCATTCCTCATATATAAATATATGAAATTTCTAGTATCTGTTGCCTTTGACAGAATAGCTCAGTTGGTTAGAGTGTTGCCTTAAAATTCAATATTCAAGAATCTAAAAGTATAAATTTGACTCCTATGCTAATATTATCAGTAGTCAGGCCGGTAACACCTGAAAAAGAGTGGAGAATAATATTCCTTGAAACATTGGTAATTACTAACCTGTGTTGTCTGTTTGTGTGTTTTACTAACAAGTTGTTTGTATTTGAAAAGTTTAAATAAAGTTTAAAATTTTCGATACATTCAACATTTACTGATAAGAGGATGGAAATAGTCCAACATATTATTACATCTAATATACTAACATCACAAACCTTCAGGCAAATAACTTAGCTTTATGACTCAAATTTTCTTGATAATCAATACTCTATCCTCCACAATAATGATTTGGGTATCAAAATCTATAGATAGTTAAGAATTACCTGAGCAAGCATAAGAAGGCTAATAGCCAACCTATTTAGCTATGTACCACATCAATTTGAAAAAATCTTTAGCTCAATCCCTATGTTATGTTTTCTATAGTACTAGTTTACCATTGCTTATTATACCTCGATATATTAGTCCAGATGAAAATGATGATTAACAGAAACTTGCATAATCTTTGAATTTCACAATGCATATTTTGAAATTAAATAAACCTACAAATTTGTGTATATTTTTTTTTAATTGGAACTAATAATTCATGCACAAGATTCTGGCTGGAGATAGTAGCTAAGAAAAATATTTAATTAATCTTTAAATTGTTATAATATATAATTTATTTTAAGTATAGTAAAAAACTTTGATAAAATATTAAAACTACAATCCTAAAAATATAAATTCAAAAGATAATAATATGTAAATAAATAATTATAGAAAATTTAGGGAATTAATTGAAAATAATTAAGTTAGAAAAATAATAGAAATATATTATTGATCCATTGCAGAATGAAGATTTCTCCAAGTTTAACCCAGTTTCTTCTAATCCCTAGCTTTCCTTATTTCATCCATGTTTTTTACAATCTCTTGGGACCCAATTTAAAACTTCAACTGTCCATCTACTACCATTTCTTCTAGAAATATGTTCAGCCCAGTTCCACTTCAATCTTAATTTTTTTAATGATAACAATAATGACTACATATTGTCTCTCCTATGTATTTAATTTTAGATTTTGTCTTGTTATTCCTAACCTTCACTGAATGATCTAAAGCTTCTGAATTGTTCTGCTAAGTGTCCAAGTTTCAGATCCATAAATAAGAACTGGTAAATCATATCTATTGTAACGGGCACAGACGATGTTACATTGTTTTTTTATAAGTAAACATGAAAAGAATAAAAGTTCGCAAATAAAAACTTCTTTTTCAAGAATTAAAAATTGAAAATTAAAAAAATCTATCTTAAACTCGTATATATATAAAATCGCACAGATGAAAAAAATTATTAAAATAAAACTTTATTAAAAAAAAAAAGGGTATTTTAAAAACAAAAAAAAACTCGAAAAGATTTAGAGATAAAAATATATCTTTAAGTTTGAAAACACATTAATTAATCAGAAAATGGAAATGATTATTTTAATTAGTCAAGTAAAAACTAGCCTTGGGCATTTAAATGTATAAGCAACGGTCAGATGGGAAAACAATAGAAACTAATAGCAAATGAGAGAAATCCATTGGGAAATCGGGCCTCAATGGAAGGATCATCATCAACGATGACGTAATGTCCATTGGATTCTAAAGGTAATATAAAAGGAAAAGTTTGGAAATTATTAGTTAGTTATTACGATGTGACTATATGTGTTAGTGCGGAGTTGAAGGAGAAGGGATTGAAAAGACGCACTCTTCAATCCCTTCAGTTTTGTTAAAAAAAAAAGAAATGACATCGTTTTCTACATTGAGGACCAACCAAAGCAAAAGACCTCCGGATGAATAAATAAATCGGCCAACAATCTCTTTAGGACGACATGGGAATTCACGTTCAAAGGGCAAGCAACGGATAAAAGGAACGTTTTGAAATCGTAAGAACTTTTTGAACTCTCAGCTTTAAATATATATAATTAATGAACATTTCTAAACAATAAGAACTTTACTTCTAAACTTGTTCCGTATTTAAAAAAAAAAAAATAGAAATATTCCTATCTGACCAAACTAAATTATTTATTAATTAGGTATAATTTTATTTGATGTATTTCTTTTGTAAAATCATTTCCATTTATTTTATTTTTTTTTGTTCTTTTAAGTTTTTATTATGATTTCTGTTTTTCGATAAATTAAACTATATAAATATTAAACTTAAGTCGGGCGTGAATGGCTATATAGATTTGTAAAGTTATATTAGGGGAGGGTAATCTTAGGTTATTCGTTTCGTAGTTGAATTAGGTCAATGGATTGGATATATTGGTGTAATTAGTAGATGTAGTACGAGATTCGTTACGGGCAGAATTGCTATTATACGCTGCACACACTCGTTTTGCCTATGGGAGGAATTATAAGACGGAGACCACAGTTCCTTCCTATGGAGTTTTTTTTTTATTGCTCTCATCTTCAGATAGATGTAATATTCCTATCTGACAAGAAGCAGTTTCTTCTCTTAACCTAATTGTGCTGCCGTATTCGTATTACATTGAACACATTGATATATCAGATGGATTGAAGTTTGGTTTGACTGCGAACCTTTGGCCTAAGGTTAAACAAGGATTGAATATTTTCTTTTCAAATGCAAATCTATGTAGTCTATTCATACTCGATACTCTAAATAAAGATGCATTAAATTTAAGTTGGGTATAGACGCTTGCATGGGTTCGTTAACGGTTGATTATGTTTTTGGTTTTCATATTGGATCAAAATATATAGACATTCGGTAAATACTGATACCTTACGGTGAGTATCTAAGTTGTATTTATGTCGGATGTTTTTTAAGTTATTGGTGTCAATGCGGTGTCTTATGATGAACACCATTGGGTTTCTTGTATTCCCTATGCAATTGACGGTATCAATGACTTTGTATTTTGATCGTTTATGTTTATTTTGAAATGTTTTTTGACCGTGTAATCTATGTAACCAATCTATACTCAACATTAAAAACACATTTTATAAACCCATCTGTGCGAACTTATAAAAAATTAAAATGTAAACTTATAATATTATAAAAATTAAAATGTAAATTTAAATTCTAAAATCAAGTTAAAATCCAAAGTAAAAGTTATTCTAAAATAATGCTAAATTTTATATATGTGCGTAAATAAATGTTTGTGTGTTAATTACTGGCAGTGGCTTATTTTATTCTTTTTTATATATTCTTAGATAAGAATTTATTATAAATATAAATCTCTGCTACTCCCTGAGCTAGAGACAATGGGCTAACGACCGGAATCAACCAATAATTTTTTTTTGACTTACGTATCTGCCTACTATATAAATTTTTCTAGGTTCAAATGCCTAGATGGCGCCCTGTAGTGCAGATGACGTTAAGCTACCTTTCTCCGGATCGTTACACTATTAAAACCTCATTTTAAACATATAGGCATATGTCCTTTTAATATTAACCAAAAGACTGTTTTTTACGAGGCTCCTCGTAGACATCTAACATCACTCTAACTCAGCCGATTCTTATGGTAAAAAATTCATTCGATACGTTTTGAAGAGGTTTTTAAAAGTTCTGTAAGATGGTGACCTCTTCCGACTTATTTTACAAGTAAAAAATATAAAAAAACGCATTCAAACCTAAACAAAGAAAGAACATTATTTGTGATTGGTTCTTAGCAAGCTCTCAGCCGAAAAAGACATTCTGATTGGCTGGAAAGAACAAAGAAACCGCCTGATCAAAGAAAATAAAGAAAAACGCTGAGATTTTCATTTCGAATCCAATTTTAAGTATTATAAAATTATATTTATGGAAATTAAAAATTATTTTCAGAGAGAATAATAAAAAAACAAAATTATTTTCGAAAAATATTGAAGATTTTAGTAAAAATATTGAAGATGTAGTAAAAAGAAATATTTACTTTTCTATAACGTAAAAGTCGATCTTTTTGTTTATATTATAGCTTTTATGTTGCCGAAATTGAATATTTTAGAATAAATAAATAGCAATTTATTTTTGAAAGAACTTTCGTTCTCTTCATAACCTGAAAAATTAATAATATACTTTTTATAAACGTATCTGAGTTGAATTTAATATTATAGGCGAATATGTTTTAACAATAGGCTTTGTCTTCAGTTTGTGAGTTGGCCAATTAAAAGATTTGATTTTTACCTCATACAACCAATAATATAATTAGCGGTTAAAAGGTTAATAATCTGTATGTAAATAAAAAAAGTAAACCATAAATCATTCTCTTTCTCGCAGGGTAAGAATAACCATAAATCATTCTCTTTCTCGCAGGGTAAGAATAAATAATTAATATGTTAGCAGAGGATCAAAAATAAAATAGATTCATCCATTTTTTTTTAATCTTCTTAATTACATATACATTACAATATGCTAGTGTTTATCTGAAAGTTTGTGATGATGGCATTTTAGTAGTAATTATATATTGGACTATTTCCATCATCTAATATAAAATATTGAATGTCTTTAGAAAATTCCAAACTTTATTTAAACTTACAAAATACATGTTAGCAATGGCAGACAGCTTAATATATAATACAATATTCAAGTGGCATTATTCTCTCTTATTCAGATATTGATGATCTGGCCAGTGATACTATTAGCATGCAAATCGAATTTGGAGCTTTAGATTTGTGAATATTGAATTAAGGTAATCCTCTAACCAACTGAACCTTTGACAGAATAACTCAGTTGATCAAAGTGTTACCTTAGCTTCAATGTTCACAAATCTAAAAGTCAAAATTTGTGCTATTACGAACAGTTGAAAAAAGTTTACATTTTTCTAAAGCCATTCAATATTTAATATTAGATGATAGAAATAGTCCAACATATAACTATTACTACAATATGCTAATTTCATATTTGTAATTATTATCTTTAATTATTAAAACAAAATTATTAAAAGTGAGATTCTGTCTCTATCCTTGCATAATTATTAGTTTTAATAATTATTATTACTATATTTTCAGTTGGATAATATATTAATTTCAGCTTGAATTTCCATCAATGTTAGCAAAGATAAGCTTATGAATTCAAAAGTTCAGAAAATAGGTGAATCCACTTTATTTTAAATCTACTAACTTGCCAAGTTACGTATTCATAGACTGAGAGCGAGTTGTTTCTCTCTGTACTGGCATATATATATATATGATGTAAACAAAGAAATGTGGGATTATTACTATATAATAACTAAAGAAACTTATTAGCATTGGTGAAGCTCGATAATTATCAATTACTAATGACAGCTTTTGCTCTAATATTCACAATTGTTTTTTTATCTTGGATTTACTTAGAAATAAAAGGTCTCAAGACAAAAAAAAATGCAATTATGGGGCTTCTAGATCAAATAGTATGGCTTAAATAGGTTGCCAATAATAATTGGCTATTGACTTGCAACACCACAGCTAATAACTTTATCTAGTTATTTTATGGAAATATTCTCACTTATTCTTTTTTATACCATAATTAATCTATGACAATGTTTAATTTAATGTATAAATATAAAGTTTGTACAAGAAAGATTTGTCAGAATAAAAAGAAATGTTTTTAGTAGAAAAAAAAAAGTTATTAAAAAATATATAGTAATAAAAAAATGTAAAAAAACAAAACAATAGAGGTAAAAAGTAAACAAATCATTGCAGAAAACTTCTCCAGCATCTTTCCACAAAGAAACAATAAAAAAAGAATACACTGCTCTCCAGATGATAAGTTTTTCTTTTTTATTAAATATATATTTTGCTACAAATAACAATAGTTGTATGCCTATCTAGTTATCTACAGATCTTCTATCTTTAAAAAAAAATGTTATGCTTGTTTTAAAATCCTCAAATAAATTTAAAAAATCCCAAGTTTTATGGATGGGCATAACAAATGAATCACTCTCCTATAGTCTTTTGATAATGAAAGTATTCAAGAATCAGTAGGTAAAAAACTAAGTTTCTTCAGACTTTACCATTCTATGGATGGATAAAAATGTTGACTAACGAGAAAGTAAAGCAGAAAAGAAATAAATTAAAGTGATCCATATTATATCAGTGGTTTATTAGTTTAAACCCACTGTTGCTTTGATATCTTGTCAAATACTTTTAAAAATAGACAAGTGAATAAATAACACCTCTTCATGTTCGACCTAGTGAAAGAAATATTTTAAAGATAAAACAATAACCATACAGAAGTATAAAAAATAACATTATATCTGGTAGTCACAAAAAGCTGGAAAAACATTTACTAATCTGAATGTTCAGTTGGGTTAGCATAGGACAACTTACTGAAAGTATAACACTTGAAACACTTTTGACATACATTGTAATTACTCTAAATTTAAATTTCAGATCCTGATTAACGCATTATTCATGAGGATCTTCTTAAACAATGTAAAGAAAATATTAAAGGATGAAGGACACATCCAATGATTTTTTAGCCTATTAGTGGATCAAAACTTACCATTACAGAGATGTAATTATAAATTTATTAAACGCACATTGATTACGTAAGTAATATTTACTGAGGCTATAACCTCGATAATATGCGTATAAAATGTGATAGTAGGGACCTCTACAGGTGTTTTAACCACAAGCTTACGCTATGGAAGAAAAGAGATGGTAAGGTAATAAACCTATTTACTGTTATCAAAGAGTTTATAAGATATATTTAAAAGCTGAAAAATAAGTTTTCAATAAAACCTAATTAAATTTTAAGTTTGAGAGTGCAAATGAAAAATAGGCTTTTGAATATAAAAACACTGAGATAATACTTTTAACAGTAAATTTAACACAAGTATATATATATTACACACACATGTAGATCAAGTTTACTCACCATTTAGAGCATGCATTTATCATACTCAAAATTTGAATACTGATAGAATGAACCTTGAAAAGTTATTTGATCACAAGCAATTTTTTCTTTTTGAGTAATTGGTGCATAGCTAACTGAGCTAATCATCCAATAATACTCAGTAAATGGATACATCACCATTTTCATCTGGAGAACAAAGGTCCCAAGATAATCTGGTTGATTCAATAAGCATTCATGCAGGGACAGTAAAAGAGAAAACTATGATGTAAGGCAGCCACCACTATAGTATGGAAAATATGATGCATCTACAATAATTGAATTCATAATTTTCTTTTGTTTCATTTCATTAGTAAGTCTATTTTTTCACTTGGGAAACTAATTACAGATATAAAATTCACCCAATTTGAGAGTTCCTTGATCCATCTATAATGTATATGTAACATGATCATAGTAATTAATCCATCGTGCATCATTTTACTTGTAAGTTACTTATATAAGCATTAATAATCAACTGATATTAGTTGATACTTTAAAATACATCATTAAACTAATGCTTGACAAAAGACTATCTTACCCATCCTATTTCCACATTGCAATTATTTTTTTACTCCTATTACATTATGCAAGATGACTTCAATTATAAAACACTAAGATTAAACTATAGATTAAATATACAACTAAAGTCATGTTTTAGAAAATTAATATTAGTGCATATAAATGTAAAACAATTGTCTTAAATAGCTCACAAACCTCTAGTATTCTCCATAAGAATTAGTTCTGCAGTAGGTTTTATTCACCAGGCTAGGCTGGTTAACTCTTGTTGCAATCTTTTATTAAGTTTTCTTCTTTTTCCCTTTAACTAAAATGTGTTATATTTCCATTTACAGGCTTTTATTGAATGACTAATTAGATAGGCTCAGATAGCTACCTGAGAAAATCTTGAGATCATTTGGGAATTTTCAACTATCTGATAAATTTTTAGCTCCATTCATGAATTTCATTACTGATTAATGAGCAAATTACTAAACCTAAGCCAACATATATATATGTGTGTGTGGATATATATATACTTGTTAAATAATTATTTTTTATATTTCTCATAATCATATATTTGTAATGATTATCTTTATGTCAAAAAAAAACATAATTCACTAATATTGAATGTATCTTTCTAACATACAAGCAGAATCTGTAAAGGTTTTGAATCTATAATAATATATTTTGAATTCAAATCCTGAGAGAACAGGTGGGAATATAAGTTAATAAAAATTCAGTAGTCATAAACAAAAATAAAATAAATATTACAAAATTAAAGATATTAAATAAATAACTAATTAACATATATTGTATTTCAGCCTCTATATATGTAAGAGCACTTGTATATGAAGATTCTTATAAATTATACTTAGAATATATTTGACTAATGCATTAATAAATTTTATATAGATATTAAATCACATAGTTGGTTATTTGCGTAAGCACACACATGATCATTCGTCATGAATAGCCAACAATTCAAGCCAAATACCAATTCACTATTTTTCCATGAATATCAATTGAAAAAGCTTTTTCATAATGATCCAATTTTTAAAAAAAATATTTATCATTATCCCATTTTAAATCAAATCTTTTCGCGGAACACATTATCCTAATCCACTAATTATCCAATCTTATAGTCATGTGTCCGACCTATTTCCAGTTAATTTCATTAATTTTTATAATAACAGCAGTAATAATAATTTGAACTCGAATTCACTTTTATTTTTAAATCAGTCTTAATTTCAGTACACAATAATCCGAATTTTATTACTGCACAGTATGACAAATTTAACAATTCATTATAAATACTAAGATAGATAAGCCGTTGCGGAATTGATATAATGAAGTAAATCAAGGCAATGGTTTGTTCCTAAGTTTTAGATGCCCATTTGTTGTATATATATTCAAAAAAGTTAAAATTATATTATAATTATTTAAAAAGACCTTTTTAAAAATTTTGGATAGGACTCAAAAATTCTAGTTAGGGCACTGGTAAGAGACAACTATTTTCAAACTATAATTAAAGTGTCTTTAATTAGTTTTAAAATATCCTGTATATATATATATGTGCACACATATACATGTTTCATGACTAATATCAAATATGCAGTGCGTATAACTGCACTAAATAAGTGCGTATTTTAATTTTCAAATATAAATTTTATAAAAACGGCATATTTTTTTGAAGTGTATGTGCGTGTATATATATACACAAAATCGGTCGACGCTGCGGCGATTGTTTTTTTTTTTTGTAATATTCCACTTTATGCGAATTCTAATTATTTGTACTATAAAAATCAACGGCTTTTCTGATTTTTCTCTTAATCAATTATCAAGTATGTTCCATTATCTATATGTTAATAACTATAATTTCATGATTAATTACAATGTGCAAGTTTTTATAATTAATTATTTTACTTTTATATATATACTTAGGAAGATAAAAAAAAAGAAAAAGAAATACATAAAGGAAATTATATTTACAAGAAATATTACAGACATGAAAAATTATCAGCGTTTGAATCGAAATATAAACATTCTTTGAAATAATGTAATATTTGGGCTCTAAAGTAACGTAAAAAGATATACTGCACGTATTTTAAGAACAATAATTACCTTGAGAATAAATGAAAAAGGATATCATCAAAACCACTTTTGCTTTCACTATCTCGACGAATTTCTATATTCCTTTAAGTAACCATTATTACGGGAAGATATGTTAATTTCAAAAAGCAGATAATATTTATCAGTTATCGGCAAGTTGTCACAGAATAGCCCGTCCACGTACTTACCTATCTACCTGCTTTGCTTGAACTCTATTGGAAAGCGCACTCTTGCGGCAAGTTCCTTACTAAAAGGTTAATGACCGCTATTAGATATTGAGTTTTTGTGCTTTTTCATGGATTACAATTCCGTTTAATAATAACTCTAGTGATGAAAGCGTATCAAAATTACGTTCATTAGTTTGCAGTTTCTTTATTTATAAAAGGAAGTAAAATTTTTTATTAAATTAACACATTTATAAACAGTTATGACGTATAATTTTCTTTGAACAATAATTGTATAGATATATGCACATACATAAATTTTTATTCAAGTGACTGTATGTTCATATATATGTATATCTTAGAAGGAAATATATTCTGGCTATATATGGGGCACAATGAATCAAAAAACTAGATTAAGGATAATGGCCCAGATTTTTTTTATAGCTTTTAGCTATTATATATACGAACTTCATTTATCATTTTTTTCAAGAGTCCTGAATAAAGCTGAAAGTGGATTACAGGTGTTCTAAAATTCAAATTTATTTCTCTTCAATTAAAAGACAAATTTCACCTTCCCATTTTAAGACAAGTTTTTTTTTTAAAAAAAAAATTACTACTACTACTATATCAATGGCAAGGGCTTTTTCTGGCCTGATTTTACTTTAAAACGTTTCTTTAATTAATTAACAGGTGGGCCAAGTTCTTCTCCTCCCCCGTATTTTTCAAGCTATTTTGAAATGTTATGACTAATCTCTCTATTGCCCAAAAATGATATTCACTTCCTTTTGAATTCATCAAATTAAAAAAGCCACTGTTGTGTTTTTTTTTAATCTCAAAAAAAAAAAAAAGAAGATTTTATTGAGGCTTTGATAAAATAATTTGATTCTATAGATTATAGAATATCAAATATGTTGGCTTTCTTTGCACTAATTTCAGTTTTAATATTTAATTTTAATAAGTAAAAGATATATTAATGATTATAGAAAAAACTTGTATGGCATTTATATTTTCGACTTTTAAAATAAAGCGTTTACACTTTTTGAGGGTAAAAAATATATACATATATTAATAAATCTCGAAAAAAAATCGCAGAATAATTTGCACATTATGATGTGGAGAAATCAGGAGGAACCTCATAGATAAGTATATGAAATTACTACAGACTGTTGCCTTTGGCAGGATGGCTCATTTGGTTAGAATGTTACCTTAAAATTCAAAAACTCAAGAATCTAAAGATCCAGGTTCATCCCATGCTAGTACTATCACTGGTCAGGCCAGCAACACCTAAAGAAGGGAGAATAATACCTCAGAAACATTGTGCATATACTAACCTGTTTGATGTGCAATTACCAACAGTTGAATGAATTTGGAATATTTAAATAAAATTAATTTTTTCTAAAGACATTCAAGATGATAGAAATAGTCCAATATAAAAATACAACTATGTTAACATTTAATGAGTAGTTTGTTTGTTTTTTGTCCTACAACAGGTTAATTTACCTGATAACAGTTATGGTTTGTAAATACAAAAAAAAAATTAAAAAAGATAAAGTTAATATGTGTGCTTAGTATTTAGACATTTTTGTGATCATTCTCTCTAGCACTGATGACTGTGTCATATTATGATACTGTATTTCTTTTATAGTCAATTCACTGATACACATTTGACCTGATATTTTTATTTTCTGGCTAAGTAAAATTAGCTAATCATTTATAAATCAATCTTGAATGGTTTTCTGGGTTGACTATAACCTAAGTTTTCATTGGAAATTTTCATCTACCTAAAAAATCTTCAACTTCCATCCAGATTTGAATCCAAAATTATGGATGCATTAATTATTATATCACATAGTTTCTCAAAGTAACTTTCTAACTGTTACATAAATTAGACACAAATGGATTTTTCTATAAATTGATAAAACTATTTTTCTTATTAATATTATTTTTCTCTCACCAGCTTATTTATTCTTTTTCTCTACATTTCATAATTATAAAATTGTAATATAATGTGTATAATGTTTGCCTAAAAGTTTGTGATAATGGCGTTTTAGTTGTATTTATATATTGCCTTTGGCAGAGTGACTGCTTGATAGGACATTATCTTAAAAATTCAATGCACAAGGATCTAAAGATCTTGGTTTGATTCTCATGCTAGTACTGTCACTGATCAGGCCAACAACATCTAAAGAAGAAAGGAGAATAATATTATTTGAAATCTGTTATTACTAACAGTTAAATGTAATTGAAAAATTTAAATAATTGACTTTTTTTTTCTGAAGGCATTCACTATTTAATTTTAGATGATGGAAATAGTCTATCCCATTTTTTTTACATAAGCACGGTATGTGAGAGATAGTGCAAAATATCATCTTTATTATAACAAGTAAATGTTTGAATCAAATATTGTACTCATTTATTCACTGTATTGAGATTATGCATAATACCATTTTATATTATAAAAATTTCTATTCTGAATTTTATAAATTATACATGTGTGTGAGCATGTATACAAATATACCAGAAATCAGAGCACATGCAATTGTTAATAATTTTATTTATTTTACGTATTTCTTTTGTTTGAGATTGATCTTCTATAATTTATTAATTGACAAAAAAAGAAAGATATTGCCTTCATATTTGGAAAAGCCTATGCTTTCCATAAATTAGACTTCTAATTGGATATAGAACAATTGGTATATTGTTTAGGCATTGTAAAGAAATAAGAAGCACTCATAAGTGATAAGTCACAATGTGAATATGTAAAAATTCAACTGAGAGAAAAAGTGATTAGCAAAAGACAGCAGTAATTTGAATATTTAAATTGCTTTAATGAAAACCTTATTTAGATAAATATTTACAGGTATACACAATAGTCAAATATTCAATATATAAATAAGTATTTGTCCACAATGTTGTTAGAGATATATATTTAATATAATAATGTAAATACGATTGAAACAAACAGCTAATTATATTTACAATTCTTTAATTATCACTCTAGCTTTCACCTCTAGACCTTTTCAAGATATTTACAGGTATAAATGATGTATCCAGATTCTTCCATGAATGTTTTATAGTGTTATCATACCAATATTTCAATCAGATTGCATTTGCCATTAATGCTATTATTGAGGCACTGCAAGCACTGATAAATAATAAGATATTAAAGGTTCAACCAATAGAAAACAAGAGCAGAAAATTTTAAAATATAATTGATGAGTGATTTTTATATTTTTTCTTATCTACTATAATTCTAACCTCACCCTTATATTTAAATTTTTCCATTCTTATTTTCTATTGATTGAAGTTTTAATCATTTATACATTCATGCTTGCAATGTCTCTACATTTGTTTTTTTGATAATAACATTTATTATCTACTTGATGACAAATGTGATCCAGTCGAAATATTAGTATGATAGTACTATGAATTATACATAGTTGAACCTGGATATTGTCATTTACATCTGTTACTTGTGGAAATATTTATTTTAAAATGTTTATATGATATAAACAAAAAAAGAACTATATCTAGTTTATATTAAATAACAGTTAAGTAATTAATAGAGAAAGAGCATTTTAGGAGAAATTCTTGTGATTTATCATTTATGAAGTAACATGAAGAACAAAGAAGGAGCAAGTACAAAGTTTTATTTGGTATAGCAAAGTTTTGATCTTTAACATTAAACTAGCAATGAATATAGTAAAGAACATCATGATAAAACATTATATATCCATAATCTATGTCTTGCAAATACTTAATATAATGAAACTAAAACTATGGGATTATGGAAATAAAATTATTTAGTGTCTTAAAAAGATATAAAAATATATTTTTAAAAATTGTATACAGTATATGTATATTTATATACACATATACTTTATTTATAATATTTAAATAAGAAGTATATAAAATGTAATATTATAAAAAAAACATCATTAATCATTTAGAATAGTTGGTGTCAAAAGCTATCAATAAATATTTTTAAAAAAAATTCAGGACTTGAGTTTTAAAAAATGTATATATTTTTAAAACTATCCAACAAATATCCTACAAAAAAGTATGTGCAATCAACATTACAGAAAACTAGGGGCTTTCTGAGTTGTGGATTAGATATTTTGCTTATCAAATCACCTATTCTGGAGGTTTGGAAATACATGCTGAATTTGAATAAGAGGCTTGATGTTTACTCAGTTCAAGATTGAATGTAAATCTGTTTATTAGAAAGTTTTGTAAAAATTGTATAAAGTGAAAGGTTAAGATTGTAGAGCATATAGATTATAAACAACGTCTTGTCAACAAAGGGTAATGTCTTTAATTGCTGTTATATTAAATTTTTTACATTAGAGCAAAGAAAATGTGATTACTAAGATTTATATTAATCAATATTTACATAATATAAAATTGCCTAAACTAGGCTTAACTTTTGATATCATATTTTTAATTTAAGATAGGATAGTAATAAGGGGGCTACAATTTCGAGATAACTAGGTTAATATATTTCATATACATACATACATATGTACATGTGTGTGTGTGAAAGAATTTGGAGAGAAAAAAGATAAAATAGATTTAATATGCTTTATAATACTAAAATAATGTATTTAGTTTTAAATTTGTAATAGTTTTGCTTTGAAATTGAATAATTTATAATGAAAAAGTATATATGAATGTGTGTGCTTGTTTGTACAGCTTTACTTATATTAATGCCACATTTCTATTTTAAAAGTAAATTTGCTAGATATAACCAATTTTTGTGATTAAAATTTTCCTTTAAAAGCAATTTAAATTTGGTAGTAGTCATATTGTATAAAGGTTATGCTTAAATAGCAAAAATAATCAAAAATAAATTATCACAGTAGGTGTTAACATACAGATTGTAAAATTAAGAAAAAAAATGAAATCCTAAAAATATTCTGAATAAAGAAAAATTGTTGATTACTTTAATAGACATGAGATAATTAATTAAAATTTATTGATAGATTCTCCTTTAATTATATTCCATTAGTAAGTTTAGAGACAAATTTTTAGGAAGGTGCCTGATTTTAGTGTTCTCTGATTTTTCATAATTTAGAACACAACTTGCCAATAAAATATATAAGAAGAGAGTGAAATTATTTTTTTAATTCAAATCTTCTTTTAGTTCTTCAGCAAGATCGGTGAAAAGTAAAATACTATTTGTCAAAGATAAATTTGAAATTATTATTTAAAGTCTGATAATATACTGAGAATCTTCATATAGATTTCAGTAAATAACTGCCATCAAAGTTCCAAGCTAAGTTTAACCATAAAACTTTCATATCTTGAAGCTTCCCCCTCAGCCCACCCCCACCCCAAACGAAATCGGTCACACATTACTACTCTAAGATTGAAAACTGTCAGTTACAAACCTTAGAAGTTTTAATGATGGATAGTTTATATAAACTAAATATAAAAAGAAATTGTATGACTTTTGTATTTTAAAAAGAAAATCTTTATTGCTTTCAGAAAAGACTCTGAAACAAAAAGCTCTACCATATGGTTCAAATTTAGAAGCACATTAAACTCAACTATATTTAATTTTGCAGAAGTACTGCAAATGTCCACAATCTAATCTATGAATACATTTTCTATATTCAATTGCGGCCCATATAAAAAATATTTGAGAAATAATAAACTTAACATTTTGCTATAGATAAAAATAAATTCACTCTTCAATCATATTTTATTTTTTATTATTAATATTATTACTAATTTTATAATGATATTACTAGATAATTTTTAAAATTTTAAATATATTTAGTTATATATTTGTAATGGTTTTATTTCATTTTGGAGTATACAGTGTTGAAATACATGGCTCATATAATAATAGCATCAAGCTTGAAACTTACAAGATAAATAAAGAAATATGCTTGTTTGGTTTTAAATTACATTACTTTAATATAACTGATAGGTAAAATTATTCAGATATAAACGTGAATTATGAAATATTATAATTAGTAGATATACTTTTCTAATGCAAATCTATATATTAATCTTATTCTAGTTGTGAAATATCAACAGTGCTAGCAAAATATTTGTTTTTGTAAATTTTTAATATTATTTTTAAATGAGAAAAAATTTTGTCGATCATTTAGGATGTCATTAGATTTAAATTAATCTGATTTTAAATTTAACTATATTAAAATAAAATGTATGAGAATATACATGGCATATATACAAATTCAACTCTTGTGCTCTAAACAAAAACTATATAAATGCTTGAATTGATTGTTGTTGTTTTTTTTTTCAAGTATATTTACATTTAAGATGTCATTACAAATGTAATTCTAAGAGGATGAAATAATATTTTAGATGAAAAAGAAACTACCTCAAATTGCAAGTCCCAAGAAAATACAACTATGTTTCACGTAAAGTTAAAAAAACAATACAAAGTTATGCTTCCCATAAATAATATTTTTATACAAGAACAAAAGCTAAGAACTTGAATATTTGTATATTCATAATGTACCTACATGTATTATACTTATCAAATATCTTATTGTGAAAGAATGACAGATATTTTGTTTGTGAAATTATATAATTATAAATTGCATTTCTAATAAATTTGGTGTTATTTTAATGTTTTACCTGTGTATGTTTGTATGTATGCACATGTGGCATCATTTGAGAACATAAGTAAGAGAATAATCATTTAAATACAATATTGATATTTTTAGAAGTAACCATCAAATGAATATGGACCTATGAGAGTTGAAGTGGTAACATTAATAATGAAATTAGTTCTTAAATGTCAGAAGTTCATTATGCAGAAGGACAGCTAACAAAAATTTGCATGTAATATATCCAAGAAGTGATAGGTTTCCAAAGTTCATCACCATCATAACTACAGCTAAGAATGACTTGTATGTTGAGCTTTCCAAGAACTATTGAGTTAGATTATATAAAATGCTAAAGTATACCTTTGTATCATAAGTGCAGTTAACCAATATCTGCACAAGTATAATTAAAGTTTTGTATTTTAGTATAGCCATAAAACAGTTAAAAGAGTATGGCATATATGTCTTTTTTATTAATCTGTTAAATCTCAGCGAATATACCATGACTGTACCCCATAAAAAATTTCAGCTGATAAAATAAAATCTAAGTGGTAATGGATTATTTGATCATTACATGTTCATTTATAGGAAAGCATGTTATGGCTAAAATTCTTTTAATATGCATCATAATTTTACATAAAATTTCCTATTCCCCATGAGGCTAGATGATCAGATATCAAAATATGTAGATCTTATAAAATGATTAATTGTAGAAGTAATTTTGATTATGATTATCAATTTTAAAATTTATTCATCATTTTATTTAAGTCTACATAATCAGAATACCAAATTAAAAAAATGTGCATGGAGAATGTGTTATAATATACATATCTGTATTCACACAATATTTTTAAAGAATAATTATCAGTATTAAGAATTAAAATTTTAGGACTCAAATTTTAATAAAAAATTTCAAATTCAATAAATATCATATGTTAATGTGTGTGATATCACGCCAATTTAACTTTAGAAAGCCAACACACAACAATTGCATAAATGCATATATTCCATGTTATAAAGTGTATTGTGGATATCAAAAAAATATTAATTGGTGAAGAAGCAAGCCATAATTAACCAATCTTTGTACAAATTGTATTTTATTTTCTAATATATGTTTAAATTTTTTTAACTCAATTTGGATATAGTATGACTTATTAATATTAGTTTTAAAAATAAAGCCTTATTTGTAATCACTTCAATTTAGGAGATATAGACTTTAATCCTATGGTACATTGATATAAGATATATGGAATATACTTTATTATTATTCAAATATCTATCTTATTCAGTAATAGCTTCCAATCAGCAAAAACTTATTTAAACAATAACCTAGGAAAATTTAAGGTAACCTATGATAATCATTCACTACAAAAAAGATATCACAATCCTTAATTTCAAAATTGTTATTTAATAATTTGAAAATAGTATCTGTATAAGATTTATAATACGCAATCACATTCTGAAATAGTGATTATAGTATGTTGGCACCTAAAAATGATGATCAAGTTTCACTTGATGTCATGAATCAAAGCAACCAATTAAAGAAAATTAAGGCAAGTCAGAAATCTTCTACAATTTCTATTATGACAGTGATTGATTGTTATATATATATAGTCATTTAAATATATATATATATATAAAGAATACTAATTAAATATGCAGCCTACTGTTTAATATTTTTATGTATTTAAGCATTCTCTTCCATTTATCTCTAGTTACTGAAGAAGGTAATTCCTAACTAATATTAAAATATTAAATAGCAAGCAGCATATTTGATTAAATGTTGCCTTTTAATATATATAGGCACATTCCTATTAAGTTTTAAAAAAAAGAATATCCAAGAATAGATAAGAGTCAAGCATATAATATTTATATTCAATCTACTGTTATACTAATACTTCATATTAATTAAATAATAGCTAATTAATCTAAAACTAATAATTGTTTCCATTAATTTTATAATCTATAACTCACATTTTATGATCTTTGACTATCTAATAGTTTGGAGTTCTTTTTTTTATACCTATGGGGAATAATTATTTGTGCATGCACACACGCATTTATAGAGTAATTACATTATAAACTTCCAATTATTGCTTAATAGTATAAAAAGAAATAATTTTAATTTTATCCTTATTCAATAATCTTGTAAGACTCATTTACTTAGAGAAAATGCTTCATTATTTTTTTATCAAACATTAATTTTTTATCTTACCTTAAATACAATAAAAGATCAGGCTTTAAATATTACATAGCAATTTAACTGAAGAATAGTTAATATCAGGACGGTTTTTAAAAATATATAACATTTTTACTTTTTAATAAAGAAGAAAATTTTCAGCAATTTGCTACGAACTTTAAACTAGTTTTTGGTTTAAAAACTGTTTTTAAATCTGTTAAGTTATACCATTTTACTAATAGTGCTGGCAATATTTGAAATAATGTGCTCATTCAGAAAAGAACCCAGAAAATAATTCTACTCTTATAAAAAAGAGAGAGAGAGAGAATTTATCATTATTTTTGTTCTAGAAAGAATATTCCTACAAAAGTTGTCATATGATAAATCAATATCTTTCTTAAGAGCAAACTTATCACAGAGAAAAAATTATACAATCAGCATACAAGTGCACAAAAGAATAATGAACTACATTATAAGCTTTTCAAAAAAAAAAAGAAATACCAATAAAATTTACTTAATTTACATAGATTTGCTTTAAAATGAAAAAAGGCAGTATTTCATACTTGAAATAAAATATTTAAACTAATTAAATGCCAATTTTAATTAATATAAAAGTAATATAGGCCAAGAAAGCTTATATGGGAATACACTAGCAGTAAATAGAAATAATGAAAACACGAGGAACTTTATCAATAAAATATTTTTTTTAAAAAATTTAAATCCAAAAGTCATAGAGCAAAAAACATGAAAATAATTTTACTTAAATGGATTTTTTCATTACATTTGTATGCATTTAAAATCTTTTAGTCCAATAGACACTTTTAAGGTTACAGATGCAGTATTCATCATCACCATCATCAACCATTATCAATCCACTGCAGGATGAAGGTCTTTCCAAGTTCAATCCATCTCCGATCTTTAGCTTCTCTTCTCCACATCACCCCTGCACACTTTCTTATTTCATCCACCATCTAACATGTGGTCTCTTTCTGGGTCTTTTACAATCTCTTGGAATCCAGTTTAAGTATTACTTTCAATAAATAAGAAAATTTTATGTATTTTTATATATTGATTTGAATAATAATAGTTCTGTATCCTAATTTATAATCTACCTATGTTTGTATTACTATAGAAAATAATACACATATCTATAAATAGTGTTTACAGTGACGATATTAAAAAGAAAAAATATTTTAAAAAAACTTTAAAAGTAACCTTATAATCCCAAAGTACAATGTTTTATATTAGAAAGTCATAGGCATTAATATGCAAATTAAATATTTTATTAAAACACATTCAATCCATATTTCATTTTAATTTAACTAAAAATTTAAATAATCTCTCAACTTTTATTCAAAATTATTTTAGTGAAAAAAAAAACTTTTTAATTTTTTTTAAAAAAAATCTATCACTCAACTTAGGAAGTGCACTGCTAACTAACAGTATTAAGCAATCCCTGGAAAATATTCAAATAATCCATTTGCCTATGAACTCTGTAGTAACTTATTATATAAAAGATGTAAAGTTCTATAAAATTTAAAAACCTTTAAAAAATTTTAAAAGTAAACTGTTTTCCTCCATTATCTTACCTTTTGGAGCACCATTAGTTCCTTAAATTGTGTTTTCTTTATTTTTTTGCTAGCATACAAAAATACATTCAGATTTTATGTATGTTCAGCCTTTTCTACCAATTAAAGTCATAAAACTAATACTTACTAACCTACATCTTATAGCTGACCACTTCTCAAAACTTCTACTTCCTTCATATCTTTTTTTTATTACTTACTCTTTTTTGTGCTTAATGTAATTACAATGTAAAAGCATCTTAAATATTTTACACAAATAGTTTATATCATTTTTCTAACAATTTGGATCTCATTAGGTTAACATTGAAGGTCTTCTAAACTTAATTACTCAACTCAATGAATCACTCAAAACAGAAACAGAATCAAATTTCTCGTAATAATACTCTTATTGCTGGACTTCTCAACCTTATCATAACCCTTTGAAAAGTAGAAAAAACATGTATTTATGCTAGATCCAAGACATCTTGTTCTAAACATATATTCCAATTATTTATAGATAGTGATGGTGTTGTTGCAAATCTAATAATTGACATTATGCTGCCTCAAAGATAAAAGCTGCCAAACTATATAGATATACCAACATGCAGTAATTATATTTTTTGAAGACAAAAGTTTGAATTTAAAAAACTGTTATTTTGGTGAAATTTTACATCACACTAGCAATTCTACATAGATTTATAAAATCCATTATCTGCTACTTCAGAGGTTTCTCTACTATTTGCAGTTAAAACCCTGCAATCTACACCCTTCCTCTAATGAGATTGAACTCATAACTGCAGAAGACCTAGATAATATATATATATATATGCTTCTTATTAGAAAAAATCTCAATGAATAAATATTTCTCTTCTGATCATTGGATTAAAAGATGCAAAGCAGTAGATGTTTTCTTGCTTATTCAGGAGGAAATATTTTACACTAATCTGAGAAAGTTAACTAATTACTTTGTTGCCTAAATTAAATTTAAATTTGCATTTGATTTTTGTCAGCTGGTGTATTTTTTTTCAATACTTTCATTCTTGGACATTAATATCTTTTATTAACTGTAAAAAAAAAAAAAGTTTTTAAACTGCAAAATTGCATTCAAAAACTGTATATGATTGTCTATTTTTTTATCTTTACCAGAGCTTCAGCTTAGGATTTTATTATAAAATTACTTCTATTCGAAATTTATGTTGAATCACTTCTTTAGATGCCTAAAGGCAATTACAAATAGCATTTTCTCATCTTCCAGTCACAATCTAAATAATTTCATCTGTAAATGACATTTCCAATACTATTGCATGTTATTGTTAAATATTTATACTTTACAAATTTTCAATGACTGAAACACAGGCTTATTATATACCTGTGTCTATATATGCAATATATAGGGTATCCAATTGAAAATCTGGTGATGGAATGCTCGAAGGCCACCCTGAGGCCAAGATTCTTGTCACACCCATGTTGACCTAAAGTCAATCTGAACCCCACATGTATAGGACATAATCCATTTAATACATATGCAAGGATGGGCAGACATCTCTACAATGTAATAACTAAAATACAGGCTTATTATATACCTGTGTCTATATATGTAATATATAGGGTATATGAGCACAGACTTTCAGATGACCCATCACTCTCCACTTTATCTAATAACACTGATACACTCAAGCACATATATGCTGAAAAGATAAATAATCACCAATATTTGTATTTCATACTAAACCAGTAATCATCAGTTGGTCCAGATTATCATCTCCCACACATATATACTATAAGTGCTCAGATATATATTAAGATAGACAATCTTCATACTTTAATGGACAGGCTTCAATCTACTATACACTCCAACTCTTCAACCATCCATCCAATTGAAAATCTGATGATGGAATGCTTGAAGGCCACCCTGAGGCTGAGATGCTTGTCACGCCCATGTTGACCTAAAGTCAATCTGAACCCCACATGTACAGGACATAATCCATTTAATACATATGCAAGGATGGATGGATGGATGGTTGAAGAGTTGGAGTGTATAGTAGATTGGAGCCTGTCCATTAAAGTATGAAGATAGTCTATCTTAATATATATCTGAGCACTTATAGTATATATGTATGGGAGATGATAATCTGGACCAACTGATGATTGCTGGTTTAGCATGAAATACGTATATTGGTGATTGTTTATCTTTTCAGCATAAATTTTCAATGATATAACTAACTCTCGGGATCTTCATTTTGGGCAACTTGTTTTGTTTGTTGCTCTTTTGCTGTTAAATAATGCCAAAAAAGAGCATCAGAGAAAACATTATTTCTTTGATAAATTGTAAACCAATGTCAAATTTTTCTCTGATATCTTAACAGATTAATGAGTGAAAATAATAAATAATATTATTAACTATCTTATTATAGCTTTGCAATATGTCTCCATATTACAACAGTAAGTAATATAAACAAACTTATTAAAGCCTATATATGGTAAGAATCCATTTTATCAGATCTCAAATATGTTACATCACTATCAAATCTATTGCTTCATAGTTAGATCATTCTTGATCTAGAATATTTGACAAAGCAAGTTGAAAAGATTATTAAACATCTAAACTTTTAAAAAACCATCTATTATGTTAATAACTATGCAAACTCAATTATACTTGGCCATTTGAGGCACACTCATCTGACTTCACATGTGATATTTTACAAAAAAGGATTATCAATATAGTTCTGCCAATTGGTATATTAAGGGGTTTTATTTCCAGTATACTTTTTGAAATTTATGAAGATTGACAATTAAGTTGAAACAAAGAACTTACAGATAAACTTTACCATTATATTTTTATATCAGTCATTTAAATTACAACCAGTACTAGAAATCATCAAACTGTCTACTTATAATTATTTGATATTAAATGTTATGTAGATTATTATTTGTGGATATGACAAACTAAGCAAATTTAATTAATTTTGTGATATAAATAAAAGCCTAGATTATAGGTAAATCTGATATTCAGTGACAACTTTCCTGATTCAAATAGTAATATTCATAACAGACCAATCCATTACCAATATCCAAATCTACCTAATGAATCTATAATTCTAAAAATCCATTTCTAAAAAACTATAGATGAACCTAATAATAATATACAAGGTTCAAATCAAAATTTTTATTATTTATACCATCTATATAAAAGAATTTCCCACAGCTAAAAAAAATAAGCAAAAATGATCTTGTCCTTTCTGTTTCAAAAAAATAATAGTAAAAGAATCAAAATTTTCTGATCTGTGTTTATCCAACAATTCAATTATGTAATGTGTACAATATAACATTTTCACAATTAATCTACATGGCCTAATGATCATGGTAATATATTTGTAATCACAAAAATAAAAATCTCATTATTAATACCACCAGTTCTAATTAATATTTTAAATAACATTTTTTTATAAGCAAAACAATTAAATTGATTCAAGTTAAAACAGTTCGAATAAATACACACATTCCATTAACAAATTAAATATAATACTCATATCTAATAATGCTACTGTAATCATCATTCACCATTCACTACAATTTTATATCATAGCAATATATTCAAGCAAAAAAGCAAATGACACAAACCAGTGAACTACTCATTGCTCTCTGAAAAATCTTTGTACTTGGAATAATAATTTTTTGCAGTGACTTCAATTGTTATTACAATGAGTTGTCATTTTCGCAACTAGTTAAGCTTAATGAACTTCCCTTGCTATCATTTTCATCATTGTATCCAATAGATGCTATTATTTTATTGGTGGGTTTCCTCTTATTGATCTTATTCCATCTCTATCCAACTTAAATATTGCAATCTGCTTAACCACTATTAATTTTATAACAATCCACGTTTAACTCTCAAACTAATTATATATCAAGATAACATACCAACTTATAATTTCACAATTAAGAACAGATTCCTTTGAGTGATTTTTCCAATATGAAAGTTGTAGGATATTACTATCAAGTGCAAGATATGGACTGGATTCTATCCACTTTTAACACCTTTGTGGAGGGGTATAATCATAAACATATGACCAAAAACATATGAAAAAGATGGATAATTCCCGAGATGCACATTTATGCTGAACCAGCATCTATCAGTTGGCCCAGATTACAAATCTCTTACACGTATCTTTATTAGTGTTCATTATATATAGCTAGCCAATTACTATAGTTTAATTAATTAGTGACAAATTTACTGCTTTCACAACTTTGACACAATCCACTTAATGGATATATATTAATAAGCTTTATTAGTCATTCATTAAACAAGAGATTATCCACAATGAATAAATATTTCTGTAGGATAATTTTCACTGCACCATTCTCATGTAAGGCAGGGACTAGTTCTATTAGCTTTTAACATTTTGTAAAGTCATAAACATATGACCCAAGACATGAAAAATATGTATGATATCCCCAAGTACCTTTCCACAATGTGTTAAAAGTGGATAAAAACCAGTCCTTATCTTGCATGAGAGTGGTGTAGTGAAAATTACATTACAGAAATATTATTTATTAAGTTAAATAATTGTTATGCTGATCGATACCAGATTATAACTAAAAAAAAACAACAACACCAATTCCAATCGAATAAAAAAACTAACCTAAAAAAAAAATGTGTGAATGATATCAATTCAACACTTTTCTGACCAATAAGAGATTTTACAAATGAAGCAAAATAGCTAAAACATTTTAACACTTAGTAAACTTTTTAGGTTAGTAAAAACTACTGTGAATGTGTGAAATCATTTCTTCCTCTCACTGTAGGCGCCCTATCCTTCTGTCATACATAAAAGTGAACTCTGATAGATCCATATTGAATCTAAAAATTAAATAGAAGCAATGGTAAGTTTCCAATAATGATTTTTATACATCACCTGTAGTTTATACATTTTTCAGTCAAGATCTTCTAATGCAGATCCACCCTTGCTTTATCTTCAGTGTCAACAGTCACTCATTCCATTTTCAAAAAAAAAAAAAAGAGAGAGGAAATATATATATGAGAGGGGGAAATTCATTTTACAGAATGTATGTTCGATTCCAGATGAAAGTGGCAAATCGATACCCCCCCCCTTCCCAGATAACCAAAAACTTAACTAGCCATCCCAAAAACTTCAGCTGTTAAACTTTATCTAGCTATTCTTAAGTAACGCATGAATTAAGGGGAAAAAATTATAAACTCTCACGATTGACAGCTGTAGCTTTGCGAATGTCGCCATCTACATTGTTTCTCTGTAGATGGATGCTACAGAGGACTTTGCCCTCCAGTAGGCTATTTAAAAGCTGTTTTACTTTTTATATAGGTAATCATAAAATTGTTTCTAAAAATAGTGTATTTTCTAATAGTCTATTAACATATCCTACCTTGTATAATCGGTCATGCCTGGTCATTGAAACTAAACTAGAATATTAGATTAAGGAAGTTAGCATTAAAAGAAATAAAAGATGATTTCTTGTTTAAAAGATTTCGATTTATTATTTATTTGATTAAATACAGTTTGATATTTTATTTATTGAGGTGAAGTTTACACTTGAGTAATTTCTTTAAAAATACTCGCAGATCACACGCGCATTCACACATCGAAAACGAGTTTATTGACTTAAGCTATTTACTTTTAGTATTATGATCAAACAATGCGAACACTTGACCGGGAACAGTGACTGAGTTGTACATAGCCTTCAATCATTACATATGATATCTGAATATATGAGTCCTTTATTCATAATCAAATCAAATACTGTAGATATTTTATTTATTAATCTAAAATTAGAACAAATTCTAGTGTATCGTTTTTCAAAGTACAGATTATTAATGTTTTTATCTTCAGATTTTTGCATTATTTACAACAACATAGCAATGTGTTGCTACTAAATGTTATTTATTTAGTAATTTTAATCTTTTGGCTCCACTAATGAATAAAACTTATTATATCATGACTGAGTATAATCTTTTTATTTATTGATTATATTTTCCGTCTTACACTAAAATATCTATCATATAGGATATATATATACCTGTACAGAATAATGTAATATATAGGGGTACTTTGAGCTCAGACTTTCACACGACCCTCAAATCTCCACACTATCTCATACCACTGAAACACTTGACCACATACATGTCTAAAAGATAAATAATCACCAATATACATATTTTGTGCTAAACCAGCTCTCATCAGTTGGTCCAGATTATTATATCTACACATATATACAATAAAGGTTCATATTTATATTAAGATAGCCAATCGTCATACTGTAATGAACAGGCTTCAAACCACTCCACCCTACAACTTTTCAACCACCCATTCTATTGAAAATATGATCATGGAAAAACCCACAGTGATGATGAGAATGTTGGCATCAGTGTGGGCTTTAATTGTTCCATCATTTATTTATCTTTTAGACATGTATGTGGTTTAGTGTTTCAGTGATATGAGATAGTGTGGAAAGTTGAGGATCATGTGAAAGTTTGAGCTCAAAGTACCCCTTATACTAAAATATAATCTGAACTATATATAATAAGCGTGTCAATAGCTCTTACTAAGCTTTTCAAAACAACTCTATCCTCAGACCAGTTTCTAGCTTTAGCCTGCACTGATGAAAGCCTGAACTAGAAACTGGTCTGATGATAGGGATGTTTTGAAAAGCTTGTTAAGAACTATTGGCATGCTCATAACATTTATATTCAAGCTTATTAAATTAAGTCACATGATATATGGTTTGATTTCCTTGCAACCTGAATTTTATATCCTGTGGCAATCCTACATAAGCAGATTCTGTATTTTTTTTCTTTATCATTTATTTTATCTCACTTTTTTTTTTATCATGTCCAAATCATGATAATGGCAGAAAAAGAGCCATAAAGTCCTATGTATTATTTTGATAATTTCATAAATAGAAAAAAAAACTTACACACATACATTATATAATTTGCAATCAATGATGATCCAATACATTCAGCAAATATTTCTTAGTTGATGTTTCTGAAACTTTGGTTACAATCTGAATATTTCCATTTCTCTTATACCCACTTTAGTTTTCTATTATTGATGTGATCCTTTAAAGATGTATTAATAACACTCTTAAATCTCTTCTTCATTACTGTTATTTTTTTATTCAATATAATTTTAAAAAGACCACTACAAGATAAGACTTCCTGGAAATTATCACCAATGAAGAAGATTATTGGATCAATAAATAAATCCACTACTACTGCATTTGTGCTAAGTGTTTAAAGCAGTTTAGCCCAGTGGTATTTTTAAAAAAGTCAACTCAATCATTTAAATTAGTGTTGACTGGAAATTCAACCTAGGCTAATATACAAAGTCAAGAGTCAATAGCTTAGTAAGACTTTTTGGGTATTACTTTTTTTTACTAGATCTATAACTGATCAACATATTATAAAGTTAGTCAACACAACTATCCCCACCCCACCCAAATTGTTTATTTGTTTGTTTGTTTTTTTACGAACATGTGTGTTACTTATGTTGGAATCAGGATCATGCTTAAGAAGAGATATAAAAGACAAAAACTAGAACTTCAAAACTTATTATAATGCTTTTATTAGTTGTGTAAGCAGATATAAATCCTTATGGATACAGAGATAAATTTTTATATATTATTCATATTAAAGTACAAATATTAGTTTAAGGTCTATTAAAAAATTTTAAATGTGCTTTTATCTTTAATTTACTAATTTTTTTTTATCTTTTATTATCCTTACATAATTCTTAATCTTTGATATCTGAAAGATAGCAAACATATTTAATGTAATTTTTGTTTATTTTCCTTTTTCATTCATTAAACTTTAATTATTAATGACTGGCTTAATTTATGATTCTTTATTCTAGAAATAATAATTTCTATTTAAATTACTGGCTTCTTAAGGCAGCAATAATATTCTTCAAACATAATATGATTAGAATATGAAGAGTCAATTAGCATGATGCTTAGCAAAAAAGTTTATTGTTCATTTCTTAAAAGAAAAACCTCAGTTTAGCTATGTTATATAAAATGTATGTAATATTAATAATGAGAAGTATATTGGCAGGATTTTTCAAACTAAACATACCATAGAATTATAATTATCTTTCCAAAAGGAACAAACATTTTAAAACCATATTAGTTATTATGAATATTAGTAGTAATGAAATACAATAGTTAATGAATTATATTGACAAGAAATCATAAGAATGAACTTGGATGGAACACCTTTAAAAACAGTTCTACTATAATAAGAAAAATGTGAGAACATCACATTAGTTTCTAATAGAATGCCATGATATCTTATAAATAATTATTCGAAGAAAATATTTTTTCCAACAAAAGAGATCATTTTGTAATAATTAGATCCTTTGCTTTTAAAATAAAATATTATGTTGATTAATAGAATTCAATTGTTTATTTTTTTTGCTGTCCATGATACTCTTAAATGTTTTCATTAACATCACAATCCTAAAAAATTAATAATTTTATACTGTTTTTTAACTATCCAAATCCTTATTACAGTTTAAAGTTTATATAAAAGACAGAAATTCAGTGATTATGATCATTAAATCTCATTAATTGCTTCTCTAACTTTCACATTTAATCCACATTGGAAAATAGTAATCTAATTAACAATAAATCTACTCCAGAATCAAGCATGAATAAAAAAAGGTGAATGTGAAAGAAATTCCTGGATTATTTCTTTATCAATAAAGAACTATAAGCAAAACCTAGTCCAGTTTTGTTTGATATTACATATATGACTCAAGTGATGCAAAATGAATTACTAACATTAAGTCTTAATATAGCACTAGCAATTGTGTGTTATTTGAATATTATAATTATTAATATTCTATAATAGAACTAATTCACTTTAATCACATAAAGCAAAACTAATTTAGCAGCTAAGATGAAAATTTCACTATAGTTAATATATTAATAGTTTACCTGAACAACTCATATAGTTTTGGGATTCACTTTATCATCCAGATAAAACAACTATGAAATAATTATCTGAAAATTTCAGAATCTGAAGATAAAAAACCCGTTTCATTCCAGACTTGAACTCAAATAATTCATATGATAACATGTTAATTATTAAACATTTTAGTATTTCCTTTCATAAAATTAATATTTTGAAAATATAAAGCATACAATTTTTTTAAATGATTGTTCTATTTAAAAAACTTATTAACTTCAAATGTTTTGACAAATTATGTTTATAATTATTTTATATATTTTGTTTATATGTAACAAAAGCAAATAAGTTCAACTATATAATATTCACATTTTATGTTAAAGCTAAGCTATTTCATACGAATCAAACAAATACTAAAATAATTTCTATTTCAAAAATAGTAATTTTCATAGAAATATTAATCTATAAAAAAGAAGTAAGATATAAATAAGTTTTCTTCTTTAAACTAAATCTCTGTTTTATATGCATGATGAGTATTTATATACACTCAACATAAATAATCTATTGAAAAACTATTTTACTGATAAATAGTATTTTTAATTTGTCATTGTGATAGCAAGCTGCTTCATCAGTGATGATTGCTACTTCCTTCTACAGTGAAGTAAATCATGGTTCAGTATTTATGGTACTTCTCTGGTGCATGGTAAAGGTGGCAATCATCTTTTTGTTTTACAGTTTTTAATTAACACTCATGTGATCAACTCAATTAATTTGGAATTTTTTACATTCAGCAAAAAATATTAAGATACTAATTAGGTTACCTATCAATTCTCTATCTGAAACCAATATCCTAGGCTTACTAAGAAATCCTTAGAAACCTGTAAAATGAGCCCAAATGACAAACAGATCTAAATTGAAAATCATAACCATTTATTAATGTGATTCAAAAATATGTGGAGTAGATATTTTAAGTTTCTAAAAAAAAAAAAAAGATAGGATATTGCACATGAAAATAGAAAAATGAAGTTGAATTAATGATTTCATGTGTTCATGTTCAATTAAAATGCAAATACATTAACCTTTAATAGGTTTAAGATTTACATCTGGTTTAGTAATTATATAAAAATCTATAGTAATAATTTTTATTTAAAGTGGATGGTATGAAAGTTCTAAGTACAGAAAGTATGGCCCTTGTAAATTAAATTGTAGTATTTTTTCCATATCTACTAACCTGAGCTATTTTTGCTGTTTTATTTATATGTGTGAATTTTTTCATACATTTTTCTTAATTAGTTTTTATCTATTGCAATGTTTTATGTATCCGGTTAATATTCATCAAACATAATTATTTTCATAAATAATTTATTTCAGTGCACATTTTTTTAAACTTTAGAATTGTTTGTTAAATAATCTCTTAAAGACATGCTGAATGAGTCTTTTGGAAAAAAGTTAAGAAAGAACCATGGAACAACATATAATTGTCAGATGGCATTTTTCTATTGCTTTTCATAAAACTCAATTATCCTTTATCTGGACATTTTGCAATGTTGTCTATTTCATTTAATTTTATTATTCACAGAAATGTAATTATTAATGTTTTGACTATTACAAAAGCAGGTTAATTTAAGTAAATAAAATAAAGTCATACATCACATGACTTAATTTGATAAGCTTGTAATTATAAACTAAAATAAAGAGTGTGCTAATAGCTATAACAAGCTTTATCGAAAAATGCTGCAAGAGATAACATTTAAAATTTCTATCTAGAAATTATTCCCAGCCCTAGACCGGTTTCTAGCTATTGGCTTTTCTCAGTGAGGCATTAGAATCTTTCAGACACTAGATCCAATTACCAACTCAAAGACAACACTTATCTGATAGTTAATTTTTAAGTAGAAAATCTGAAATTTTCAGACCATATGTCTTCAAACACAGCTATCTAACTTAAATAGTTATATGGGGCTGAGAAATTTTCAACTATATCATATGTTAATAGCCTTAGCAATATAATATCACTTAAGACTTAAAAAGCAAAACTATAATAGCAAATAAAATAGTCATATATCATGTGACTTAATTTCAGATTTTTTACTTAAAAGTTAACTATCAGGTAAGTGCTGGCTTAGAGTTGATAATTTGGATCTAATCTCTGAAATATACTCACTGAGGAAAGTCAATAGCTAGAAACTGGCCTGGGGATAATTTCTAGATAGAGATTTTAAATGCTTTCTCTTTTGGCATTTATTGATAAAGCTTGTTAGAGCTATTAGCATGCTCTTTACTTTAGTTTGGTTAATTTAAGGTTGATCTTTTCATTAAACTTGTATATATATGAACTGAAATGTTCTATTACATATTTAAATATAACAAACTTTTTTTTTTTATAAATCACTTACTTCACACATCTATAAAAAACATCACTAATAATATATTTAAGAAAAAAAAGGCAATATTTTAAAAGAGAATTATTTATTTACTTAAAAAATTGTAAAAGTCACAGAAATTTTGAAAAGAGTAGTAGAACTGAAAGAACAATAATTGTGCCTTTGCAGTTCTGTGCCCATAGTTGCTGGCAAAAATATAAACTGACATTCATTTTTATGTCATACCTATTAAGAAATATATAATACCATATTTAATACTAGGTATTGCAAAAGTTTTATTATAAAATAATTATAAACAAAAAATAAAAAATGTAGAAAATTTTAACAAATCTAAAACCAACTAACAAATAAAATAGAACATATAATTAACTCCCAACAAAAGCTTATCTCTCTCTATATATGCCAAAGTTTCATTATACAACATGCTAATTGTGACTAGAATGATATATTACACATCAATAATAAAATTTACAAAGAAATTTATTAACTATAGTCATACATTACTGAGAAAACTTCTCTGGGTAGAAGGATTTCATCAATCTCAATCAGAAAATCCTAGGTCCATTGGCAAGCAATGGCCTGGGTTTACATTCAATAGAAGTATTTGAAATACAAAAATCACTTAATATCATCTCAAGATGTACTGAGATGTTTCCTCAACTGAAAACAGCATCTAAAATCACAACCTACAGATAGACCACCTCCACTTACAGGATATTTAAAGTCCATTAGAGACTTAGTCATAGAAACACAAAATCTTGGCTATATTCCACCAAAGGATAAATATCAATATTGGGAAGTATATTTATTACTTTCCCCAGCCATAAAAATTTATAAAAAATCTATACTTGAACTTACAAATAACTATGTCACAAATTTAGATATTGGTCACTTGAGCCTAAATTCTTTGATTTTCTGGTTAAGATCAACTTAGAAGCATTACCTATCAAATTTTTTTACAAATATAAAAGACAGATTCAATCAATAGATGATCACTGTGGTTTTTATAAAAGGGAGTCTGAATCCCAATCTCACATTTATTTCTTATGTCCCTGCTTTGACCAGATCAGGACAGAAATATCAGTCATATTTAAGAATAAAAAAATATAAATATTGAATATTATTTTAAGGAATTTGGTAAAGGTTTTTTTCGAATGTATGTGCTATGATATCTTTGTTCTCTATGCTATATGGTGCACAAGATGTGTATATGAAAACAATTCAAGAAGGTCACTAATTGCATTTAGAATTAAGCTAGAAACAATAAAAGAAAGGGATAGAAAAGTTTCCAATTACAAGGTATATATAGAAACCTGGTGGAGACTCTCTCAATCTTCAAAGCTATAGCATGACACACTTGCCTCAGTAGTAATATATTTTGTTTTTTTTTGACTGATTTGTTGTATCTAGTGACTATAATGTAATTAATGTTGTAAAAGGAAAAAAAAGTAAATAAGTGTAACCAATGTTTTCTTTACAAAGAATGAATAAAGTACCTTTGAAACATAAAATTTACTATTGCTTAATACTGATTTTAATCATTGGGCTGCTGGCAAAAAAATTATTAGATTTAATTAATTCTTTTTTTTTTTTTTTTTTGAAATTAATTCTTAATGCAAATTGTTGCAGTACAATTGTTATAGTAATATTTCCACCACAAGACAAATTGTGTTAATCAGGTTTTTTAATTCTTATCTGAAATTGGTCACTTTTTTTTTTTTTAGATAAAAGAATTAATATAATGTATTCAGAAATTTGGTGATTTTTAAACTTCTTGTTTTCTTGAAGAGAGTGTTGAGTAATTAGGCAAAAAAGTTCTACAATTAAGTATAATCATTACTGGTGGTAGCTTGTCATTCTTTAACACAATTTATTCTATGAACACAATGTTTGTAGCAACACAATTATTAGTTAACTCATTACATTATACAAAATATAAAGACAATTAAACCACAATAGACTTTTTAAAAGAATATAGTCTCAAATTGTTATTTATAAAATATCAATTAAATTTTTTATTTACGACTTATATACATTCTTTAATTCAATTCTTAGTGCAGTAATATAAAAAAATATTCAAAATTAAATTAAGACTAACTTAATATTGTCTAATAGATAAATCGTGTGACGTTTAAGCAGTGGCAGATTGAGCACATTTCTTTTAATGACCAAATTTGAGATTTTTTAAAAACATTTATTCAACTAGGAATTAATTCAAGAATCTTCTCATACTTTCTTTAACAATATAACTGGACCTAAAAATTAATTTAATTTATTGTCTTCACTAGCATTATATCTGCACAATTACCAGTTTTCTAATTCAGATTCTTATAACATTCTCTCATACAATTCCTTCTTCAATTTTAATTACTTTTTTCTGAATTTATCATGCCTATTCATATCAGATGGTTTTACAGCTAGCAATCTTGTTTCCATATTGTCCTCATTTCTTTTTGCATAAGCAAAGTTAATCATAATTCCTAAATCTTTTCACAAAATGATGTCATATTTAGCATAATCTGTACTACCTAATCTCTTAGTCTCTTTCATCATACCACATTTTCATTTCCACTTCAGCAATTATCAATTTCTTTTTCCATACTTTGATCAACAGCACTGTTTCCATATTCAACATCAGTAAGGAGCACCCAATACTTCTATAATCCCTCTCCTCTCATACAATATTCCAGTAGTCAGTCTACATCTATTCCAAGGTAACCTCTGTTAAATCATTAATTAATTTTTATCACAAGTGAAATATTAAAAATATTTAAAATTTGAAAAGGCTGGATTATAACATTGGTTTGCTAATTTTAATTAAAGCTCTGGAGAAAAATTTGAACATGTATTTGATTCTTTTATCTTTGCTTCAAAATATATGATAGTGCATATCATTGACATATCTCAATTGACAGACTAAATAATATATTGGTTAGGAGTGAGTATTTTCTATTATGTCATTGCTGTTGCTCTTAAATAAGTATTCTCATTTCTATCCCCAGAATTTAAAAAAAATAGATATGAAGAAAAAATGTTAAGTATGAGTTATGTTGTGTTTGGTCTGGATTACAGACTCCAACCAACAGTAATAAAAAATATGAATACTTGAAGTTCACTTGATATGATTTATTAGTATCAAATATATTTACATAATATACAATTCATAATTATACTTCCACCTATAAGAACTTCATTAATGCTGGGCAAGTAGTGACAAATGACTGGACTCATTTCCAGCTGTATATAATAGCTTGCCTCATGAGTTTGTCCAATGACTCTTCTGGATGTACTAGACAGCTTGCCTTGAATCTGCTCGTCTTTGCAGCTTCCAGTCCTATTGTGGACTTGCCTCACTACATAGACTTATAGTGTAATGACAGTAATAGAAATGTTCACTGACAGCAGTGGTTTCAATTGGGAGCACATTCTGTCATTTAGGTTAGATAGATGTTCTCTTCCTTGCCACCAAATAGGCTGACTATTTATTATCAGATCCCCAACCTTACTGGCAAAATTGGATTCAGAGAGCAACATTGCCTATTGGCCCATACTAACAAATGGTTGATATTTATCCTCATATTTACACATTGACCATATGTTTACACATTGGTTATTCACATGATTACACATTGGTCAGCAGCAATGGGTGCTCAATCCAAAATGATAAGGATGGGATATGAAAACTAATTCATAAATGGCATCTTTCCAATATTCTTTTTGTTTAGCATTTTCTGCAACATAATTTTCTTTTTAAAAGACTTTAAAGCCTTATCAAACCATATTTCTATTAAACTTGCAGTCATATCTTTCAATAGAAAACCATGTTAAATTAACTGTAAATATTTTTTATGGAAATTATGTTTGTTTGTATTTATTGTTTGGTCGATTTCCACCATCTAATATGTGTATTGAATGTCTGTAGAAAATTTTAACTTTATTTAAGTATTCCAAATACATTTAACTGTTAATAATAGCACATCAAACAGGTTAGTATATGCACAATTTTTCAAAAGGTATTATTTCCCCCTCTTCTTCAGGTGTTGCCGGCCTGGCCAGTGACAGTACTAGCATGGGAATCAAATCTGGACCCTTAGATTCTTGAGTATTGAATTTTAAGGTAAAGCTCTAACCAACTGAGTCATCCTGAGCATTACTGTCACTGGTCAGGCCAGCAACATCTGAAGAAAAGGGAAGAATAATACCTCGAAACATTGTGCATATTGAAATGATAATCTTCCAAGCCCTTATCGTTTCAACATCAATCTAATGACACACTCATCTGTACTAAGTCCGAACCTTATTTTAATGTTAACACTCTTAAAATTAGATTGTAAAACCCACTATCATGGCTGTCTAAATGGCATTATTTATTTACATATGAAATAATACTATAATTAGATAGGATTAATAAAATTATAGCGTACAAAGTTCACGTAATATTTATAAAAATATTTATTATATTATTAAAGTTAGAAGTTAAATTATTAATTTTGTTGTTAATATTGTAAATTCGTATGTGAATAGATAATCTAACCCATATTATAATATATATATAGGGGAAGCATGAATAAAATATGTTAAGTATTTCTTTAAAAATCTGTTAACAGATTTTCTTTGTTTTATATATTTCAGGGCAAAATTTTTTTGAAAATATGTTTAAAAAGAAAAAGATTTTATTTTGAGATACAATATATATTAAAAAGTATGTTTAAGAAAAGAGTTTTCTTTAAAAACAAAATGTTAAAAGATTATTTTATGTATAAGTAAAAATAAAAAGTTATGGTTCTTAATTAAAACAGATTTTTGGTTGTAAACAAGAATGTCATTAACGGCCATACCTGCATTCGGTAAAAGAAAGATTAGTTCAAAATCTTGCTAATTAAAATTGCCTTAGATAAGACTGAAAGTTATTTTTAAAAACTAAATTAGAAATTATTTACAATGAAAAATCTTAACTATAATAGCTTAGGTAGAGGTGCTAACATTCCATAAGTTATCCAAGATTTCAAATCTGGATTATATAAATTTTATATTTTAATTAAATCTTGAATTAATGAGTCTGAGGTAATATAGATTCTGATAATGTAAGTACTTGAAACCAAACATATAAATACCCTGTGTTTTAAACCCAGAGGAAATAGCCATTTTTTAGAGCAGTTGCAGCCAGTCTTCACGTCGGGTTAATTTCTAATATGTCCGGCTAAATATGGGCATTTCTTTGCTGTTACTTTGTGGGGAGAATGGAGGTTTCTCTCATCACAATGCCTTAACCATCATGCCGCTAGCAGACTCAAGCCTAACAGATTGGGAAAGGAAATGATGCCACCAGCCACCCAGTCAAGCTCACCAAATCTACAGCCAAGCACTTGAAGTCCAGATAAATAATACCAGTAGTTTTATTTTCAAAAATGCAGAACTCTGTGCAATTTCTTATATAAGTTATAACCTAATCCAAGTTAGGTAACTCTCCTTAAAATAATTAAATATTATCTTAAATAATTGTAAATCCAAGTGTAACTATAATTTAAACTCATTTAATATTTAAAACATATGTAAATTGCTGTCAAAATTAATGTTTCTAAAAGTTAAAATGACCTGCCTATTTATAATTTCCTTTCACTTAAAAGTAAAATACTATTGCCTAATTTAAAGTTATATCACTGCGGTTATGTCTATATTTCTTTGCTTATTTTAGTTAAATGTTTATTATATTTCATATGCCAATACTTCAAAACAGCGAGCATTTAATTTAATGTTTCTAAAAAGATATTATTTAAACATCTTCACATAATTTGTTTTATAGCATCACCTTTCTGCACACTGTTTCAAAGTCCTATTTTTATAATAATGACTTTCCTTGCGCTCGTTATTATTCTTATTAATTTTGATTTAAAATGTGGCTCGTTTCAATCAACAAATGGAAAGCTTAAATTTATATATTTTTATTAAGAATTAAACTAGCCTTGAAGTATATTTATCACTTAAGTTAGTCCTAATTCCATAGAAATCTACTTTCCCTCCTTAAATATTAATTATTTATAAAGTAGCCAAATAGATCAAGCATGTTAAAGATGTTATTAATATCCCCATCAGTAGCGTATATATTTATTATCATGCTACACAAGAGTTGGTTTCAATTGATAGAGCTAATATGCTATTGTTCTTGTATTTCATAGTATGAAATATAATATTCTTTGCTTGGCAGATGAGATCCATTATTTTATTAGACATTTTCTCATTTTGCTGCTACGTATAATTACGTATATTAAGATGGAGCCATGATGAAGCCAGCACATCTTCTCTTATAGGGTAGAGCAGTAGCAAAGCCTGAGCCAAGGCCAGGTTAGCACATAAATCTCCACCATTTCCGAGCACAAATGTTCCTTTCATTCGCAGTATGACAATCGGTTACAGGGTACGAGCGTTTATTGCAAAAACCCTGGAGTTATTCATCCATCTGCAGAGTGATTTTTCTTATTGTCATTTACCTGTGCCATAGTGCATTGGTAAAATCTTATGCAGCCAACTCTACCTCCTTAATGTGTCACTTTCAGCATTGATCTCAAGTTCTCTTGAAAGCAGGTTCGATCTAATGTTACTTGAGCTGGTTTGTATGCTCATCTTTAATATATTTGTAATAATGACTTGATTATAAGTTTTGATCAAGGCTGAGTATGATGATTTACTATAATAGCTACAAGCTAATAGGATTTGGCATAACTATACTTATAGACATGACATAGTGATTTTTTGTATTATTTGTAAGTAATTTCATAAGATAAGAATCTGTTAAACTCATTTATTCTAAAATGTAAATGATTGTTTGTATAAACTCATCCTTAAATTCAGTTGTAAGAAGAGGTATTATCTCTTTACCTACCCAATGCCTGCATGCATTCTACGCTGAAGTTATGTAATTATATTTTCAATTTTATTTTACTTGTAAATAAATGTATAACTAATTTAATGTATTTCGTTCTCAGTCTCGTTATTGATCCAATTCAGTCCAATTCTAATTATTGATCCTATTCATTTATAAAACTATGCATTAATAGTCATTTAAATTAGTAATATATTTAGTCAATTTAAGAGTCTTTCTTTTATGTATCAGAGTCTTATTGCATCTCCCTGACCTATATCGGCCACGAATGAAATTGTATACTACGTGTAATTTCAAGTGTGGTCATTTGTAGGGTCTTGAGTCTTGGAGTTCTGGCAGATGAGTTAAAACATGGTCGGATTCAAGGTGTCACATTCCTGGTCTGTTCAGCTTTGGTCTCTTTGCCTGGATTCTAGATTCTGTTACGCGAATGTACAAACTTGACCAGTATAATGTACTAACCTGTTTGCTGTGCTATCACTAACTGTTGAATGTATTTGGAATATTTAAATAAAGTTAATCTAAAGATATTCTGTACACATATTAGATGATGGAAATAGTCCAAACAATAAATACAAATAAAACACCATCATCACAAACCTTCAGGAAAACACTCTGTTTCTGTTTCAAAGGAAAATTATATTGCTATATATCATACCCATCAAGCTACTTTTCATACTAGTTAATACTATGATTTTGACATCATGTTTCAGAATATTATGGAACATCTTTCCAGTACCTTTGTAGAATGTCTCACTTCCATGCAAAAATTGAACAAAACAACAAACCTATATATAACTGATTTAATTGTGGTAACTAAATAATAATAAACTTTCTTAATTTATTAAAAGCTGAGACATGGATTCCAAATCTGTCTTTCTTCTAAAAAGGGATCAGTGTATTTAAACTGATTTCCATTTTCAAGCTGTTATCCATTTAAACTAAAAATTGCTCAAGATTTTTTTTACATCAATGATAGATAAAAAGCACTTTTTGCTTATATCTTGTAATCTCTCATTTTGCCTTAAGCTTCTTATCTTCTAGAACTTTCAACCATACACTCCATTCATTTCAATCACAAAATAATTTAGTTTTTTCACACAGTTTTTATGTATACTTGTAAGATTGATTCTGAATATTACTGAAATCTTGGTGGCAGCAATTACATGGTTATTAAAATTATTAAAACAAGTATATCCTGCAATATTTACTTCAACACGGTCAAATAAATAAATACAATATTTTTTTTTTTAAAAAAAAAAAAAAAGATTTTTTCATATAAGAAAAACCACGTTTAAATAAGTTAAACTGGTTATACAACTTTAAAAAAAATTAGCATATTTAAGCGAAATTGATCTTAAAACTTAAAAATAAAATTTGTCACTTTTAATTAAATAAAAAGTAATAATTGTTAAATTTGAAATTATCATGACAATGGTAATTACATCAATTTAAATTTATACTGTATACAATACAAATATATAAATAAATAGATATCGTTTAAAAAAATTATTAATCAAAATTATTAATTCTCCCTTTTCTCACTAGATAGAGCATTTAAGAATTGTTGGATGTTATAGTAGCAAGAAATGGGATAAAAAAATAGATGCATTAATAAAAAATAGGGAGTTAGAGAACTAGTATGGAGAATAAAAAAGAGTTTAAATATATATAGAAGTAAACAGAATACTGGATGCGAGTTAATTTATGATAATAACAAGGAAAATAGTTTACTGTTTAAGGTTCGATCAGGATCTTTAGCAACAAGGAAACATACACATAAATGGAAAAATGTGTGTGATTTATTCTGCAAGTCGTGTAAAGAAGGCATAGAAAATATTAGGTATCTGTTAATTGAATGCAAAGGCATGAAAACACAAAGGGTACAAACAATGCAGTTATGGAAAAATAAATATAAACAAAGTGGTTATACAGAAAATATTGTTATTGGTTTTTATGCTGGGTATGGGAAAAGATAAGGGTGATTTAGATATAAAGGCCACGAAGTTGACAAAGATTATGTTGTGGAAATGGTATGGATCAGGATAGAGAAGAATATAAGAAAAACAGAGTGGAGAATGGAAAGGGAAGATAACTACTAGGTTTCTCTGGGTATAGTGGCTTAAAGATTCCTGACTTCGAAAGAGAAGCCACAGTGCATCGTATCAAGCCAGGCAAAGTAATAAGATAATATAAGTATAATACTCAACATTTGGTTATCATTAGTGGCAATTTGCAATTACTTGTCAACCTTCTAATACAATTTCATCTACATTTTAATATTTAGAATTCCATTATAAGAATACATAATTAATATTATTGTCTTATTCAACATAAAATTAATAATCATATTATATTTTATTATTCTCAAATGATCACAATAATCTATTTATACTTAGATGCTTCATCCTGAATTTTGTTTCAATATTCAACTAAAAGTGCAGAGATAAATATTTTTTATAGTATTGGAAATCTTTAAATAATAATATAAAAAATGGGAGAGAATCATGAGGCTGTGAATAATTAAAAATAAAGGAGAAAAATATAGTTAGTTTTTGCTGCTTGCAGAGTTTGGATGACACGAAAATAAAAATGAAAGCGAAGTTATCAGAAGAAGAAAAAAGTAATGAAATTAGTTTTCTTTTTTTTTTGGGGGGGGGGGGGCAAGTTTATAAGACACGTATAAAGATCCCTTGCTTCAATAATAATAATAAAAAGACCAATTCTATTCTATGGTTGTGAAATGAATCAATATTCTTAACTTATGTCCTCTGTCATTTTTACTGTACTGAACTTGTCCTAGCTCAATGTGTTTAAAAAATAAGATGATTAAGAAAATTGTCAATAAAAAACAGCATCACAGAAAAATATATTTTGGTAGTGCTTTTACATTGTATACTGTATATATATAACATTAAAATGATAGGTGAATTACATTTTGTTGGTTTCAAAATTAATATTTAAATATATAATACAGAAGACAAAATGTATATAAAAAATTATGTATACTAAAAAATTGAATAATGGACTTTATTAGTCTATTTAATGAAATAAATGGTACTAATCAGTATGCCAGTCCAGCCGCTTGGTGGCATTGTTTCTCTGCTAAAACTCCAGAAATATGCCATTTACATGGCCCAATATTTCTGAGCTTTTGCAGAGAAACTTAGAGCCTATAGAGCAGTACTGTTCATATTAGCCACAGCAGGCGTACATGGCATTGCGCAAAAATATTATGGCCTGCTAATGTGCTTTGCAACACTATGCAAATACGCATATTTAACAGATCGCTATCATATAATGTGAGGGTGTAGTAAATTCAAGTGGCCATTACTGTTGTAATATGCATTCTAATTAAAGATCTTACCCCCTACCCGACTAATATTTGATACTAATAATTATAAGACCATTGCCGGGCTTCCCTACAAATTTTGGAAGGTGGAAAAAATTGCAAAAGGTCATGGCCAAGCACCTTGCCCCAGAACTCATGCAAAAAATCACATAAATTATGAGACAAATAAAATGTCTGAGGTTACATGTAGTTTTGGAAATCATAAACTTGGTTTGATCAGTGACAACAAATTACTTGTCAACCACCCCCACCTCCCTCCAAAAAAAACAAAACATTAAAATAAGATCAAAACTTTTGACTTTTTCAACTTTGGTTTTTTTTTTTTTATTTAAAAAAAATACGGCGACTTTTCTTTTTTGGCTATATGATGATTTTTGTTTTGGCTTTATTTGTATACTGCTGATATACTAAGACTTTTATTTTTAAAACCAATTTTTATTACCTTTTTTAAAAAATAAAAACCCAAAATAACTTTTGTCTCACTGACGACAAATTATTTTTCCCCATCCCCCCCCCCAAAAAAAAAGTTAAACTAAGATCAAAACTTTTGACTTTTTCAACTTTCGTTTTTGTTTTTAAAATACGGTAATTATACGGTGATTTTTTTTGTTGGCTTTATTTGTATTATGCGGTTTATTTTGCCATTTTTGAAAAGAAAATATGCAAATATTTTAATAAAATCTTGTATTACCAAGGCTGTAAACCTTAGCAATGAGCGTCTGAAAAAATCGTCACTAGGGACCTCTGTAGGTCTTTAAAACACATGCTTACGCTATGAAGAAAAGAGAAACTATTACTGAAATAATAGTGAGCGTTTAATAAATTTATAATTACAACTTTAAAATCTTGTATGTAAATTATTTACAAGAATGTCAAAACATTGGTAAAAAAAAAAAAAAAGTCATATCAAATTTCAAAATATTAGGGAAAAAGTCGTATCAAATGTAAAAATATTTTTAAAAAAAGGCAGAGAAAATGTAAAAATATTTTAATAAAAGTCGGACAAATTGGGAAAAAATATTTTAATAACAATCAGAGAAAATGTAAAAATAATTTAAACATAATCAGCCCTGGATCGATAAAATTGTGTTTTTAGCAGAGGAACAATGCCATCAAGTGGCTGGCCTGGCATACCGATTAGTTCCAAATAAACAACCAATTTAAAACTTTTGAGCTGATTAAGATATTTGAGAAATGAAATAAAAAATATTTTAATAGTTTACTTATATGAAAAACTGCTGTCTTAAAACTTTTAATACTGATAGAAATATTTGAGAAATGAAATATGATATGTACAGAAACAATTGAAAATAGTTCATATTTATCTGATATTTTGTTTGGTGTTCCTGTGACATATTTTTCAACCATCCAATTGCAGACTTATAATTTTTTATAAATAATTCAGTTGTGCTTTCTTCTTGAACTGATAGGCCAATGCTCTTAAAAACCATCAATGATGGTGATCGTCACAATAATTTGGTTGCATAAAACAAGTGAAAGAAAATTCTAGGCTGATGAAATTTATGGAATATGGCAGGTAAAAAAATCAAAGAAATATATTTTTATTCTATTGGAGTATATTTTATTTTTAGGTAGTTGACTCAGCAGTAAATTGCTTGCTCATAAACAATAATTTCTTATTCAATTCACATCTGAGATCACTTTTCCCTAGGTTAACCACTACCCAGTAACTGATGGACTTATATTAATAAAAATAAGATTACACTGAAAATATATAAAAAAAATTGTAACAATTAATTATACTTTAAGTCTTTTGTTCTGAGGCAGAATAGATTAACTAAACAACAAAGTAATAAATTTGATCATCATCAGTGTTAGTTTATCACTGCTTGTCATCCTTTTAATAAACAATTATAATTTTTAATCATTCCTGCATAGTGGATTTTCTGTTTATTGAATTATAATCCTATTTAATTGGTGAATGAATCCAGTAAGAGATGTCATCTGATGTAAAGATTTCATTGCTCAAATTTATTAAGAAGGTACAAATGACTGCAATAATTTTTGTGAAATATTAATTATAAAGCAAAAATACTTTAAATAAATGTTACAGAATAAATTGTTTTTAAATGTTTTGTGAATCAAATGCAAAACGTTTCATAAATAAAGTTGATCAGAATATTTGACTCAGTTGAGATGTTTTGTGGCAGTATTGAAAAACAACCAATTTTCTATAAAAAAATTATTCATTTTATGAATATACAATATAATGGATATTATTTATAACATAAATTCTGAAGGGTTTGGAATAAAACCTGATATTAATCAGGAAAGTTTTTAACCACTATTATTTGTAAAAAAATATTCTTTTTTATGATAGTGGTTTTGGAACACTTTGTAGTTGTTTTATGAAGCAAATATCAAAATATAACATAATGGTTATATAGTGATATTTTAAATTTGAAGTGAATAAAAACAAAACAAGAACATCTTGGTTCTTAGATTTGCAACATGTTTATGATTGTATTATTCTTTCTAATGCAAAGAATGAGCGACAGAACAGTTTTAATAATTGTGAAAGATATCTACAAAGATATGTTTCAGTAATTAATATTAAACGCAGTCACACAAAATTTCTTCACCAATCAGTAATAGAAAAAAAAAAATCTACAACATTTTTTAACTTGGACTATTGTCTATTTGAAAGTATCAGTCAATTTAAATATTTTGATAGCTTTTTTAATAAAGATATATTTGGATGTTGATAAAAGATAAATACTTCTCATAGAAACCTAATTACTCGAACTATTACTGTGATACATAGGTTAGATATTTTGCCAAATTTATTGTGTGAAAGAGATATAGTACAAAGATACTAAAAACACTTTATCTACAATATTAAATACAAAATTAATCTTATGAAAGTATAATGGTAAGATCATAAGACCAATTATTACTTACTTTCTTAGGTGGTATTGAATCTATAATTATAAATGTACATATTTATTGGGTTGGGTATGTAAAATAGATAAAGATAAAAAAACTTTCTTTTAAAAGAAAGAATTTTATTATTATCTTGAAAATAATTTTCAAAAAAGAGGCAGATCCCTTTTCCATTATTAGAATGACTTCATATCATCTAAAAGGATGCAATTATTTTCATTAAAAGAGTGTAGCTGAGAATAATGTACTACAATTAGATAAGATATTGAAGTTTTTTCAAAAAAAGAGATTGTAACACAAAAAGTTAAATGAAAGCATTGCAAGTTGTCAAATTAAGTAGAATTTTGGTTTTTTTATTTTTATTTTTAGCACCAAGTGGAATACCAAAAGCTTTAACAGTACACAATAATTTATAATATTTGATAACATTTAAATAGTAAATGATTTTCTTGCTTGATCAATAATGGAATTATTTTTTCTCATTCTTTCTATTAGTCACCAGTAATTTATTAAATACCAGTATAAACTACAGCTGGGAAATGTAATTGTTAATACTAGAGAAATGACTTTGCACAGCAGGCATTTGATATTTAAAAAATATCTATTCCAATAAGACAATAAAACCATTATACAGTACTTATTTTATGACCAAAAATATAATAAACTGCATACTTTTAAAGCAAAAGCACTATGTTTATAAAGATGTCTATATTGCTAGAAAAATTTTATTAAATGGACTCGCTATGTACTTTTATTTAAATGTTGAAACACTGCAACATTTATCATAATCTTGAAAAAATTACTAATGAAAAATATATACTTTTATAATAATATTTTTGCACAAAATAAAAACATGACAATATAAATATTTAACATACTATATAATAAAACAAAATTATGATAGCAACTGCCATTACAGCATTATTTCCTTCAATTTTCTTTTTATCTTGTTTTCGAGGTGCTGGGTTTCAACGCTTAGTGGTGTTTTTTAAAAAAGATTTTTACATAAGAAATTGCATTAAATTTATTTAACACTCTTCAGTTCTTCATCTGCTAATGTTAGATCATTTTCATTTTTTATATTAAAATTATTTTGCAGCAATAATCTGTCCTTTGATTAAAGACTAAGCAATACAACTTAAAAATTCCCGTGGTAATTTCTTATTGCTCTCAAGCTCAATTCCCTCAAATTCTGTGGACTGCAAGGTTGATTCAATTTTACATTCATACGAACTTTTCGAAACTTTCAAATTATTAACAGCATTTATTGTTTTAATAATTAAGGAGTTGGCTTTTATAATATTTATATTTAATTCCAAGAAATTTAAACTTTTCTCAAAAAAATGTAATTCATATAAATAATATATACAACACGTATATTAAGAAAAGCTTGTTCAATACTTTAAAATAAATATATCAAAATAAGAGCATACTTTCATCTAATTAGTAGTCATAGTTTATATAGCTATTATTATCTAAGAGAACTGTGAGATTTATAGAAGAATTACAAAGGTGGTGATATACATGCAATCAACAAAAAAGAATCCTACGTCTCCCTATCAAAAAAAATGGCTCATGTAAATAAATTCATTTACATCTTATAATCTAATTTTATATAAATCACCACTTTTGTAATTATATAAATCTTGCAATTCTCTTGGATAATAATAGCTATTTAGTTGAAAGCATGTTTCTATTTTGATAAATTTAGTATATTTATTTTAAAGTATTAATTAAACAAGCTTTTCTTAATATACATGTTGTATGTATACCATATTATTTATATTAACATATCTCTGTAGAGCTTCGGAAAGGTAAGAGAATTCTTGAACTAAATCCTTTACAAATTCTAAATTTAATAAACCTGAATATTTACTATTGGGTGCAAAATGTCTGAACAATGTTGGATTTCTCCACAATGCTAGAGCTGTTCTTAAACTGCATGCTGCCCATCAAGGTTCCAATACATGACCAATTTTGAAATGTTTATGTTCAGTTCTTCTGCAATTGTATAACTCTCACTGATTTTTTGGAGATTGATAATAAAATGTATATAATTTATCTATGAATATTTCAAAGTGATTTACTTCTTTAATTTTTTTATTCCATCATCTAATGCTAATTGTTACATGATGTGCTAGGCAATGCCAAAATCACAATATTTGGAATTTTTTTTAGTAGTTGCAACATGATTTATTCCCCAAAATGCAATAAAATAATCTTTAAAATAATTATCTAAAAATCCATAAGTACATAAAGTAGTAATTAATAAATTATATATATAAACATTTGATTGACTTTCTAATTCTATAAGATCTACAAAAATCAGACATGGCTAGGTAAATTCAATTTTTAAATAAATTAACAAAATGCTTTGATTAGACAAAGTTGTTGATTGACCTATTATAATAAAAGTTTTGTATTTCTTTTCTATTATTTTAGAGAATATTTCCAATTTTATTTTTTTTGGAAATATGTTCCACTATTGTTATTGCTGTTAATTTTGAATGAAATGATATTCCTAAATCAATACCACTTTTAATTTGCAATTCTATTAAATTGGACAAATCAGATATTGGATTATCTTTTGCCAAATTATTAACAATGTTAAAATTTTTTGATGCTATTAAAATATCTTTTTCATTTAATTTACCAATAATTTTTGGCAATATTGATTTGTTACATTCATTATAAATACTTAATTTTTAATGTAAAGATGCAGATCTTGTATTTTTGGATGCCCCATTTGGTTCTATTATTATTTCCAATCATTCTTTTGATAAATAGCAATGTTTGTCCCCTTCAACTCCCAAATTTTTATATTTCAAAGGCAGAACATACTAATTTTCCATTTTAAATTTCTAGCCAAGTATACTGACTTTTGAAATAATTTTGTTTGCTATTCCAGCAATCTGGTAACATAATTTCTTCATTTCCATCTTGATTCTTGTAAAATATGAATGTCAGTTTCATCAGATTGTAATAATTCTGATATATCATTGGTACATTCATTGATATCTTCCATGGAAATATATGTATCAGAATCAATTTATCTTTTCCAAAAAAATGACAAATTTGATTGTCTTTGCATGTTTGTAAAAAAATATTATTTATATACTGAAAATTAAGTGCATTGCAATGTTTAGCGCACAATTACTGTGCTCACCGTTTCAAATTATAATATTTTTCATTTTAAAATTATGGGAAAACTGAATGTACTATGCATATGCTAATACTGTCATTCTCTGAGGTTTAATTTAATTTTTTAAATAATGTTATGTCTTGTTAAAATCAGATAAAAATGAGATTTTTTATTTTTTTATGAATAAGTCCATTTAATTTTTTTTGCTCAATTTATTAGATTGTAGGGCTGATAAAAAAATATGAGTTCAGTTTGGCTTGCAGTTTTTGTACGAGCTGGTCAGAAGAGTCTGGCTTTAATATTTTAAAAAGCAATGGTCAAATAGGCCATTTGCAAAGTTTGGATAGTAATTTTTTTGAAGGAGTTGGCTAGCAGAATTGGTATTTGGAGAGTTCATAAAGATAAAAAAATAATTCCCATGAAGATATAACTGAAGTCAATCCAGTAGATCCGGCAGTGACAGTCTACTAGTTCTATATACTGGAGTTTTGATTTTTTTTGAAGACTGGATCAACTTAAAATAGATCAATTAGCCTGTACAAATATTCTAGAAGACACTTTGCTGGCCTGAAGTTCATCAAGCCCTAGACAGAATGGAGAATACCAACATACCTGATTATACTTCCCTGATTAAGACAATCTTGGACTATACCTGTCTCACCAAGACCAACTCACAAAGAGAAGCACAGATAAATGTATATACAATGATGAGTAACATTATATATAATGGGAATGAAATTTTAAATAATTTCTTTGGTAAAAATGACATTTAAAAAATCTATATATTTTAAAAGATAACAAATAATTTTGCTTGAATTGAATTAAAATCTAAAAGCAATGATTGATTCATGGACAATTTATTTTGAAAAAAGAAAGAGTAACATGTCATAAAAAAAACTTTTGAGTTACCCATCAAAAAATTAACTTTATTTTTTTTAAAAAAGTAAAAAAAAATATTTTTATTGACTGAAAAAGAGACTAATTAATAATAATATTAATTCATACCATCTATATGTTCATAGATGTACATGTATATGTGAATTTTATGTAGTTTTTAGATGGAATTAATTATGAAATATATTTTTAATTATTTTATTATTTTGATAAATTCAAACATATTCATTTTATATTAAGCCACATGTCTGTTTGCCATCTGGTTTTAAATAAACCTATTGGAACATATATGTAAATCAATGTAATAATTTGTATTTTGTAAATCACAATGTGATAATTTGAAATTTATATAGTAATAAAAATCAGAAAGCTTATATGTGTATGGCCTTATTTTAGACCATAATATCATTTTTTTTTAATTCTTATTGTTAATAAACTTGTGTTCAGTTATGAAAATTATTCCAATGGTTCTAAATATTTTAGAATATCTATTTCTATCATCTCTTGGTCACATAGCTTGTGTTCTGAGCTAGATTCATGCAAGAATGGCTGATATATAAAGAGGGTTTAATTTAGTGTATGGGCATCCAGATGATGATTATGATTGATAACATTCTGGTTACCACTAATAGTATATTCTTTAAAGCATTTTATTTTAATTTAGTCTCATAAGTTCAAGTTTATAGTTGGCTAGTACATGTGGCCAGAGTATTGATGATGATCATCATGTTTTAATGTCCCAGCATTATTGATGATTATGTATTTTAATGGATTACCACTTAAGTAGTGCATCCAAAGTTATGTCTAAATAATTGAAAGCTGGCAAAGGCTCAATAGTTAGCCTGGTCTATAGAAACCCATTTCCAATCTAGTCACCAGATTGACTGTGATTTATATTTTGTATTGTTCAAATCCAGTCACAAGATTGACTATTGATTTTATTTTGATTATGGATCATTTATAATGATGAATGGTTATTTTGAATATTACTTAGTACTTATACTTACTTTACTTATTGATAATGCTGGCTGATGTATAATTATGCTTATAGTTGCTCTGAAGAGTTAGCTGGCTAATCTCTCTCAGATGGATCTCTCACAGAAATATATTGATCTCATATCATCCCAGGGACTTTGTACCTCCTGATCCCCATGCTGTTACAATATATTGCCCATCATTTTTAATTGCTATAAAAATGGGTGAATGATTGAGAAGAACATTTTAGCCAAATAAAAAAGTAGGTTTGAATCCACAATATTGTAATCGCCCGCGACCGTGGCAAACTCCACTACCTTCGCTACTCCTTGCTTGACGATTCCTTTTTTTGTTGGCACCCGCTGTGTTCTTCCGTCCGGGGATTACATGATGTTCTGTGACGATAATTTCTAACACCTATACACGTACGCTTTATTTATTTTATACATAGATTCGAATCGAATCCCAGTAATAGGCGCCAGGAGAACTTTTAGAAGAGTCCGCCACGTATGTGCATAAGCCCACTCAATTATATCACAAAACATGCCCGTGCCTCGCTCCAGTCGGAAACATGAAACGAACACAGCCACAATTACCCTTCACACTACCTCCGTTATTATAATCATAGAAAGGCCCGCCCTACATCCCACAGAACAAATTAATCCAACTTAACTTTAGTCAAAAAAAAACATCACGACATAAGCATAAAATCAATAAAATCCCACCCCCAAAATATCAACTACATTCATTTCCATACAAACAAATTTACGCTAAAGCATTCATTCCGATATATATAAATTTATGTTGAAATTCCAAGCAATTAAATAACAAAAAAAATTAGCTACATAAATATTTATTTAATCTGTTTAATAATGATTAACGCAGGTATGTGATCGGCAAGCCGAGACAATTAACGGTAAACTTCAAATTACTTTGCACATATTATTTCAGACTGTTGATCAGTCGGCAAATTTATTAGGTAAAAAAATTCTCGAACTGTTCATAAATGATTAATATTAATTATACTGTTTTAGATTAATGTCTTTCTAATAGTTCTGGATATAAAAGTTATTTCTTTAAGTGCACAATTGAATATAACAAATTTTACGATAGCTACCTGTGAAATGTAGAACGACTGTAATGGGATCCTGAGCGAAGATTATTCTTTAATGATGTATTCCGGCGATTTGCGCGGTCTCCAAGCGAGCGTGGTCCTAATATGAGGTTCTCCGGTGGTATGAGCATCTTGACGGCAATCAGCTGGACTGGACGCGGAGGTCCGGCGGTCAAGCCGCGAATTCTATATTCAGCAACGCATGGCAGTTAGATTCATAACGTCTATAAAATCAAGTCTCTTAATAATCTCTCAAAAGAAGAGCACAAAACTGTCTTCTCAAAACGCTGTTCGGCCTTTTTGATCTTTGCCTTCACGCCCTCACACCTTGAATTTTTCTCCTCCAATCAATCCCATGCACCTGTGAGTCCCTTTATTTGATAAGTCCATCGCGTGTCAGCTCAACTCCGAGATTTCTGGGATTGTTGACATTAGTTTGGAATTTAACCGTTTTTCTTAGGTATTGTTTCTCTGGGGACAGAAATCTGAGTCGTACAATAGCGGTGTACACTTTCTCACACCTCTGTTTCTAATTTTGGCTTGTTTTATCTCGGCGTACCAGCACATATCCTGCCTATTGTTTCAATTTCTAATTTTACATTTACTAATTACGTTTGTACAAATTAATCTGAGATTGCTTGGAATTTCAGAACATATTGCTAATTAATTTAAATTATTTTATAAAAGTTAAACTTGCATTCAATCATTCTTCTTTAATTGATCAAAAATAAATAACAAAAAAAACTACAACGACGGATTATAGATTTATTCTTAGCACACACACACAAAATAATAAAATAACAACAATTTTTACTCTTTTTTTTTCAATAAATCTGACAGGTACTCTTATATAGCTGCGATCGGCTTTTAGAAACGGCTGTTCTTCGCTTATTATTAAAGCAAGACCGCTTTTATAAAAGTTTTGTCCCTGTCAGTTATTTCGTCAATTGATTATAGTTGAATATACCCCCATACGCCTGGGTTTGAATACCATGTAACGCTATTCCGTTACATATCTCCCCGCCCGGTGTAGAGTAAAATCCGATGTTGCGGGTTTTAGCTCTGAGAAGGAGCGAAGTTATTCGGCCCTCTTCAGTGCCCTGGCATTGAATGTTCCCTTCCCTTGTGCTAGTACAAAGGCGTTATTTCCATACGCCTTGACGATCTCATATGGGCCCTCATAGATGTCGAGAAATTTCTTGAATACGTTCTGTTCCGGTCGACTGACCGGATTGGATTTTACCATCACTTTGTCTCCCACGGTGAACGTATTTTGGGACGGCCTCTTGGTTTGCCTTCGTTTCTCCCCCATATGTTCCAATCTCCGTAAAGCCATCTGTTTGTCCTGTTTTCGGTCAACTCTTCCTGTCCGGATCAACGGTCTATCATCGTACGGGTAAGGTATAGGTCGTCCATAATGGAGTCGACTTGGTTCAAGTCCAGTGGACTCATTTTTCGAGGTATTGATCATGGCAATAATCCGGGGAATCTCCCGAACCCATTTCCGATGATCTCCGGCCGTGTATACGCGGAATAGCCGCCCCAACTCCCGCATCACCCGCTCGCATGGGTTGCTCTGCGGGTTCCGGATAGACGTCATATGATGTTTGATCCCCAGTTGGTTCACCCATCGCCTCCATATCCTTGATACAAACGGTGTGCCATGATCCGATAAGAGGCACTTAGGTTTCCCGATGATGGGAAACTGTTTGGTTTCCAACAGTTTGATGGTCTGGTTCGCATTAGCCCGGGCCATGGGGTACGCGGCGACGATTTTGGAGCAAAGATCATATGTGACCAGCAAATACCTCTTCCCCCCAAACATTGGCAATGGCCCGTAGTAATCGATAGCCAGGGTGTGGTTTGGTTCCCGGGCGATGATCGGTATCTGAGGTCCTTCATTCGACCGATTTAACGGTTTTGTCCTCGCACAAACCTCACACTTCCGTAGTCTTCGGGCAATGTCGCGGTGCATCCCCGGCCAGTAAAACCAATTACTGAGGTACCCCTCCGTCTTGCTCGTTCCGTAATGGCCACGTTCCTGATGGGTCTCATCAACCATTCGATCCCGCATTCCCTTCGGTATTACAATGCGGGTTTGTCTCCCGTTCCCGGTTTTCCTTTGGACTATTCCTTCCAGAATAATGCACCGGTCCCGATATTTCCATAGCGGACTTCCCCCCGTCTCTTCCCCTTTCTGGGCGGGCCCTGCCTTCGGCCTCTTCTCACGTAGGTATCGTATTACCTGTTGGCATTCTTCATCCTCTTTCTGGCTCTTCCGAATGTTGTTCGCTCCAAACTCACCCTCCCTGCTTCGCCTGGTAGTAGCGGCTATGTACGCGAACTCCTCACCCTCGGCATTTGGCTGTGGTCCCACAGGGTACCGGCTCAGTGCGTCCGCGACCACGTTATCCTTCCCCTTACAATATTCCACTTCATATTGGAACTCCTGCAGGGCTAAACTCCACCTCACTAATCTATTATTCGTCAAAAAACTCTTGTTCAGAAATTCAAGACTCCGATGGTCGGTAATTACTTTCACTTTGGATCCGACCAGGTACTGTCTGAACTTTTTGAAAGCCCACACTATGGCGAGGGCCTCTCGTTCGGTGACAGTGTATCTTCGTTCGGGATCTTTGAGCAGTCGGCTAATGAACGCCAACACCCTTTGTTCCCCATCCGGCCCCTTTTGGTACAATGTGGCTCCTAGCCCAATGTCGCTACTATCCGTCTGTAACCAAAATATCTGGTCGAAGTCTGGGTACGCCAATATGGTCTGTTTTAAAAATCCTTCCTTCACCTTCTGGAAACTCCGTTCCCGTCTCTCATCCCATATCCACGCTTCCTCCTTTCTTAACAATTGTAATAGGGGTTCCATATCATGGGAGAAGTTTTCATAGAACTTGTTATAGAAGGTGCACATTCCGAGGAATGCTTTGATATCCTTTCTCTTCTTCGGAACAGGGAATTCTTGGATGGCCTGGATCTTTTCGGGGTTCGGCCGTATTCCCTCCTGGCTTATGATATGTCCCAAGAACTTGACTTCCTGGGTCGTGAAGTGGCTTTTTCTTATGTTTATTTTTATGCCCTTCTGTTCGCATTCATGGAGCAACATTTCTAAATGCCGACAATGCTCCTCTATGTTTTCAGACGCTATAATAATGTCGTCGACGTACATCGTGACGAATTTCTTAACTTCCTCTGATAGGGTTTGGTCCAGGCACTGCACTAAGCCAGCACCGCTATTCTTTAATCCGAAAGGCACGCGGTTAAACTGGTACGCCCGTCCGTTATATTTGAATGTGGTGTATTTACGATCATCCGGATGGAGGCTCATTTGCCAGTAGCTATTTGTCAAATCCATGGTGGAGAAGATTCGCTTGTGCTGAAATCTCGTCATCAGTTCGCTCATGATGGGCGGGGCATTTGTATCTGGAATGGTCACCTTGTTCAGTTGTCTGGCATCGAGGCACAATCGTATCGATCCGTCACTCTTTCTTACGGCTAAGATGGGGTTACAGTACGGTGAGGTACACTTCGAGATAACCCCCCACTCTATCATCTGCTCCAGCTGAGTTTCAATTTCCTTTCTGTATTGGAATGGGATTGGGTACGCCCTGGTTTGATATGGGTTGCTGGTGTTCAACCGGATTCGGTGTTCGTACCCCTTGATTACTCCCGGTTTATCCGAGAAAACACTCTCGTAAGTCCCCAGTATTCCTTGGATCTTCTCTCTCTGCCCTTCATCTGGCCCTGCCATTTCCTTCACCCTTTTCTCAATTTCCCCTTTTATCATGATACATTGCAGTTTCCTCTGCCCTTCCGGTTCTTTATCCATGGTTTCCCCAAACGGCACCGTGACCCTACCGATTCTTGCTTGTTCAGTCCCATAATCAATGTTGCACTTTGCCATTCTCATAAAATCAGACCCTAACACCAAGTCGTGTATCAGCCCCTCAAGTATTAACACCACCTGGGTGAATTCCTGTCCTGCAATAACTATATTCGCCCACACCTGTTTGGTCTGTATTTTTGCCTTCTTCCCATTGGCCAGTATAACCTGGGTCCCTTTCAATGGCAAGATTTTCAGTCCTGTCTTCCCTTGGGCGATCCTGTCAAACGTTTCCTGAGCCATTACCGACACCTGACTTCCTGTATCCAGCAGCGCCCTCGCATGCACCCCTTGGATTGATACCTCGATCTTGGGGCACTCCTGTTTTCCCCGGGGTCCTTCCCCCCTTCATCTTGTGCTATGTTAGCTATCCGGATCCCATCCTTCCCTTCTCCGATGAAATAGTCATCATTTTCGGCCGCATCTAATATCTCCAACACTCGTTTTATCTCAGTTTTCCCCTCAATTACTTGTCTAATCTCCCTGGGCAGGTTGCGCCCTGCTATCCTGATTTGCCGCTCTTCCGGTACTCGATATTCACTGATTTTTCTTAACCTTGCCACCTGTCGCTGTATGAAGGTACTGTACGTTTCATCTTCTCCCTTTTCGCTTTGCTCTATCGCCCACCTTTCCCTTTCTTGTTGGGCTAGTCCCCAATATCTTCCCATGATGGCTCTTTGGTATTCTTCAAACGTCTCCGGTTTCTCTTTCATCGACTCCCACCAGTCCACGACCTCCCCTTGGATGTGGCTGCATGCAATCGCTATCTTTGACTCTTCACTAAACTGCCCGCACGAGAACAACCTCTTTAGACTTTCCACATGTCGACACGGGCTTTCGTCTCCCTTTCCTGTAAAATGTTCCAGCTTAATCCACTTTCCCTCCATTCTGTTTAATATTTAGTTTATCTTTGGCTATAATAATCCACGACTCGTCACCTACTACTCCGCGGGTCCCCCTGACTGTCTTATCCTATCCTTCGATGCTCATTGCCCTTCAAAATTCCCACAGCTCCTATCCTTCCTTCAATTTGGTTCCTCACGCTCAGATTATCCCAGGTCCCACTGTTCCCTTCATTTATATACGGTAGCCCTCGGTTATATGTACGGTTATACTTTACTTAACTTTTATATATATATATATATATTTTTTTCTGTGGTCATCTACATATCCGTGTTGTTTATACGCAACGTCCCTTTTATTTTTTAAGTAACACGAAACTAACAAGATCCCAGATACAGTTCGTTCCCTTTTCAAGAATACACTAATATTAAAATGATTTTCCTTTCCTTTTTTTTTTTTTTTTTGCGATTAAAATTATTTGCAGTTGTCTTATTAGTATAGAAATTAATTTACGAGTTGCTTCCTTTGATACACGATATTTCCTCCACGGAATCCCGCTATTCCACAGCTTTCTACAAATATCAGTTATATCCGGCCGCTTGATTATTTTGTTAATACTACAAGAACTAAATCCCCTTCCCACTCTCTCAAGCAATATTTACTAGTTTTTTTTTTTTTTCACGATAATTCCGAAAATTTTCCCCCTGCTTTAGTAGACAATTTGTTCCGTTATTTCGAGCGCCCTCTTTTTAGATTTGCTTTCGTTGTTATTAACGTCAGCTGTACTCACGTCGGTTCTGCCCTTTGAAACAACAGTTTCGCCGCACGTTGACGCGCCAAATGTAACCGCCCGCGACCGTGGCAACCACCACTACCTTCGCTACTCCTTGCTTGACGATTCCTTTTTTTGTTGGCACCCGCTGTGTTCTTCCGTCCGGGGATTACATGATGTTCTGTGACGATAATTTCTAACACCTATACACGTACGCTTTATTTATTTTATACATAGATTCGAATCGAATCCCAGTAATAGGCGCCAGGAGAACTTTTAGAAGAGTCCGCCACGTATGTGCATAAGCCCACTCAATTATATCACAAAACATGCCCGTGCCTCGCTCCAGTCGGAAACATGAAACGAACACAGCCACAATTACCCTTCACACTACCTCCGTTATTATAATCATAGAAAGGCCCGCCCTACATCCCACAGAACAAATTAATCCAACTTAACTTTAGTCAAAAAAAAACATCACGACATAAGCATAAAATCAATAAAATCCCACCCCCAAAATATCAACTACATTCATTTCCATACAAACAAATTTACGCTAAAGCATTCATTCCGATATATATAAATTTATGTTGAAATTCCAAGCAATTAAATAACAAAAAAAATTAGCTACATAAATATTTATTTAATCTGTTTAATAATGATTAACGCAGGTATGTGATCGGCAAGCCGAGACAATTAACGGTAAACTTCAAATTACTTTGCACATATTATTTCAGACTGTTGATCAGTCGGCAAATTTATTAGGTAAAAAAATTCTCGAACTGTTCATAAATGATTAATATTAATTATACTGTTTTAGATTAATGTCTTTCTAATAGTTCTGGATATAAAAGTTATTTCTTTAAGTGCACAATTGAATATAACAAATTTTACGATAGCTACCTGTGAAATGTAGAACGACTGTAATGGGATCCTGAGCGAAGATTATTCTTTAATGATGTATTCCGGCGATTTGCGCGGTCTCCAAGCGAGCGTGGTCCTAATATGAGGTTCTCCGGTGGTATGAGCATCTTGATGGCAATCAGCTGGACTGGACGCGGAGGTCCGGCGGTCAAGCCGCGAATTCTATATTCAGCAACGCATGGCAGTTAGATTCATAACGTCTAATAAAAATCAAGTCTCTTAATAATCTCTCAAAAGAAGAGCACAAAACTGTCTTCTGAAAACGCTGTTCGGCCTTTTTGATCTTTGCCTTCACGCCCTCACACCTTGAATTTTTCTCCTCCAATCAATCCCATGCACCTGTGAGTCCCTTTATTTGATAAGTCCATCGCGTGTCAGCTCAACTCCGAGATTTCTGGGATTGTTGACATTAGTTTGGAATTTAACCGTTTTTCTTAGGTATTGTTTCTCTGGGGACAGAAATCTGAGTCGTACAATAGCGGTGTACACTTTCTCACACCTCTGTTTCTAATTTTGGCTTGTTTTATCTCGGCGTACCAGCACATATCCTGCCTATTGTTTCAATTTCTAATTTTACATTTACTAATTACGTTTGTACAAATTAATCTGAGATTGCTTGGAATTTCAGAACATATTGCTAATTAATTTAAATTATTTTATAAAAGTTAAACTTGCATTCAATCATTCTTCTTTAATTGATCAAAAATAAATAACAAAAAAAACTACAACGACGGATTATAGATTTATTCTTAGCACACACACACAAAATAATAAAATAACAACAATTTTTACTCTTTTTTTTCAATAAATCTGACAGGTACTCTTATATAGCTGCGATCGGCTTTTAGAAACGGCTGTTCTTCGCTTATTATTAAAGCAAGACCGCTTTTATAAAAGTTTTGTCCCTGTCAGTTATTTCGTCAATTGATTATAGTTGAATATACCCCCATACGCCTGGGTTTGAATACCATGTAACGCTATTCCGTTACAATATATTTAATATTCTCATCTGGTATGCATAAGAGACAGAATAGATGAAGATTGTATTTGTGGCTAAAGGGAAAGTATGATACTTGGAAAGAGATTAAATGATTGGATTAAGGGATAGGTGCAGTTTATATAGTTGTTTACTTTGTTGAGAAAATCAAGTATTCTGCTATGATAATGATTTACAACTTCAGAATATTTGGAAGTTGTGATAATATTAACATCTTTATAATCTTGAAATGGATCGTTCCAATTTGTGACAACCAGACTCATTGGCAAATTAATAAAATCACAAACAAGAAATTGATTTTGAGAAAATTACTAGTAAGATGGTGGTAAAATATTTTATTTTCAATAAATCAATAAATAATTTTGACTGCACTTTTATTAACAGAAGAATATTTATTCTGCCATAAAAGTATTTAGTAAACAACACAGCCCAAAATAATATACATTTAATTTAGCCTGAATATTTTACATCAAATCAATTGTAACAGAACCACACACACACAAATTATATTCACTTATTCCATAAATGAATACTAACATTTCTCCTTTACACATACTGACAATCCAAATCTACAAAACATCTTTCGTATAAAGAACCCATCAATGAGATAACTCCATTTTTTTAAAATTCATTTATAAGATAAATAAAATAAAACATATCCTCTCCAATTAATTTATACCTATATTTACTTTATTAACTAACCTATTTTATTTTTATATAAAGCTTATAATGCAATGTAATATAATTTCTAAAAACTAATTACCGAATAATGTGAGTTTGCATACATGTAGTAGTGCCATGTTCTAAGATTATGTTAAACTGATTAATAAATGGTGTAAATCAATTCTACACATTCTTATAAAACAACTTTTTAATCTGAATAAGGTTTGGATCTAAAGTAAATTAAATAATTTAATATTGTATATATATATGAAAATATTATGGATGTGTTGGTTGCTGATTTTAGATATTCCTTTAACAATGGGCAAAATTAAAACATTTAATTATCATCACAAATAGTTTGCCATTGTTTTTCTTAGAGAGATTATATCTTTTATTGTTTAATATTCTGAAATATCAAATCATTATTTGGAGATCTCAGGAGTATAGATGAGCTCTGATACCTAAATGATTTTTTTTTGTTGTTTGCTTTAAAAAATTCACAAATTCTCAAGTATTTTAAAACACAATATGCCTATAAATAATAATTATTTTTAATAATTTCATGCTATTCTTAGTTTTACAATTGGCTTTATTACTGAATCATTATACCAATCGATTTCCTCATTATTACATGTAAAAGGACAACTAAAATTTATTTTCTCATTATATTATGCATGTAAAAAGATAAGTAAAAATTTTTTTTCATAAAAGTCTCATAGTATATTGGTTAGCATGTCTGATGGCTATACCCATGACCGAGATTCAAATCAAGCCAAACAAAACATAAAAACTTTTATCATATTACAAAAGACTTAGAATTTTTCTTTCCAATAACCAGATTAGTAAGCCATGTAATTATTGTTTGATAGTGATAAATGAGTATTCAGATATCCTTAGTCTATAGAAGACAACAAAGACAAATTTTAATCTAATACTTTCAGGCAGTTATCTTTTCTGGCGATAAAAAAAAAATCATATAGGTTAGTTGTTCAGAAGTTTATAGGATATTCAGGGGCCAGAAATATCTGGTTGAGCTTTAATCCAAAAATCATCAAATCCATCAATCTGTTGCAGAATTGAATCATATCTAGCCTAATGAGTAAAATCTTTTTTACTGCTTCTTTTTGGAAAGCTGTTTTATCTTTACCTCAAAATTTAAAAATTAAATTCTGAACCTATTATTTCCAAAAAGAAATATTCAATAAAAAATTAATGATTTGTTTACAAAATAAATATACAAAATAAATAAACAAAAAGAAAGAAATATTCATTATCATCTTTAATACAGTTTTTAAAGGGGGGAAAATAGACATATAAAATAATTGAAATAATTATTCAAAAAATAAAAATATATTAATTTTATATAAACATAAACAAAACAATAAATGTACTTCGTGCCTTGAGTTTGGTCGCAAATATGAGATAATCATAAAATAGTAATATATGAGGAAGAAGCCAAAAAAGTAATTTTAAAATTTTTTTTGCCTTTTAAAATGTCTCTTTGTAAATTTTATTTTTTATTTTTATATGAAGAAAATATTTTAAAAGTTAAAACAAAAGACAATTAAAATATAACCCAGGTATTCTTTGCTACTTTAGCAAAAAAAAAAAAAGTGTTTTTAAGAGCTAAACCTGGTATACTTTGTATTTATAATAAGTATCAATGAAATCAATATCTGGCGGAGGATACTTTGATTGGTGACTGGAGCTTCCGCTACTGCAATGAGGATAACTATTATGGTAGCGAGATTTATCGATATTCTGACATGGCTGTTAAAAAAAAAAAAAACATAAAATCAGTAACATTAATTGTAATAAGAATAGTAAAAAAAAAAAAAACTTAACAAATTAATATACATTTACTAAAAATAAAGTAGAAATTTGTGCAATGATTAACATCAGGCAAACAAAAAACACAGTGCAAAGAAACAAAAAAAATTAAAGCAAAGCAGCTTTACAAATAAAAATTATTATGAAATATTAAAAATCATATATCTTGCCATATAATCTGATACCAGTCAACTAATGAGATGCATGACAAAGAGATTCATGAATTTAAACTTGACGAATCAACACATATATAAAAAAGTTTATCATAGAAATGTGGAGTTGTTTAAGAATCATCCCAGAACATATGTTAAAATATAAATGTATGTATAAAAATAGATTTCTTTAAAAATTTTCAAAATGATATCATTTGTATTTATAAAAATAAAGGAGTTTCATATAATGGGAATGTAATCACTTGATAGCTAGTTAGTTATATGGTTTTTTTTCATCAAATAAATATAACAATTCATCAATTGTTAAAACAGGGTTTCTTTAATATAAATAAAATAAATTAATAACTAAATAATTATTGCCAAGCGCTTTCAACTCTTATGAGTCCTTATTAAGGCAGTGTAAAAATTCTATTTTCTGCCTTGATAAAGACTCATAAGACTTGAAAGTGCTTGGCAATAATTATATATATATTCAGTGTGATTGTGTAAAATAATATATAGTATTATATTTATGCAGATGCAATATAAAAAAATATTTTGAAATGCCACAACAATTACCTCCATTTATTTGCCCAAACTATTTACAATATATAATTTTTGTATGGATACAATAGGAATGCAAAAAAATAACAATCTCAATACAGAATTTTTCCAAAGTAGCACACATACATACAGCTACATTACAAATAAAATAATTTCACTAATCAAATAATCATGCTTCATGTAACAGAAAATATTATTAATTGAAGAATTTAGACATGTTCCACATGCCATCTTTATGTCTGCATGTTTATAGGTAGCAGAAAAAAGAAATGTTGCTAAAGAACAAGAATTAATGATAGTTATTAAATGAATTTTAAGTAATATAAGGCTACAACATAATATAAACTTTAACACACAATCATCAATTATCTGTCAAATGATTCTACATCTCAATCTAGACTAGTTTTAATAGCAATTTTAGTATTCAGTAACTGTTAAACTTAGCATGAATAATAGACCTACTTCTAAAAAATAAGTATCAAGTTTCTTGCAAATATGATTTGAATAAGATTTTAACCAAAGATTGTATTAGTTTATGAGCTGTCCAACAATATGCACTTGGAAGTGCCCATATAGCATGAACTCTGGTATTCTGATCTCTAACTATAATATAATCTATTAAGTAATATTATTTTTGAGTGTGGATGCATCTATATTCTTTTATATAATTTTTTCTTTCTAAACAAAATGTTTGTGATATGCAATCCATATGTCATGCAAAAATTCAATAACAGTTAATCACTTGAATTTTTAGCACTAACATAATTATTTCTACAACTTTTTATCAACATTTATTGTATATATCAACACATACATCAAATTCTCCAGTAAAAAAAAAAAAAAACTTTTTAAAAAAATATTGATAAATTAGCTTTATCCTGGAAAAAATAAAATATTTCTTTAAATATTATTAGAATACTGGAGCTTATAAACTAATAGGTATTACTGTACATATCAAGTTTTAATATCATTAGTCTTTCATGAATACATCTAGAAATTCTAAGAAAATGCTAAAGACTTTACAGAAAGTACAATATCATCTAGTCTCCTTTCACTTGTTGATCTCCTAAAACAAAACTTGTAATCATCTACATCTAAAAGACAAATTTTAATAATAGCAGCTATATCAATCTTAAATCTGAATACACACTCAGATTTTAAAGAGTTTGCATTAAGTAAAGTTCACATAAGATATAGGTTTTTAAAAATATCTAATTAGAGTACATTGTTTATTTTAACTCTATGAAAATTTAATTACTGTTCATGTAATTTAATATTTAAAAACATTACATCTGTTAATGCTAGATAGATATAAAAGTATAAAAAAATATCATTATATGTCTTTCGAAAATGATAAGTGTAGTTTAAGAACATTGCATCTGTTACATGTTAGATAGATACAGAAGTACTAAAAAAAAGTTGTACATGCAGTTAAGATTGTTTGAAAAAATAAAAGAAAAACTACTTTAGGAAAGATATATATTCCTAAAATTGACATCAATTCAATTTTGACTCCAATGTAAAATTTATTTTTAATTAAAGACTGAAAGTTCATCTTTCACAATTTCAGTAAGCCCCAATTTGAAAAAATAAATAAATTAATTAAAAATTCATAACTGAACATAAGTTTGTTACATAGGCAATACTATGAATCATCTCTCAGATATATTCTTCTCTAAAACATTTAGTCAATTGCGTGATTACTATTGCAGTGAAAGCAATATACTTTTAATAATAGTTATTAAATAAACGTTTTATTTTAAATAGCCCCAAAGCAGAAGTTAATATCTGCAACAATTATATATGATAAAATGAAAATAATTGATTTAGCAATGAAAAAAAAATCATATGCCAGGCAAATATATTTCATATACTCAACTATATTCGCTCTGAAATCCGGCATTCCATATATACTTAAAAATTATTTTGTGCAGCTTTTCTCAAATAGAAAAAAATATTTGTGTAAAAATATAAGAATAATAAACAAATTAAAAATACACATAATTATGATGATGTGTCAAAAAAAAACTATTTCTTTCTTAATTATAAAAGTTCTAAAAAGTGGCATTTTTACTACATACTGCTTGCTGGTCATAATATAAACTTCTAGTAGATGCAATAAATGTTTTTCTTTTAAATTTTTTTTCCTATAATCATTGGCACTTATTTATTCATTAAAGACTTTGTCAAGATATATTAATGCAATCTAAATTTCTTACTCATAAAATCATTTCCAAATTATCAATCTGTAAAGAATTCTCTTAATTTTTTTTTTCATACAGTTCACTTAACTGAAAGCTTATTCATAGTCAGTGCTAGGTAATATAAATATTAATCCATTATCCAACAGTTTTGCAAGGTCTCTGAACTATTCATTCTCAAATTTCCTGAAAATTTGATTAAGACATTTTCTTTCACATTTTCTGGACAACAAACTTAAAAGTATTGTAGTGACAAAAAATAAATTTCCTATTGCTTTATTGCATGAAGCAATGTTTATAACTTATTTTGGCCATGAATATGAGGGAAAACCTCGAAAGTACTAGGCCTAAATTAATTTGATTTAATTGTTTTTGGTTACTACTTACAGCTTCTTCTTCAGCGGGTAAATCGCTTTTATATACATGAGAGTTCATAAAAAGTTCAAGAGCTGGAAATGGCAGAATTGGAATTGATCTGAGGATCTTATACCACAGAATCTTAAACTCTACCATTATATTAAATCATGCAGAACATTTGTGTGATTTGAATCTCAATTTAGAAAAAATCTTTAAATTTTGTCAAAAAAATTAATATTAATCACCAAAAAATATAATTTTCAGCAATTGATCCTATATCCGAAATGCAGCCAGTGCTTACATTTCTTGGAAACCTATTATCTGGGTAGATATGCAACAGAAATATACAATGTGATAAGAGCCATATATCTACAAAATCAATTTCTTGTAATTTTGTGGAGCTTTAACTTTTTCAATCCATTGAACTGAGTTTCTTGTTAATTGGCTTAATTTTAATCAATTTGCCCCATACCAGATGGTATGCATCAAGAGATGTTAGATCTCTCTTTTGGAGCAACATGGAAAATAAAGTTGGCTATGACATAATATCGGTTAATGTTTCATAAAGTATTCTAAATTTAAAATTGTTCAAATTTTTATAACAATTTTTTTTAAAATCAGATTAATATTTTCTTTTCAGAACAAATTATATTAGGAGACTATAGGTTTGAATAATAACTTGCAAAGCAAAATGTTTTGAAAGCCAAGAGTTTATCAGGGCCTGAATGCTACTATAATCATATTCAAAACTCAATAATTCTATAAAAATTTATTTTGATATAGATTTATAAAATATAATTTTTAGCAGAGTTTCAATATCCCTTAATAATTTTTACTTCTTTCCACATATCCTAATCTCTAAACCTTTATTATACAGAATGATATTACTGTATTAGATATAGGATTTCACATTCTGTTGAATTGCAACACCATTATTTTCAATTAACACCTCAAATCTAAACAAACGTGAATATGACTATTTTTTTGATATCAAAATATTTCTTTGTAAGTCCTTTACTGGAGTTACAATTAAAAAGCTACAATGTTCATCGAATCATAAAATATCACATACAATTTTGCAATTAAAAGCCAAACTAGACCTATAGTTAAAATAAATTATTAAATAATAATCACTAAAAGATTGATAGTCTCTTCATTGATTAACATGCATAATCTTGCTGGCACACTTTCTCATATTACACTTTTTCCCAACAATAATTTCTATAATTTAAATACATAATGGTTATTTTTTCTTCTTTTTTTTTTTTTTGGAATGAGTACAAATATTACCTATGTTCATTAATTTCTGAAATAGTGTACAATAATTTATTCTAATGGCTCTAGCAGCAGACTATAAGTCAACACTTAAATTTCACTATAATTAGAATTTTTGCTTTCAGCATTAAATAGCCTTCTTAAGTATTTTTCCAGTGTTTTATATTAAATATTTTCAAGCCATAATGCATCAATGGATTTTTTTCTTTATAATTTTTGGACTCTCAAAGTAAATATTATTTAAAGGATGTCATTTCAGAAAATCCAAAAGTTCAGACATCATTTGACAATTTTCTAGTTAAAAAGTCACTTAAGGCATTTGCTTTTTTATAAAATCAATAATCAACTCTGTTTGCATTTACATAAAAAAATTTTTTTAGGTAATGCAATATGAGTTAGTGATCTTACTGTATCAATTTTATAAATGTAAAGCCGTTTAGATTTAAATGAAACAATAGTTGTTATTTTTTAGCACAAAACTTCTCATTTTCTGCTTCTTTTTCTGAGCATTAAATAAAATTATACATAAAAATAGAAATTAATAATTTTTATATTCAGTCAGTCAGAAACCCATTTCTGAATGTTTGGCATTATATATAAATTCTATTACCAATATTATAACAATATTCTTAGATATATTTCAGAAAACAAATTTCTATATCCTCAATTATTCAACTGGTCAGACCAAAAAAATCCTGTTCTGAATTACATCTGCCATTATCGTATTGCTTATACAATGATTTATTATTTGATTTTTTGTGAAGATTTTACTTTTTTGTGTGCACTTGATGATTTGCTTTGTGTAGCATGCATATTTCATAGAAAATATAGATATTCATTTTAGCTAGATTTCAATAGGTACATATGTGAATATACAGTCTTTTTTATAACTGCATTACTCTATTTTTGTGTTAAATATTTTTATTAAAATCTTCATAGATAAGTGCATATATATTAAAACATAAATAAGGTTTAATTTTATTTATGCTAAAGCATACTATAAAAGAATTTAAATGAAATACTTGCGATTACTGTGGTGTAAGAATGGGTGTATAAAATATTAAGATTATAAATAAAGTCATCATCATCATCATCAACCATTATCAATCCATTGCAGGATGAAGGTCTCTCCAAGTTTAATCCATCTTCTCCGATCTTTAGCTTCTTTTCTCCACAACATCCCTGCACATTTTCTTATTTCATCCATCCATCTCACATGTGGTCTCTTTCTGGGTCTTTTACAATCTCTTGGAATCCAGTTTAAAATTTCAATTGTCCATCTATTATCATCTCTTCTAACAATATGTCCAGCCCAACTCCATTTCAATCTTTTAATTTTTTCAATAAGGTCAGTAACACCTGTTTGTTGTCTTACCCATACATTGCGTTTTCGATCTCTTCTTGTTACTCCCAACATACATCTCTCCATACTCCTTTGAGCGGTTTGAAGTCTCTGTATTGCTCTTCTATCAAGTGTCCAAGTCTCAGATCCATAAGTCAGAACTGGTAAAACACATTTGTTAAAAACCATCCTTTTCAAACACATAGGCATATTTCCTTTTACTATTAAGTTATTTCTACCAAAAGCACTCTAACCAAGTTTAATTCTATGATTAATTTCCTCCATTATGTTTCCATCTGTATTAATAATCTGACCAAGGTATTTGTAACTGTTAACTTCTTCTAATTCTTCATAATCAATCTTTATTTTCATATTTTGAGCAAATCGATTAAACATTACTTTAGTCTTTTTAACATTTATCATAGTCCTACTTTTCTACTTTCATCTGCTAAATCCTGCAACATTTCCTGCAGCTCTGAAGCATTATTTTCAAAAACAACTACATCATCTGTGAAATCTAAATGACTTAAATACTCTCCATTTACTTTCACTCCTTTAGTTTCCCATTTTAATCCACAAAATACTTCTTGCAGCACTGCTGTAAAAAGTTTTGGAGATATGGAGTCACCTTGTCTTACACCTTTCTCAATGTTGATTTTTCCAGTATCATTATGTAATCTAATTGTTGCTGTTGCATTTTTATAAATATTCTTTAAAATATGACAATATCCTGGATCTATACCTTGATGATCCAATGCTTTAATCACTGAAGAAATGTGTATAGAATCGAATGCCTTTTCATAATCTACAAATCCAAAACATAATAACAACTCATATTCATTTGTCCTTTCTATGACTTCTCTCATTACCTGGATATGATCTATTGTACTAAAACCACTTTTAAATCCAGCTGGTTCTCTTGGTTGGTGGAAATTCAAAGTTCTCTGTAGACGAGTTGTAATTATCTTGGTAAAAATTTTATATAAAATTGATAAAAGGCTGATAGGTCTGTAATTTCTAATATCTTCTTTATCAGCTTTTTTAAATATTAATATTATTACTGCATTCTTCCAATCTTCCGGTACATCTTTATCATTTAGACATTTGGTATATAACTTTGCTAAAATTGTTTCTATTTCTTCACCTGCTTCTTTTAATATATCAATTATAATTCCATCATTTCCTGGAGCCTTTCCTTTCTTCATACATTTAATTGCATGTCTCACTTCTTCATTTAAAATTCTGGGCAATTCGGAAGATGTAATAGATATAGGAGGTACTTGTTCTTTATTACTATATAATTCTTGATAAAAATCTTCTACCAATTTCATGATGTCATCTCTCTTTTTAGGAATAATTCCATCTTTTTTTCTTATTGCAGATATAAATTTCCTACCAATACCAAAATGTTGTTTAATATTCTTGAGACTTTTACTTTCTTCTACAGCTTTCCTTATACTTTCTTACATCATTTTCAACTCTTTTCCGTACCATTTTACAAAATTCGAGATATTCAATTCTTTTTAATACATCATTTTTGTATATCTTCATATTCCTTCTTTTCTTCATAAATTCTCTAGTCTCAGTAGAAATTTTATTAGTCAATTGCTGCTTTTTTCTACAGCTATCTTTGTTGCAGTTTTTAAAAGTGTATCAGTTATTTTCATATTAATTTCATTCAAATCTGAATCATGTTCAAAATCTCCTAAAACTTGAAACCTATTTGTAAGTTCTAATTTAAATTCATTAGAATGTTTCTGAAGATTAGGAATATCAACTGTAAATATTGTTTTTCTTAATAATTTTTGTCTCTCTAGTTTTACATTAACACGTAACTTACACCTTACTAATCGATGATCATTTCCTGTGTTAAATTTATTAAGAACATTACAATCTTGAAATATGTATTTTCTGTTAGTCAAAATATAATCCAATTCTGCTGTACCTTCATTTGGATGTTTCCATGTCCATTTCCTTTTAACATTTTTCTCAAAAAATGAATTCATAATATAAAGTTTTTCTTTTTCTGCAAACTCCACAAGTCTATGTCCTCTCTCATTTCTATTACCATAACCAAAATTACCTACAACAATTTCATCTTTCATTTGTCTACCTATTCTAGCATTAAATAAAGTCATAAAATATGCTAAATTTTTTATCAGAAACAAAAAAAAATTAGATATTGTAAGATCTGCATGATAAGAAGGCAATATATAGTGAAAAGACGTATAAATTACAGGCCTGTCTGGAGTAGCAGTAGAAATAATGAGAGAGATATTGCTTGGGATACAAAAAAATTATAAGAACATTCTTGGAAATATTAGATCAATGAATAAATAAAAGATTTCTGATTGTCAAACTTAAAGCAGTTATTCAGGTACACAATAAATGTCAACTATTGACAATGACTGATAACAAGGCAAAAAAAAAAAAAAATGTAAAAAAAAAAAGTGAAAAAGGACTTGGAAAAAAAAATGGAATGCTATAATGTAATAAAAAATAATAATAAAGTGATAAAAAAATGCACATTAAGGATATGAAATAGTAAAAGTGAAAGATCTGATAAATTTTAGTAAAGATAATAACATAATAATAATAAAAATATTGTTCAAATATCTTAAAAGGTGGATTTACACATGAAAAATTATTGGGAACAAGAATATTGTATAAAGAAGGGATTGAACTCAGACTTTCAAGCTACCTACATCTATACATATGAAAAAGATAAATGACCTCCAATATAGTATTTCTGTGCAGAACCATCAGTTGGTCCAGACCATCATCTCCCACACATATATGTATCCAGTGCTCAGTTTATATAAAGATAGCTTCAATCCTCTCCCTTCTCCAACTCTTCAACCATTCATATCACTGAAAATCTGATGATGGAGTGCTCAAAGCCTTTCATGTGTCGATCTATTAAAAATATTACAACCTTGAAATACATATTATTTACTAATCAAAATGTAATCAACTCTGCTACACCTTCCATTTGGATGCTTCCACATTCATTTCTGTTTGGCATTTTTTCTCCAAAAAAAATCATAATATACCATTTATTTTGCCAACTCCACAAGTCTATGCTCTCTCATTTCTGCACCATAACCAAATTTAGCTACAGTCTTTTCATCTTTCAGTCATTTATCAATTCTAGCATTGAAAATATTGTTTGGTCTGATTAAAAACATTTTGTACATTCTTGTAAAAATTCTCTACTTTTTCATCACAAATGAGAACTTGATGTGGCATAAACTTGAACTACAATTGGTATCTTTCATTAAAATGAATAATTAACTTTGTTACTCTATCTGATATACCATCAATAATATATACAATGTTGTTCTTTCTTCTTTACTTATAATGGATCCTATTCTACTTGTGCTTCTAATATTTCTGTCTTTGTAATAAAGTACATGTCCACTTTTAAATCAAATGTTTCTTCATCTTTTGTAGTAACTTCACTTAGTCAAATCTTTGTGCAATCTTCTTTCACTTGATAGTGATCTGGAACTTAAATAAAAGACTATCATTGTTTGCATTTACAATCAGGGGATTCTTAACTCCCTCCATATGTGCACAGATATATTATAATTGATATCTATCCATAAATGGTTCATACAAACAATCTGTGTAAAAAAAAACTGATAAATTATTATTTCAAAAAATTGGTCAATTGATGGTAAAAAAAAAATAATAATAATAATAATAAAAGTCTTGTTCAATGCTTTGATTGGGATGATAAACATGGAATAATGATAATTAAGAAGAGAAAAATAATCAAAGATTTAAAGGTGTGTATAATTGAAAAAAGAAATGGAAAAATAAATTGGAAGTTTAAAATTAACAATGTAGAAGTGTTGAAAAAATTAATTAAAAAAGCATTTATTATGAAAATTATAAGAAATATTATTAGATTAGATTTATATTTTGAGATAAAAATATGTTAAAAGAAACGATCAGCAGTAAAAAAAAAAAAAAAGAAGTTGATAGGTGATTTTAAGAAAGAGTAAATTATAAGCATTTAAAAAGAAAGCAATTAATAGAATGACATAAAGAAATGGTCTGATTTAGTGTGTGAGACTTGTCACTAATGATGATGTATCTTTATAATCAAAAAATAAAACTTTAGTTTTAATTAAAGTTTTTTTCATTCTATTTTACTTTCTTGGGATAATGTTTGTATCCATTTTTAAAATAATATTTAGTGATTAAAGATGATGATAAGAATAATATTTATAGCTTTCTTGCAATACGTTCCTAAGAAAATTATTTTTAAAAAGTCAATGACTGAAGTTTTTCTTACTTTTTTTTTTTTTTACTTACTTTATTGCAAAAAAAAAAAAAAAAAAATTAAAAAAAAAAAAATTAAAATCTTATTTAAAATAATAAGACAATTTTTTGTTATAGCTCATAGAAATAAATTAAAGAAGATAAATGAAAAAAAAAATGTATTTAATCACAAAGGTATATTATTTTTTCATTAACTTATTCCTTAAAAATAAGCTACAATTCTATGTAAATTTGAAGTTTTTAATTGATCAGAATATATCTTTCACATTAATATAATATTATTTTAATGGTAAATCAGTGCTTGATATATCCGTGTAAATTTGGATTTTTTTTTTAAGCAGGTCTGCAACACATTTTCCATGTAATATATTTTCCATGTAACACATTTTCCATGTAATATATTACTTCAACGGGAAATCAATGTCTGATATATCATTTCATTGTAAAGTATATTTTTTTTGAAACATAACTACAACATATATCAACATATATCTGTATAAAGTAAGACTGTTTAATGTGTCATTTATAAAATATCATATAATTTCTTTGAAGGCAATGCTGCCAATTAATTTAACAGTTAACTATTGAATTAAAAATATAGCAATATATGTAGTATTTAGATTTTGTTAATAAACTATATTTCATCAAGTATGCTAAAGCTAAAGCTATCACTTTTCTCCAACTCATTATCCTACATTTTTATATTCACATTAACAATCTCACCATTAATTTTATTTAATATCATACACTTAATACATAATTTACAAACAGTAAATATTCTAACATATTCAATTAAGATGGCAAAAATATTTATTCTATATAATATTTTTATAAATTTAACAAATAAATAAATTTTAACATAAGAAAGATGATTACATATAATATGACTTAAAGAATCATAATACAACATGTATTTCTTTGCAATCAAAGCTCTCAATCAATTTAAACAGCTAGCAGCTATAGAATAGAAAAATTATCATTCATTAATATAATAATTGATGATTTTTATATTCTTATCACTTAATCCTATCACTGGTTTTCCAGCATAAAAACTGTTACTCGTCCAGCGTTGTTAGCTGAGAGGTCATCGCAGCGGCCTTGCAAGCAAGTAATTGGTTGCAGACGGTTGTGGGGTCGCCTCCCGGCCGATGTTATGACATATAAAAAAAAAAACTGATACCTATAAACAAATTAGAAATACCGAATAACTTGGTCATTTATATGTAAGTAATTGCATTATATATTTACACACATAAGATAGAGTGCACCATATAAATAATAATAATGATGATGCTGATAAAATCACAAATAAATAAAAAATATTACATTTCCTTATTAAAACTGAGATAATTATAAATAAGTAATTTCATTATATATTTATACATATGTGTACGAGTGCATATGTATATAATAATAAAATCACAAGTAAATAAAAAATAATATTACATTTCGCAATTATTCTGCTAATCATTTTAAATTTTTTTAAAAATATTTTGTTTATATCTTATTTATTTATTAAAGATATTTTTTTTATCTGAAAAAAATATTCAGTTGTTTCTCAAAATCAATTTTAAAATAATTGTGTCATGCAAATTTGTTTCCACTTTGCTATTATTGACTTCAAATTATTTTTATAAAATTTATAATTGGCAATCAACTTTCCACAAGGGCAAAAAAAAAAACACATGTATATGGACTATCTGTGTGCAGGTTTATATATATTGTAAATAAAATTTATTGAAATTTTGTAGTTGCGTGCTGACAGTAAGTACATTGTTATTATTATATCTTTATAATTTGCACTACAAAAAATTAGCATACAGCACTGATATACTGAATACTAATGAAGTTATTATTATGTTAATAAGCCATTATTATGTAAATGAAATGGTAGTAAAGAGCCAGTAAGCTGTAAAAGACAATGAGAGAAAAACATGAGTTAAGTCTGTTTTATAAGCAAAAACTAGTGGCTTATGGTGAAGACTGATTAAATTGGATGTAAAGTCATGTAAGTTTATATTTGTGTACGGAGAAACTTAGTAATGCAAACATTATTATTATTGCTGTGTGTGGAGGTAGCTTATTCCCACATGACAATAAATATTAATAATTTTCAAGAGTAAAGTAAACTCTACCAATAATTATACTTTAATTATTTCTTTAAAAGTGAATAAACTTGTTTTTTTGCATTTTAGAATGCCTTAATGTTTATTTAATTTATAAGTGATGCCTACCTGGCGAGTATCACATTAAGATATCCCCAAGTACACAGTAGACTGTCTACAGTTATGTGACCCTAAAAGTCCTGAAGAAGTTCCATATCAAGACTTATTAAAAAAACATGTCTACATTTTTGAATGAGAAAATAGTTACCTCACATGTGAAACATTGTCAATTTGCCTCTGAGCTAGAAGATATGCTGCTAGATCAATTATTGCTTAGAATGTCAGATCACAATTTTAGAAAAAAATTACTGAGTCAGCCGAATCTGATGTACATGATAGCAATTGAAAAGTGCATTGGACAAGAGGCTATGCTAGACAATGCATCAGAATTCCAATCTTCAATTGTAAGGATAATTTAACCTGTTATTGCTGTGGTGTAAAATGTCATGTTAAAATTTTTTTGTAAATTTAAAATGGAAAGGTGTTACATTTGTGATATAAAAGGACATTTAGCTCATGTCTATCATCACAAAGACAAGAGTGCAAAAGCTAAATCAAGCAAATATCTTAACTCGAAAGGTGGAGCAAGAAGTAAAGAAGATGTCAGGAAGATTAATGACACTGATAATGGCAGCATTATATTAGATGTAACCATCTGTCAACAGCAATTTGGGATGATCATTGCTATCATTAAAAGATTGGAATATTATTAGTAGTAAAAATAAACACAAGATGACATTTGAAAAGCACACATATATTGATTATAGATGTAAATGGAAACAAGATAGACATAGTAGTAATATGATGTACCTGTAAAATTTAATGCCAGGATTAAAGGTCTATCCTTATTTATAGTAAAAAGCAATATAAGACTACTACTGGGAGAAACTGGTATCATCCATTGGGAATATGTCTCAAACTGTAGTGGAAGTTTACAGAAGTAATCTTTATTGATACTGTGAATTCAGAAAATTTGAACAGCACTAAAGTTGCCAAATTTGACTAACAAAGGCCACAAATATAAAGATTTGAAAAATTGGGTTAGACTAGAATGGCCTAAAAGTCAACCAAATTACATTATAAACCCTATCTGAAATGCTCATCAATGGCCAATATGCTCAAACCAACTGAGAGTGATAAGCAGGTGTTCCAACTGCTACATAATAGTAATCCAGGCAATGTATGTATGAATGCCTTAGTATGATCTTATGTTTGGTGGCCTAAATCTAATCAAAGATTGAGCAGATAGTAAAAAACAATTCCAAATGCTGGTCTATAGTAAATTTGCCTAAAAAGATATTTTAAACTTGGAGTAGAGTCTAAATCTCATTGACAGAGAGTTCATGTAGATTATGCCGATCAAATGAAAGAATATCTGTTTCAAACAGCTGCTGGGACAAATACAAGCTTGTCCAACATTAGTACGGAGTATACAATTAGAGCCCTTCAAGAACATTGTTAGCCAAGGTTATACAGAAATTCTGATGATCAACAATGAAACTAAATTTACCTCTCTAGAGTTTAAAAATATTTGGTGGATAAAAAAAAAGCTATATTTTTAGTCCAGCCTATCATCCAGAATCAAATAGGTTGGCTGAGAAGACAGTACAACAGCTAAAGTCAACACATAAGATTTAACATCATTTAAAGATTTAAAAAAAAGCATTGGTAGAAGCGATGTTTTTTCAACTTCACATCAAATGTGTCAATTATGAAAAAGTCAGCATAATTGTTATTGCAGTGAAGAAGTCATAGTCACCTCTCAAAATTATTGCCAGCTGATAACATTACTAATAATACCACTTTAGAAAGGAGGAATTCTAGAAATGACTTTGGAAAAATGTAAAATTGGTGAACAAGTTGAGCGAGAGATATATTAAAAAGGAAATGAATTTCTGGTGGCATAATTACATAGTTTCTAAAGTAATTAGAGTAATCAAGCTTGATATGGACTACTTATGGGGAGACATATATGATTTTGTTAGGTAGATTTATCACATGTAGTTATTGGCCAATTTCCATTAGCCAATACAAATTTTGAGTCTGGTAAAACTAAAGCACATGCAGATACTTCCTCAGAGGATCAAAACATAAAAATGCCTAGTGTCACTTAAGCTGTTGAAGCAAAGACTCAATCAAACGATCATATGGCAGGATTGAAGAAGAATGCTTCGTCATCAAGATGCTGATCATGACCAAGAAAGACTTACACTTCCACTTTTAGATGTACGAGAAATTATAAAAGACAAGAGAGACTAAAGAGAGAGGGAGATGTGGACTGCCTATATGCACATTTACATATATTTATTGTAAGTAAAGTTTATTGAAGTTTTATAGTCACATAACTGATAGTATATTATTAACATTTCTATTGTAATTTGCACTATAAAAATTAGCACGACACCATTATTATGCAAATGAACTGACAATAGAGAAACAGCAAGCTGTGAGAGACACAGAGAAAAAAAACATGAGTTAAATCTGAGCTATTTTATAAGCTTACTAATGTACTGATAAGCAAAAGCTAATGGCTTACAGTGAAGACTGATAAAATCAGACATAAAGATAGCATGTTAAATTTTATACTTGTATGTGGAAAAACTTAGTAATGGAAACTTATAAATATGTGGATTATATTATTATTATAGCTGTGTGTGGAGATAACCTATTCCCACACAACAATGTATATTAATAATTTTCAAGAGTAAACTCTATCAATAATGATATTTTATTTTAAATCTTTATAAATGAATAAACTTGTTTGTTGAGTTTTAGTTTGTCTGAGTTTTTGTTTAATTTGTAATTGATGCTTATCCAGCTGGTATTATAATGAGATACCTCTGAGTACACAGCAGGTTGTCAATATTTATGGTAATAAGCCAATGTTCATGATGTTTGCCTTCAGATCTCAAAGTTGATTCAACTTAAAAATATGATTAATATGTTATATACGATCAGTCAATGGCTTCGGATACCTAGAACTTCCTAAGAAGCATTGTTAAATTCCTTCAATTTAATTATCTATATAGCAGATTTACTTAAATGTTAATATATTTTCAAAATATGAAGAGATCTCTACCATTGTGCTTTGTTCTGCTATTTCCATGATTTATGAGCAAATTCAAAACAGCCTACTAAAAATTTTCCAAGCAAATTTAGGTAGCCATGGGCTGGTTAGATAAGAAATATAATAATCATATGATGCAAACTTTATTATTTATGAAGGACACAGCCATTAACCTTTTGATACTGAACCAAGGATTTGCCTTTTTTAAATTTTCAAACTGAATTATGATATTATGAATTAACCGATTTGAAAATCATTTCAAAAATTTGAAATTTACACTTCAAAGATAAAAGCTAAAACAATTCATTATATGAAATTTTAAATTCTGACTGAATAATATATATTTAAAAAAATCATTATAATGCCAATATTATCAGAAGAAAATCATATAATGTGTTCATTTAGTTTTAAAGAACAATACAGAGATATCACAATCTGCTTCATTTCATTTCTATAATTAGTTGCTTTTGCAATAAATACTGTCAAATTATAATTATAGGAAGATTAAAAAAACATAATACAAAAATTACAAAATCCAATTTTAGATGACAAGTTTGCAAAAATAAACAAGAAGTCAAAAGATTTACATTTGGAAAATAATTATATTATATTTAATACTACATAAGAAATATATTTCAAATGAATATTAAATAATCCATGTAAAAGTGCAATAAAAGCTGTCTTTTAAATTACACAAATCAATTTTGTATTTGAAAATTGCAACCATTAATAAAATCAAGATTTGCCTAACTACAAATATATACAAATTAAAAGAGATAAATTGTGAAATAATGAATAATATTTCTGTAGTGTAATTTTTAAAAGTGAATAGAAACCAATCCCTACCTTATGTGAGAGTGGTGTAGTGAAAATTACACAACAGAAAGTAAATAAAAACCAGTCCCTACCTTGTGTGAAAGTAGTGTAGTGAAAATTACACTACAGAAATATTATTCATTATTGGATAATCTCTAGTCTAATGAATGATTGATAAAAATTATTAATATATTTTCATTAAGTGATTTGTATCAAAGGTGTGAGGGCAGCAGAAAATGTTCATCTTATGGATCAAACACCTTTTCACATGTCTTTAGGCATATGTTTATAATTACATTCCTCTACAAGATGTTAAAAGATGATAGTAACCAGTCCCTACCTTGTGCGAGAGTCTTGTAATGAAAATTACACTAAAAAATATTCAATATTGAATAATCTCTAGTCTAATGAATGACTAATAAAAATTATTAATAAATTGTGAAGTTCACCTAAAAAATCCTGAATATTTCAAATAATTTAGATCATACCAGGCTTTCAGAATTTTTCAACTGCATGTTTTATGTGATAATATAGTTTCAATTAATTCTATAGATATTATGAATAATTATTATATACTGTACCAGTCAGCATTGTATGTTCACCTAACAAGATCTAGAATCTGAGCAAAAGTACCCTAAATCCACTCATGCCCAAGATACACAGGTCATGAGCAATTATGGGTTATGCCCTGGTTCCATTCTCTAAAACTATAACATGATAAAAAACATTTACAGATGAATTTTAATCATTCCAGTCCCGGAGACAAAGCAGAAAGACAAAAATCTACAGGGAAAATGTGATATTAATTAACTTCAAATCCTTAATAAGGAATAAGAGCTTCATGATTATACTGATATTTCACTAGTAATGGGGTTAATGAAATGCAATAGATTAGCATAAGATTAAACAGAGTCTGAATTATATAATGCAACCCATTTAACAATGTGTATGCATAAAACAACACTAAAACAAAGACTGATTAAATAGTAATTGGTTATGAAATGTTAATAATTTATTAATATAATTAATGAAGGATCGAATATTTAAGTAACGATAATATAAACTTAATAAATACAAATGAAATTATTTACACATGACATCAAAACTAATAGAATCTGGGGTTTATGTAATAAATAGCAATGATTTCTGTATTCTACAAATTACATAACATTACTTTGCATTATAGAATATAGATTACAATGATTAAATAATATATAAATGGAAATGAGTAGATAATGGATACTATAACATATACTCAGGACAATGCGGCTTAATATGCTAATGGCAGGAGTTTAAAGACATTACATGGTTTATTTGGTTAATAATTATATGTTACATCAATCATATGGAATGAAAAGCATTTATTTGTGTATTTAATTAAATCATTCTGATTTGACAGAATTTACTAAATGTTGTTTATTGCATACCTAAAGATTGTTTAAATAAGAGGGCAGCTGCATTTCTAACATATAAAATAATAAAAAAGAAAAAAGATGGTTGACAGAGATCACAACCTTACGACTTATAGATAGATTAGGCAGTATAAAATATTAATCAAAAATTTGCGGTGCTGACTAAAATGATAGCATTAGAAATATTAAGTTCGCTGTAGGACGAGAGGCTTCATCAATTATAATGAATGTGAAAAATCTGCCTGTACTTGTGACAGGGCGATATTTGAAAAAGTGGTTAGTAGGGGATGTCATGATTCAGTTTTTCCGATGTTATCCCATGCAGAGCCTCGCTACAACCTGACATTATCCTGAAGTTGGTGCTTCCAAACTCCATTGCAGGACAAGCCATACGAAAATGATCTGGGATCTCCGGATTTTAAATTTGACAAAGCAAGAAATATGAAGTTTTATGTTATCAGGAGTAAGCAACGCTAATAAGATTCAGGTCCTTAATGACGATGATATGTTAACTAAAGCCCTCCTAAATTAATATCTAGCATAATGACATGACAAAATTTAACCCATCCTTAAAGGTACACAAATGACCTTAAATATTGATTAGAATGTCAAAATATAAAAAGAGGAAAAATATTGTTTCCTTTCTTAAACAAATATAAGTACGCTTAACGGGTAAATAATTACATAACACAATTATAATGCTGGATGGCATGACAAGCAAATGATTGATTACTAAAAGAAAGATAAGGCCAATAAATTTACTTTAAAGAATATTAAAATTAATTAAATCAATAGCATTAATATGGTAAGAAATTGATATAATAAAATATGACAGCATATAGTCTGCCATTAAGCAAATATAACCATTTAATAATATTATTCAATGGAGCAAACCTTACAATTTTGTAAGAAAACTTACATTTAAGTATTTAACTATCCCATAATATCAGGATGGAGAATTAAAATAAGATCGGTCTGCTAGGTAGAGTCATTAGCATATTACAATCAAATTTAATCAAACACAAAATTATAATAAAATGAAGTTTGCCACATTTAAAATAGTCAGAAATAGTTAAAGTGTGAAACCCAGTAAATACATTTAAAGAATAGAAATCTATAGATTCATGCATCTATATTTTACAAAGAGAGAAAGTCATTAATTTACTATAATTATTATAATCAGCACTACGTCACCAATTATTAAATAGACAGAGAGTTACATTGTAATTAAAACAAATTGTTAAATAAATGGTTTACAGTTTATGTTAGTGGCATGGACAGGATTGCCTTCTGTTACTTGACGACTTGATGGCTGTATGAGATGATATGCATGAGAAATAAAAATATGAAAAACACAGTCAGCAATACAGATAAAATAATGTTTGGCATCTTTGTAGAATTAATTTATCATTTGATTAAAGCAGTTCTTAAGTGTGATGGCATGGTATCATAGTGGTATGGGGTGATCTTGGAAAGAACAGGAAAGTGAATTTCTTCTCTCTACTCAGAAGTCATTTTATCAAAATTTTGAGTAGTGTGGATTCGTTTAGCAACACTTCTCTGAAAAATAACAGCAGAGAAACCTGTATTGAATTTGGTTGTATTTATACACCAACAAAACGTTTTAGAAACTTCTATTACATTGCCACTGGATGTGCATTACGTGGCCTGACTGCATTTATTCTTTGTTTAAAATTTACATTTGAAAGATGACAACGAGATAAGTTCTGGAAAGTATTGTTCTCTTTTATTTCTAAATTGGAAATAGATTCAACAGATATAATTTCCATTAACATTTTGGATTGCTAAAATTTATGTAATTAATGATGACCTTTTTAAATTAAATAAGGTACATTCCTTTTATTTCTTAAGTTTAAGTTATGTTCATTAATGTCCAGAACCTTCTCTGGTATTGCATCAGCTTGATAATATAATATGAATTATATAAATGATATAAATACACAATATATTTTTAAAAAATGTATAAATATTATTTACATTTTTATGTATCTGTAATATATACCCACACATACACGATTATTTGGGGAGGTAGAAATCTTAGATTATTTTGTCTTTATTTAAAATAACTGTTTAAAAGTTACAAAAATGAGGGGTAATCGCATGTATATGTGTGTACTTACACTCTCTGGTGATTAAATGTGTACAGAACTGGGTTTGAACTTCTAGTCTAAAGTTACTAATATCACTAGACAGGGAAGCAAAATATGTATGACAGATTTTACTGCTACAATTCGTGTTTGTAATATTTTTTATATTTATACTTGGCGTGACTTGTTACTATTTATAGAAGCTAAACCCTAATTAAATTCTGAACATTATATATATGAAGATATAATATAAACTAATTAATTGTTTAAATCAAGATAAATAACAACTGTTATATGGATGTAAATACTTTATATATGGCGATCTCACTTCAGAACGAATACTATAAATAATGAATAATTCAAAGGTAGGGCAACAAAACTGCTACGAATGTAAATTTGATAATCAGGCGATGTTTTATCACATAGGTATTCTAACTTTTGAAAAAAAATGAGAGCGAGATAAAAAACTGAAAAATAAAGAAAGGTTGGAATCAGAATTTTTTATCATGATTAATGCAGAGAAATGACTGATGGCATGGGAAGCTCACTTTATCAATCCTATACCAATCTAAATAATTGGGGAGTGGAATAAAAAGAAATGGAGAATAGGAAAAAAAATATATTAATTTAGTAGTAAATGTCAATAGTAATTATTCATGAATTAAGAAAATAATAACTTTTGTGCATCTTTCATTCAATTATATATTGTTAAATTCACGCACTAAATTATCTTAAGATAAAATTAGATTCTAGGCAATAAAATAAGATTAAATGTAGTTTAAAAATCAAATTAAAAAACAACCACACACACAATACTTAGTAAATACATGTAAATGAATGTGAAGGCTAAACGTATCATGTCTATTTGATATACTTAATTTGTAATTTTGAATTTGTTTTCTCTAGCAAATAGCGACGGAATAATTTTAAAGGTAACTTTTAAAAAAAAAAACTTATTATAGTTAACTTTAAACCAAAGTTATAAGACTGCAGCAATCCACATCACTTTACTCATGAGTTGTTTATATAAATAATTAATGGATATCAGATGAAAATGATAAAATGATTTATAGAATACTTCTGGATATTGGTTATACTCAACAGATAATACTATCTGTTCAACAACCATTCAACAGAAACTTTTATTTCTACTATGCAATTCAAGTAAATGATGGTAATTCAAAATTATGTTCCTATTGAAGATAAACAATGGTCTAAACTTAATATGAAAATTGTTTGGTAGTGTTATTTTGTATCCTGTGATTATTTACGTTTCTGAATTATAAGTAAAGATGCTAAGATTTTTAACAACTTATAGAAATCATAATTACTTGGAAAATTATTAGTGCAGTCATACTATACCCCTATTTATAATTTCAATAACTGCAATTTCACTATTTTGCATTCAAAAATAAAAAAAATAGAAATAAATAAGAAAATATAAAAATTTTAATGTTTTAGCTTATAGTGTAATTACTATTTTAATAAATATTAAAAAAAAACAGTTGTACTAGACAAAATCGGTAGAAAAAGAAGGAATAAAGTCAATGACTTAGTTTTAATTAAATTTACTTGCCTTTTAAAAAAAAAGAAGGAACAAAGTCATTTAGTTGTAACTAAATTCACTTGAAAGAATAAATATTGTAACAGGATGGAGTAGATGAGGTGAACCTGGGGTGCTGGAAAATCATCATCACTCCCAAGTATGAAATTATTTCAAATAATGAAAATTAAATATATTAATGTTTAATATCAAAAAATATATAATCAATGCTATATCTTACAAGGACAGCATAAAATCAATAGATCTATGTGAGAGATCAGCCAGTTAACTAAGAAGAGATCAGTTAAAATTATAAATCAGCCAGCAATGTAAAAAGTAAATAAAGATATGAGTACTACTCAAAACACCATTCATTGTAATGAATGATCAACAATTAAAATAAATCAGTACAATAAATCAACAGTCAATTCTGTGACTGGATTGGAAATGGATCTTTGGCAGACCAGGATAACTATTGAGCCTTTGCCAGCTTGGTCAATTATTTAAACATAATTTGGATGCACCACTTAAGTGCTAATCCATCAGAATACACAAACAGAAAATCTAAACAATAATACTGGGATACAAAAACATGCTGATCATCATCAATGCTCGGGCCACTTGCACTGGCTAACTATAAACTTAATTTCTAATAAGGCTAAACTAAAATCAAATGTAGTGCATAGGCTTAAAAGAGTATTCTCTTTTGCACAAACCAGGATGATGACTGGTCATCTCTGGATGCTCAAAAGCACTAAATACACATCCCCATTCATATATTCATCCCGTGCTCGAATCTAACTCAGAGAACATAAGCTCTATTACTGTTATAGTGACCAAGAGATGATGAAAACAATTTGTAACAATGTTTATACAAGTTTATTAATAACAATAAAAAAATGATATTAAGATCTTAGAATATGATTCTACAATTTTTGATTAACATACATAATAAAAAAAAATTATCACATTGTAATTTACTGATTAATATACAAAATTTAAATTACTATATGGTAGTTTACACAATTACATGAATATATTTCAATTGACATTTAATAATGACAAAAAAATGATCAAAATTTGCATACATGTCCTATATAACAAGCATTGACATATATGCGCACACATAAATAGGCCGTAATTGACTTAGATTACAGTCATCATATAAAGTAATAAATACATGATTAAACTTTTCAGTTGTATATAAAACAATACTATAAATGTGTAAAAATTTACATGTGTGTGTGTATTCGCACACTGATGTTACATATTTTAATTTGTTACAATAATAAGATTATATTTTCATAATTAATTTCTTTGGAAAATATACATAAATTTCACACATATATGTGTGTATAAACTCTTTCATAAAAAGTTTTCTCTTTTTATAATCAATCAAAGTATTTACTTTTTCCCTAAAAAAAAAATGAATCAATTATCAAATTCTATCTTTACTTATTACAATTTCCTTTTTGCTTCCTTTGAAAAATAAATAAAATCAGTTTTGCAAGGATTATTGTTGATTGTTTAATTAGAAGTCTTTAAATTTAAAAATATAGATTTTAAGTATCGTTTTCACTATATAAATTATTTAAAATATCTGTTTCGATATGTATATATCACTATTATTTAAAAATGTCATTTTAAAATGAATTATTTAACTTTTCATTATGTATAAAGTCACTCACCATTCTACATAGATTCACCTACACTTCTCTGCACACTGCCATGTTATTAATTATTCATCCATCTCATGAATTCTCTTGGTGGGTTTGCTGGTTTATCATCAGTATAGTTAGGATTGTCCTGTAATTAGTTCCATTTAGACTAGGATTTGGTAAGCTTCAGATCAGCAAGCTGTTTTCTAGAACACCTTTAAGGCTATAAATTTCAACACAAAAAGTGGGTCATTTTCCTCCATGTGAATTCAAACTCCACTATTAAACTGAAAAGCAGCCACTTTCTTGTATTCTTACATCCTCATGGCAGTTCTCTTTATAATTCTACTAACCATCTCTGCAGTTAACTTTACTGTACCATTCTCTGCTGCAGTTACCAACTCTTCACAAAATATTTTGGCCAACTTTACAGCCAGCTCTGCAGCTAGCTCTTCTGCTAACCACTTCTCAGAAAATTAAAGCCAAACTGACTGATACTTTTTATCGGTCCTTTTTATAATCTTGGTTGGGTCAGCTGATAAAAACAGTGACTATTTTCAATCTGTCTAATCCTTTCAAAAACAAGTTTGAAGTTTTATCAAGGTGTGATATACATGTTTTTACTTAGATAATAGAAATTTACAAATTAATTAAAAGATTTCAAAAATAGATATTTTTACAATTATCAAAAAACATGCCATATTTTTAAATTTCAAAATCAGAATTATAATAATATTTATTAGACCTTTTTAAATATTTGTTTCATAATAAAATTTTATTTTAAATTGAGAGTTATTTCATTCTTTACTTATTATTATTTTATTCCAGAAAATGTAGAAAAATATTTCCAAAAATTTAGGTCTGTGTTTATTTCTACTTTTCCTTTCAACTTTATATATTTGTGCACACACAACTGGTTGCAATATAAAGCCAGTTAGTTATAAACTAATTTTATTTGAAATTTTTTTTAAAAATAGAAATGAAGACATTCTTTCATTACTAATAAAAAAGTCTATCTTTACTTTTTTAAAACAATGAAAAAAAAGTTGTTCCAAAAAAAAAAAGAAAATTATTAACTTTATTAATTATAAAATTGCTAATTACAGTTAATCTATTCTATTTTTGATCTTGCCTTAAAGTGTATATTTTTAGATGGCTATTGCATCATAAATGTGTAGGCATATTATATACACATATTGAAAATATTTATACTATATATATATAACTATTAAAATGTATATGGTTAAATTTCAGCATTCATGTCAAACTTATAAATCTAGTGACACAGATAAAGGGATCCAATTGTATTAATATGTAAACACAATTATTTTTGAGATATTATTTTATATAGTGCTATGTTTTAATACTATAATAGTGATATTAGTGATTAAGCCAATGCACATGCGCTTTAAAGATAAATTATAAATGAATACTCTCATTTTTTCAGACATGAGATATAGTATTTTAGAAAGACTGGAATGAATCCACTCATTCTTTCAACCCAAACATTTATGTATGGGCAAATCTTAAGTGTATGGGAATGAGAGTGTGAAGGTGTTAAGCAATCACTTTAAATTATGTGTTATGTTTGAACGAATGCGAAATCTTTACAATTTACGATGCATCATTCATTAGTTGAAATTAAACATATATAATGAGATATTATTTTAAATAGCGCTATGTTTTAATACTGTAATAGTGATATTAGTGATTAAGCTAATGCACATGCACTTTAAAGACAAATTATAAATGAATACTCTCACTTTTTCCAGACACAAGATATAGTATTTTAGAAAAAATGGAATGAATCCACCCATTCTTTTGACCCAAACATTTATGTATGAGCAAATCTTAAGCATATGGAAATGAGAGCGTGAAGGTGTTAAGCAATCACTTTAAATTACATTTGTTATGTTTGAATAATTTATGATGGATATATAATAGTATGTATACATACTAAATACACTAAAAATAATTTTAAAAATAAGCTTTTCATCTTATCATATTAAATATTGAAGCAGTTGGATCTGAGTTCGATCCTAGTTTCATGACATCTAGCCATAAGCCCACTTCAAACCCTAGTACTAACCTTAAATTTCTGATGCAATGGGGCTTTATACGTTCAATCCACGCTAATTTCCATAAAGGAAACTTATTTTATAAATGCGTATTAAAATTAATTCTTTCAGATTTAAACGATCAATTCTATTAATAAATTCATGATAAAATTATTCATGAATTTATATATATTACAACTGCATGGATTGTGCGTATATATTTGTAAATATTTAAATATATATAATTGTTCGAAAGTTTCATTGCGTCGGGACTATTTGTTTTTTACTTTTAAATAATTTGTTAAAGTTTTAATGATTAAAAGCTACATTCTTTCGATAAGCTTTCAGATTTTCCCTTTCCAAAAACAACAGTTAAAGTTTTATTAATTAGAAAAAAAGATAAGGATTTCCTAATTAAAATCATTTTCTGATTTTAAGAATTCATTTTCTAATTAGAAAATGAATTCAAGTTAATGAGTTTGAAAGCCTTATCGAAGGAATGTATCTAAAAACAACCAGTAAATCTAAAAACATTGATAATGAAAGAAGCGCTAGCCTGAAGGCATCAGAGGACAGTATATATAGCTCTGAAAAGTTTGGAAAAAAGAGAAGCCATCTTTGTTGTAGAGAAGTGCAGTAAACTCTGTGCATTTTAAATAGTGTTTCGATCATGGTAAGGGGCTAAACGTCAGGAATCTGGCTATCGGTTCCTGAAGTCCCCTGAAAATCTTCAATGGAGCTGCTGAATCTTTTCCAGACAAATCATGCTGCCAAAATCAAATAAAATGCTGTTCAAGTAATCAACTAAATGCGTGCCTACGTTTTTACCAACTCGGACGTGTAACCTAAGGATCCAGCCCGGAAGAAATGGGTAATATATTTCCATAATGAACCTTAAACTTTCTGGCCAGTTCCGAACTTTACTTTACACTCCCTTTAAGAGCTCTTTTCATTCTATAAATGTCATAATCTCTGTGTAATAATCTCTGTGTAAACTTACTTTTATTTATGCTATTATATCATAATTCTCTCAACTTCTAGTCTTTAACTTTCCTTTCTTATGTGGCGGTTCATTTATTTTATTATGTATATTTATTGAGTAAATTTATTAATGTTGTTATTTTTAATGATATGCCAATAATCCTTCGACTCGATGATCTCCTTCATTTTCTTTGCCTTATACAAGTAATATAAACTTAATTCTGATAGTTAATTCTTGCCCATTAGAACTAGATTTATACAGTTCTATCAATCATCGAGTCAAAAGAAATTATTAAATGTGTGTTATTTTTATAATTGGCTAATAATAAATTATTAGCTCCATTTCTAATCTATGCCCCAGTTATTTTCTCATGTTTACCAATATGTATTTATTCATATATATAATGTTAAAATATTTTTGCAAAAGGGCCGATAAAGGAATCAAATATATTCTAATTCAAATTTCAATTACTTGCTATTTAGATTCAGGAAGGGCACGATGATTGGGGCATAATTAATATGATTTACAAATACTTTAAATAATTTTAGTTAAAAGCTCGTTTGACTTTGATTAAATTGATCAAGTCATCACATAGAGCATTCTATAATTGGGTTTTATTTTTCAAACGATGACTATCAAGTCATCATCTTCGAACGTTGCTGACGTAGGGCAATCTTCCGCTCCGTCAGGCTGGTCAGTGATAATATTTCTGTTATTTTAAATTATCGAGGAAGAAAGCACTTCCTCTCCTGTTCATATTAGTCAAAGGGCATAAGACTTGTCATATGCAAGCCACCATAGGACTTAGATTATCGACCAGCTATCGTCTTTCAATTTCATTTTATAGCTCATAATTCGTCAGCACCGTTGCCTCTCTGTTCCGGTAAAGCCCGCTCTGATGCTCGTAATTCGTGATGAAGTGATTTAAATTAAAGTCCAACAAATTCTCCGTTATATCTCAAAATAAGTTCTCTAATAAAGATCAAAGTTATGCCCTAAAATACGTATCTTGCTCTTCATGAATGGATTTGCGAATGTGAAAATAAATATCACATTCTTTCGTATAAAATTAGAGTAAAAATTTCCTTTACTAATGAATACCTTTATCTGCCTTTTATTCCTTGTTGGGGGCATAGACATAGACTTTCAAATATTGCGTAATATTCATTGGCATATAATGAGGACCGCCACTCTTATTATAATTATAAATTTTGTTTAAGGACTAGAATTAATTAACTTAATCTTTATTTAAAATTCAAACCAAACAAATTATTATTATTAAATATTTTCTAAACACACTTGGTTTCTTAGTTCTTAATTCTTTCATAATTATTTTAATGTTAATGCTCGCTGTCTGTGTTGGCAACCCGAACATATACATATGATTCGATTTAAATTTATTTTTATTCAGTTTATTATCAGATATTAATGTCAGTTCAGGGGTCTCTGATCCTCACCAACCATTGAGCTAGTTTCTTGGCACATAGCACTGTGCCGTCGATTTAGATTTCTACTAATCTGAGCTGTTGAGTTGGGTTTGAATTCAGTTTTGGTTCAGCTGAGTTTGGATCCGACTTGCAGTTCTTTTGGTGTTTTTTTCGACTGGTACAATATATAATATTAAGTTTTTAAACAGAAGAAGTTTACACTCTAATACATATGCTGTAATGTTGTTATAATAGCTTGATGATGTTTTGTTGAGTACTGATGACACTCTCAAACTAAAGGACAAGATAGAGACTTTTGAAAAGGTAAGAGTGGCCATCTTATCTTTTGAACCATATAACTAAATTTAGGTTTAGTAGATAAGACAACCACTTTTTTCAAAAGTCTCTATTTTGGGTATTGGTTTGAGAGTATCCTCAGTACTCAACAAGACACCAATGAGCTAGATGCATGTCTTAGGATGTAAATCCCTTCTGTTTAAATTATATACAATCTCTGCACTAGCAAATAAAATTGAATATTAAATATTAAGTTTTTATAAATACCTAAATAGTCACCCCCCCAAAAAAAAAAACTTTGTAAAATTGCATTATATTTATTTTTAAGTCAAAATTATACAAAGTGATACAAATTTAATAAAGGTACATAAAAATGTAATATTTTAATACAACTTTGCTTTATTACAAAACCTTAATTATGTCAGCTATATGCTAAATTTTTGCAATATTAATTGCAGGCACATTTTTCAAAGAACGAGTTTAAATAATCATTAATAAATATTTAAACAAATAATTTGATTTATTGCAGCATTAAGACAAAAAAGCTGACTATTGAATTAAAATATCAAATAATAAATGAGTACCATGGTATTTTATCTTTTCAATGTGCAAAAAAAAGTCTATTGATGAAAAAGAAAAACAAAAATTATAACATATGTAAATTTATTTTAGATTATATTATTTGATAAATAAACATGTGAGAATTTCTGATAATAATATTTAAAGATATTAAATAGACTCAAACATCTTTAAATAATCCATTTAAATCAAAGGCTCTTCCATCAATCAGTCACAAATAAAGTGAAGAAAAAACACTACTAAATTAGTCAACTTCCATGGCATTAATTTTTATCATTTCCTCTTTCTTATTTTAATACTAATCTAAAAATAGTAAACTGGGTATGATCCTGTTATCTAACAATATTATAAATTTTCTTGAAAATTTTCAGCCTTGAAACCTTTGTAAATTTCACTCACGGTTCAAACTCAAATCCTAGTCAATGATGGGAAAATGAGCAACTACCACACCACAAACCGATCCAAGAAGATATCAAATGCATCATAAAAATAAGTAGATAAAAATATTTACCATTTATCAAATCTTAGGTATTTGGGTTATGAAAATAAAATTTCAGCAACTATTAAAATTTTTTTGAGAAAGCACAACTAATAATATTCTTGTAAGAAAAAAAAATACAATAGTAATTAACAGATATGGCACTTGATGTCTTTACAAGTAGTTTTTTTAAAAAAAAAGCAAATATCAGGAGCTAACCACCTTTAATTATCTCCAGTTCCTACTCTACCTAATCCAAAAATAAGTCCAGTTATCTTTTTAATATTCTGGCACTATCTACTATAAGCTTAAACAATTAGTAACTTATCATATAGCAATACAATTTATTCCACATCTCAAACTGGCTTTAACTTATGTTTTTAATAAAGAGGACTTGGGATTAAAAACTGGAACCCATGTAATTATATATCTGGCAATCATATTTAATTCTCTTTTACTATCAAGTAAATAGGCTAAAATTAAAAAAAAAAAAAAACATTAAGATTTTGAACTCAAGTCAACCTGTTTGTTATATATATATATATATAATTATTGATCTGGTATCAATCTAAATAACTATACAAGCAATTAAAAATTATATTATTTATGGTCTGAATATATATTGTTCATTTAAAAAAAACAACAACACCGTAATAAGGTAATACTAAAGTGATCAGATGCTTTATGTTGAAATGCTAGACATGTTTTAAAAACAGACACCTTATACATTTGTGAGAACACCATTTTCTTAGTTAATTGTGTATCATTAAAATGTCTTGGATTTATCTTTTTATGCACTTATTAATATAAAAAATAATAATAATAAAACATTTCTGATAAAATAATTTTTAAAAATTTTTCATAACAAAAAATTACCTATTGTTAAAACAGGCAAAACTCACTATATATATTGCCACACATAGCAAGCTAGAGTAATCAATAGATGCCAGAAGGCTTGTGCATAAAATCCCCATCTAGTGCCTATTGATCCAATATACCCAGACTAGATGGGAATTTTATGCACAAACCTTCTCTAGCTTGCTGTGTGTGGCAATATATATATAGTGAGTTTTGCCTGTTTTAACAACAGTTATACACAAGCATAAGATGAGGTGGTCATGTGATGTTTATTGGCTTAAAAAATTAACTACTTAGAAACTAATAGTCTCAACACACAAAATGACTATGTATATCAATATCAAAACAACTTATATAAATTTAAATATAACTATCAATACAAAGAATATTAAATAAATAATTACATTATTTAAATATATTTTTTCTGAGTGAATTTTTAAAATAAATCTTCATTACTTGAAATATTGGTATAAAATTTTTCAGAGATTGAAAAAATTGCACTTAACTTGCAATAGTGTTTTTGATGTTTGTATGCTTAGTTACACTTTTTCTTAGATTCAAAACTTATTCACCAATAAAAAATGTTAAAAAAATTGCATGTCCAATCTGAAATACTTTCTGGAATAGTCTTCAATGTGAGACAAATAATTCAAATCTGAATCAGTCCAGCATAATCCAGAATGTTTGATCACTTTAGTATTACAACACTATTGTATTTAATACCGATTTTTTGAAATTCTTTACTTAAAAACTAATTTGTAAAGTTTTTATAAAGTCATGCAAGTGAATCATAGTATTTTACAGAACGTCTGCCTTTAACTGCAAGCATAACACAACAAAAGCTTTAACATATTAAGAACAGCAAAAGAATAACAAAGCTTAAACTAAAGTTTAAATTAGAACTAAAACAATTAAAAAAACCTAAAGAATTACCAAGAATTTCATTAGTAGAATGAGATTAGCTTGGATCCTGTTAGTCAAAAAAAAAAAAAAAAATTAATACTAAAAGAAGATAATAACTAATATAATCCCTCCCCATGCAAGTTAATAATAAATAGCAAAGCAGATACAATCAACATTTTTAGATTCCCCAAACTATTGAAAAAAAATTAATTAATTAATTAACAGCAATAAAAAGTTAAAATAAATTTTATATCTAAAAATTAATAATTGTGTTTTACAATAATAATTTTTATAAATCAAAAGACTATAATAAATTCATAGTGATAAATGAAGGTTTTTGATTCTACCCCATTTTATATACTTATATCTGACATAAACACAACCCAAACATTTTCTATATATCATCACATATTCATTTTTATATCATAATCAAATATTTATATGTTGCATAAAAATTAATTTCAATATACAAGGAGAGAAATTTTATAAATGGAATGATCACAGTAATTAGTTTTAAAATATTTTAACAAAATTACTTTTATAATTCCATCTGATTTATAGTTACATTAACAAAATCCAGATTTTTTAAAACCAAAATTACAAACAAAAGCAATTACTAACTAATGAACATATGATAATGCTATCAAATATTTTTAAATGGCAAATAAATTTCTAAATTTGATATCTGCATTTATTAAAGTAACAAAGTACTGAGATGAATCCCTTTTTTTATCACAAAATATATATATATTATGAAGATACAAAAAACCAACAATTTTTCCTAGTATCCAAAAAATAAAGTTACAAAATACTTACCTGAAAAAATGTTTGGAAAATGTAGAACAGACATAATTAATTATTTTGTAATAATTATCTGGATATTATAAAATATTATTTGTATTTAACACTATTTCAATTTTTATTTGGTGTCATGCATAGATTTCTGAATTGATTTCTAACTAATAAAAAAAAAAAGTAACTTAATCAAATGAATGGAACTCTTCCACTCATCTTGGAACTTTGATGTGTGAACATCAAATGACTTTTTTTTTTATTATATATATTAGTAGAAACTTAGTAAAATATCCAAAATATAATAATCTGCTATGTATGAAAAAAAATTATAAAATATTACAATTAGTTTCCAAGTACTAGTACAGTCAATTATTACATGGAAAAGTCAGTAAACACATTATAAATCTAAGTAAAAAAGCTGTAATAGTTCACACATTAATATATGTGTAGCTAAAATAGAGTGTCATCAAAGAGCAGAATATTCTTATACATTTTTTGTGAGCAATTAAGAATTAAATGAAAACTTCTTGAACAATTACTTCATAATCTTAACTTTCTTTTGTCAATGCTCTAAAAAAAATCACTTTAATACTTCCATTTCACTGACAAAGAAAAGATTGCAAAAGATCATAAGAATGTACAAAAACAGACTTCTAGTAAGTTTGATTTCAACAAATTGTTTAAAAATGGGACAAATATCATAGAGTTAATAAAAATTCTGTCTAAAATAAGTTTTACTTATATAAATATAATTATACTCCTTATTTTAAACATTTTATTGCAAAATGTTTATTTATAGTCTGGATGTTTTGACTGTCCTGCAGCCTTCCTCAAAACTATGATGCATTAATAAATATAACAATATGAATAAAGTAATATGAAACAAATAAATAAGACAAAACAATGGAAGTAATAAAATAAAGAAGAATAAGTAGAGCAAAATATAATATATATAAAAAATATATGAACAAGATCATAAATATGGTATCAATTTGAAATTATAAGATTTTATAATTAATGTAATTTATAATAAACACTAATAATTCAGGGGTATTGAAAATAAGATATATAGTACATATAAATTAATGAATATTTGTGAATATGCATAGACACAAATAAATATATATTTTTCATATATTTTATATTTTAACTAATCTTTTTTATCTGATTTTATTTACTTTACTATGTTTATATATGTTTAAAAATTGTATCTATTATTTGTTCTGTACATTTTTCTTTATTTTATTCTTTCTATTATTTTTTTGTTTCATATTATTTTAGCCTTTCTGTTATATTTTTTAATGAATCATAGCTATGAAGAAGACTCCAGAACAGTTAAAACATCAAATTATATATAAAAGTTTGCAATAAAATGCTTAAACTAAAGAATATAATTGTATTTATATGAAATAAAATAATAATTTTATGACATTTATGGGTCTTATATATATATATTACTTTATCTCAATTATAATCTATTTACTAATTTCCTCTTATTTATATATATATATGTTAACTGGTATCTATCTATAAAAAAAGCATAAAACCAAAGCAATAATTGATATTTATCATCATCATCATCATTTTCAACTATTATCAATCCACTGCAGAATGAAGGTCTCTCCAAGTTCAATCCATCTTCTCTGAACTCTAGCCTCTCTTCTTCACATCACCTCAGCATACTTCCTTTTTCATCCATTCATCTCATATGTGGCCTTTTTCTAGGTCTTTTAAAATCTCCTGAAATCCAATTTAACATTTCATCTGTGCATCTATTGTCATTTCTTCTAAAAATATGTCCAGCCTAACTCCACTTCAGGCTCTTAATTCTTTCAATGATGTGAATTGTTCTCTTGCCCATGTATTTCATTTCTGACTCTTCTTGTTATTCCTAATATATATCTCTCCATACATCGTTGAGTGATCTGAATTCTGTATTGCTCTTTTGTTGAGTGTTCAAATCTCAGGTAAGAACTGGTAAAACACATTTATTAAAAACCTTCCTTTTCAAACACAGAGACATATTTATTTTTAGTATTAAATTATTTCTATCAAACGAATTTCAACTAAGTTTAATTCTATGATTAATTTCATCCATTATGTTTTCATCTGTAATAATAATTTGACCAAGGTATTTATAGTTGTCAACTTCTTCTAAATTGTCATTATCAGTCTTTATTTTTATCTTTTAAGAAAATCCATTGAACATTACTTTACTTTTTTAACATTTACTTTTAATCCTACTTTCATCTGATAACTCTTACAACATTTTTTGAAGCTCTAGAGCAGCGTTTCCCAACCTTTTTTGGCTCGCGTACCACTTGGTAGTACATCATGCTAAATTGTACCACTTCGTAAAAATGATTGTATTTCATGAAATTTGTTATTGCGAGTGTGTTATTTTATTTGCATTATAAATATTATAGGGTGACCATGTATGTATTCACATCTCATAATGAGACAAATTACATTGAAATACTTCTAAACGTCAAGCCAGATTATAAACTCACTGAAATTATAAACTCACTGTAACATATTTATATGTATGTGTTTGTTCAAAGTTTCATATTTTTTCCAAAATAATTTATTAAAGATTACATTATTACATTGAAGGTTATTTGGTATATATTTTGTTCAGTGTTTTCTCATTCCTTCATTTGGTTTTCCCGAATTTCAGTCTGTTTTCTCTTTTTCGGAGCATCTTGCTATTGGTTGGGCCATTAAATCCAGCATGACCCAAGTCATGGTAAAAATAATCTCAGGGGTTATCAGGCTATCTCTTGTTCTTGTTTTCTTTATATTGTTCAGCATGAAGTTAATAGGATTAAAATTTTGATGATTAAATACTAGCTTACATCGAGTAATCCACAATAGATGATCAAGAATTAACGAGAGTCTAATTTTTGGTTATGATGCTTTTTTGATACATTCTTTCAAATTAAATAATTTAGATTGATTTGCCTTGATTTTTGTCATATTTCGTTTACTAATAAATGGTTTTAATAAAAACACAAAATTATAAAAAACCAATTAATATATTTTCATATCGTAATCAAATATTTTTATAAAATAAATTTAATGAGATCTTTGTGCTTGTTTCGAACAACATAATTATTTGAAATTTGGTTCAAAAGATGCAAGGTATACCCTTAAGTCTACAGCTGCGTTCAATCTGTTTCGATACTTATTTTTAAAAAAAATATATGAAAAAAAAGCTCTTCCTACTAATTCCGTACTCGTAAACGGTAATAATAATTTAAGAGCTTTCTCAGAAAGTTGTTCATATTCTTTAATGTTTAACCAAAAATTAATTAGATTGTGTCGTTTGAATTCTGCTTGTAAAGTTCTGTCACATGATAATTCTATTAAATTTTCTTTATCCTTTATTGATAATGATGTAGCTTTTTCTAAATTTTCTGCATAGAAGGGGTTTGAAATCCAATTATCATTTGTGTTTTCGGGTTTTGGAAAATATTCCATGAAAGACAATTTTAATCCTGTTAAATGTGCTATTATATTTTCTCGTATATCTTGAGACAGACTAACCTTATTTTCAAACAAAAAATATGTAGAGTTTCGAATACTTCCAGTTGATTGTTTTCGATACTTATATATATTACTGTTTCCAAAAAATTAATTTCTTAATCATACTTTCAATTTTATTATTAACATTAAAGATCGTTATCGACTGTACATATTAACAACTTTACTGTATAATATTATTAATTGAAATAATTTATATGAATTATAGAAAAAAACGTTTCTATGATATTTTTATGATTTAATTTTTTTTTTTTTATGTCCGCCATTATTGATTATTTTTCGTGTACCACCAACCAACAACTCGCGTACCACCAGTGGTACGCGTACAACAGGTTGGGAAACACTGCTCTAGAGCATTATCTGTAAAACAACTACATCATCTGAAAAATCTAGATGACTTAAATAATCTCCATTTACTTTTACTCCCTTAGCTTCCCATTTTAATCAATAAAATATTTCTTGCAAAACTGCTGAAAAAGGATTGGAGATATGGAATTACCCTGTTGTACATCTTTCTTAATGTTAATCTTCCTAGTATCATTATGTAATCTAATTGTTGCTGTTGCATTTTTAAAATATTCTTCAGAATATGACAATATCATGGGACTATACCTTGATGATCCAAAGCTTTAATCACTGAAAAAATACTTATAGAATCAAATGCCCTTTCATAATCTACGAATGCAAAGCACAATGGCATCTCATATTCACTGGTCCTTTCTATAACTTCTCTCTGTACTTGGATGTGATCCACTGTATTGAAAACACTTTTACATCTAGCTTGCTCTTTTGTTGGTCAAAATCCAAAATTCGCTTGTAGACAAGTTTTAATTATTTTGGTAAAATTTTTTGCATAGAGCTGATAAAAGACTGATAGATCTGTAATTTTTAATATTTTCTTTATCACCTTTTTTGAATATTAATATTAAAACTGCATTATTCCAATCAACTGGTACATCTTTATCATTTAGGCACTTAGTATATAACTTTGCCAAAAAAATTTCTATTTCTTCACCAGTTTCTTTTAAGATATCGATTATAATTTCATCATTACCTGGAACTTTTCACTTCTTCATAAATTTAATTGCATATCTCACTTCATCATTTAAAATCCTGAATAATTCAGAAGATATAGTAGGTATAAAAGATACTTTTCCTTGTTCATTATTGCTCTATAATTCTTGATAGTACTTGTCTACACATTTTGTTATGTCATCTCTCTTTTTAGTAAAAGTACCATGGTTTTTTTTTCTTGTTGCATAAATGTTTCCTACCAATACCAGGATTTTGTTTAACACTCTTGAGACTTTTATTCTCTTCTATAGCTTTCCTTGCTAGTTCACAATTATACTTTATTACACCATTATCAACTCTTTTTCACATCACTTTGCAAAATTCGAGATATTCAATGCTACTTAATGCACCATTTTTATATATATTTTCATATTTTCTTCTTTTGTTCATAAATTGTCTTATCTCAGAAGAAATTTTACTTGTCAGTTGCTGCTTTTTTGTACCAACTATCTTTGTTGTAGTTTTTAAAAGTATATCAGTTATTTTACCATTGAATTCATTCAAATCTGAATCATGTTCAAAATCTATTAATATTTGAAAACAATTTGCAAGTATAATTAAATTCATTGGAATGTTTCTGATGATTAGGAATATCAACTGTCAATATTATTTTTCTTAATAATTTTTTTTGCTCTTTTTACATTACTGTGTATCTTACACTTTACTAATCAATGATCATTTCCTGTGTTAAATTTATTAAGAACATTTCACTCTTGAAATACATATTTTCTGATAGTCAAAATATAATCCAATTCTGCTATAACTTCATTTGGATGTTTCCATGTCCATTTGCTTTTAACATTTTCCTCAAAAAAGAATTCATAATATAATGTTTCTCTTTCTCTGCCAACTCATCAAATCTATGTCCTTTCTCATTTCTATCATCATAACCAAATTTAGCTACAGCATTTTCAACTTTCAATTGTTTACCAATTCTAGCATTAAAGTCTCCCATGATAATTTTAAAATGTTATTTGATCTGATCAAAAGCATTTTGTATATCCATATAAAAATCCTTTACTTCTTCATCACAATAAGAACTTGTCGGAGCATAAACCTGAATTATTTGCATTTAATATCTGCTATTAAGTTGAATAACTAATCTTGCCACTCTGTCTGATACACCAACTTTTACACAATATTATTCTTCCACTTTTTATTTATAATGAATCTTACTCCACTTGTACTTCCAATGTGTATTCATTTGTAATACAGTACATGTCCACTTTTTAAATCAAATGTCTCTTCACCTTTTCTTCTAACTTCACAAAGTTCACTAATGTCCCCATTTAATATGAGACAAATCTTCTTCCATCTTTCACTTGAAAGTGATCTGCAGTTGTAAATACCTAAATAAAAGGTCATCGTCAAATGGCAGCTTGGATGCACAATCAGAAGATTCTTTGCATCGTCTGCCTTCAGCTACCAACTGCTGCCCTGGCTGATAACTTTACAATCTCCTGGAAATAAGGGCCATGATTTATTTTGTCTGATATGATTGTAAATATCTCTTAGAAGAAAAAGAAATTCATTCACACACATATTCATTCTGCCTTCAAGAAAACTTAACTGATATTTCAATTAAAAGCTATCAGTTAACTGAGAAAAAAGACCTTGTGGTGTTTTTAAACTCAATAAAATCACCATGCTGGCTAATGGGTGTTGGTGAGCAGCCCACTCATGTTCGAATACTATATGAATAATCATACAGTAACAATAGCTGCAATGACAAGAATGTATGGAATGGACATTAGGAATTTGCCTTGTTGGTTCCTTTAAAGCCTCCAAGAGAAATCAAAGGGTCTTCTTTCAGTATAAACATAAAAAGTAATCAACTCTTCCACTTTTTCTTTGTTACATAATAATTATTACCATTCTATTAAGTGCCATTAGTTTTTTTAGTTCCATAGGAAAAAACTCCTTTTCAGAAGCCAAGGGTACTACTTTTTAATAAATATAAATTAATCAAGTATGCATTGAAAATCATTTAATTAATATTTTTTAAACACATCTCAGATGCCAAATTGAATTAAGCTTTTTATTGCATTTAAAACTATTTATGATATTTAGTTTTCAAACAAATTCATAACAAAATAGTATTTTTAATTTAAAATAAACCTGATACAAGTTTTTTTCATCGCCTGACATCTACAAAAAAAAATTATTCACATAGATGTAATGATGAGAATACTGAACGATTTTATTGCAAATCAAATTATGGTTAGAGTGTGAGTTATTGTTTTTGTTTTACTATTGTAACGATATATAGATATGTCGTTACATTAATTTAAAAGAAAAACAAAGTTCGCAAATAAAAATAAATGTATTAAAAATCTATAAAAAAACTAGACGCTAAAATTAAAATGTTGTTAAATATATATATTCGCACAGATGCTAAACTTTAAAAATATTTTTTTTATATATATAAATAAAAAAAGGTATTTGAACGTATTTTTTTTTTTTTTGATAAAAAAATACAAGAGTTAAATATTAAAATATTTAATATAAGTTAAAATAAAAACAGGTATTAATTAATTCCTGTAATCTATAAATGGAAATGATTGTTTATTATTTGAAAAACAAGCTAGCCCTCAAGGCTCTTATGTAATTAAAGGGTCAGATGGAAATTAGATAAGAGAAATTAGCTGGACCAATGGAAGCACCAAGCCTTGGCTCGGACCCTAACGAAAGTGATGGATTGGTGACGTTTTGTTGTTTGAATCCGTGTGGATAATATAAAAAGGAGAAATATTGAGTATTGGGCAGTTCCAGCTGTTTGTTGTGAGAGATGGGGTAGGACGCACATACCTCACTCTCTCTATTTTTAAAAATGAACTGATTGAGATACCGAAAGGAACCAGCTAATGCCACCTCCAGAACATTATCTTCTAAACGAGAAGTCACGGGAATATAAAACAAGAACCTGGACTCTGCTACTGTAAGCTATCGACAATGAACTTAAAAAATTTTTTTAAATAATTAAGAACTTTCGTGAAAGCAATTTAAATGTTAAAATGGAGTTTCTATTTGACCTTTAAGTTTAAAATCAATTGATGTTTAATTTTATATGTTTGTTATTGATAAAAAAATCATTTCCATTTATTTTAATTGTATAAATTATTTATTGTTTAAATTTTAAATGTATGAAATTTAAGTTGTTTATAGACGCTTGCATGGATTCGTTTGCGGTTAATTATATTTTGGTTTTCATATTTGATCAAAATATATAGACATTCGATAAATAATGATACCTTACGGTGAGTATCTAAAATGTATTTATTCGGATGTCTTTTAAGTTATTGGTGACAACGCAAGTATCTTATGGTGAATACTATTGGGTTACTTATAAGTTTCCCTCTGCGATTGTCGGTATCAATAATTTTGTATTTTGATCGTTTATGCTTATTTTGAAATGTTTTTGACCGTGGAATCTATGTAATCGATCTATACCCAACATTTTAAAAGTTATCTGTGCGAACATATCTAAATGATAAATTTAAGTCGGGCGTGAACGGCTATATAGTTTTGTAAGGTTATATTAAGGGAGGGTAATCTTAGGTTATTTGTTTCGTGGTTGAATTGGCTCAATGGTTTCGATATATTTATGTAGGTAGTAAATGTAGCAGGAGATCCGCCACGTGCAGGATTACATATATACGCCGCACACCCTCTGTTGCCTATGGAATTGGATAGTAAGACGCAAGACGCAATCCATTCCTATGGAGTTTTATGTTTATTGTTCTACTCGCCATCAGAAGTAGCATTCCTGGTGGTGGAGAGCAACAATGTCTTCTCACTATACTGTTCAGATGTGCATTCCTGACAGTATAGTCTATTTAGTGCCGTTGTATTTTCATGCTACATTGAATACATAAGTGTATCGGATGGTTGGCGTCAGTTTGACTTTGAATTTTTAGCCTAGGGTTAAATAAGGGAAGAATATTGTCTTTTCAAATGCAGATCTATGTAGCCTATTCATACCCGACCCTCTAAATAAAATATTTAAACATTATAGCAAGCTATTTTAAATGTAAAATTAAAAGTTAATATAAAAATCTAAATGTTAAACTTATTCCTCGGGTTTAGAATGATTTTATATGTGCGTAAATAAATATTTTTCTGTGTTAATTTCTGGCAGTGGCTTTTATTCTTTTATATTTAAGATATAAAATTTATACTTTATTATCTCTGCTACTCCACTGAGCTAGTGACTTGGGCTAACGATCGGAATATTTAAATAAAGTGGAATCTTAACAGCGCGTATCTGCCTACTTTATAAATTTTTCTAGGCTCAAATGCCTAGATGGCGCCCTTGGTAGTGCGGATATTGTTTTTGCGGTGCGATGCGATCTCCCACTTCGTTTGGATCGTTATAATTGGCGTCCCAAGTGTGGCCTTACCTCAGAGATTGACCCTGAGAAGGGGAATTGATGATGATGAAATTTTCTATCTTTAATAAACCACTAGTATTTTTGAAAATAAATCATGCCCGCAATATTTTTTCTCAAATTAGTATAAATATATTTGTTGTATTGACGTGGAGTTACAGTTGAAGTTTTGTTTAAAAAGTGCTGCCAGTAAGAAAAAATTGCGCATATGTAGAGATAAATTCGAGGAATAAAAAGTAATAAATAAAACGTAATAATAAATAAATCATAATTTTTTTTAAAAGTCTTGTTTAAAATCTAATCGTTTAACTTGCCTAAATAATACTTAAAGGTAGGAGAAATGAAACTTGGAAGGGAGGGGGCAGAAATTTAGCTGGTAGTAGGGAATCATCAGTCAACTTTTTTTTTATCATTATATTTGTAATTACTGTTTTGTCTTTAAAAAAAAAAAGTTTTGTCCTTTTGAAATTTCATATATAACAAATTTGTGTAACGTAATTACTAACACTAAGTAAAGTCTTTTTTTTTTTTTTTTAATGTTTTTGTTTTTTGAGGAAGTTTACTGATATGTAACGATATATAGATATGTCGTTACATTAATTTAAAAGAAAAACAAAGTTCGCAAATAAAAATAAATGTATTAAAAATCTATAAAAAAACTAGACGCTAAAATTAAAATGTTGTTAAATATATATATTCGCACAGATGCTAAACTTTAAAAATATTTTTTTTATATATATAAATAAAAAAAGGTATTTGAACGTATTTTTTTTTTTTGATAAAAAAATACAAGAGTTAAATATTAAAATATTTAATATAAGTTAAAATAAAAACAGGTATTAATTAATTCCTGTAATCTATAAATGGAAATGATTGTTTATTATTTGAAAAACAAGCTAGCCCTCAAGGCTCTTATGTAATTAAAGGGTCAGATGGAAATTAGATAAGAGAAATTAGCTGGACCAATGGAAGCACCAAGCCTTGGCTCGGACCCTAACGAAAGTGATGGATTGGTGACGTTTTGTTGTTTGAATCCGTGTGGATAATATAAAAAGGAGAAATATTGAGTATTGGGCAGTTCCAGCTGTTTGTTGTGAGAGATGGGGTAGGACGCACATACCTCACTCTCTCTCTATTTTTAAAAATGAACTGATTGAGATACCGAAAGGAACCAGCTAATGCCACCTCCAGAACATTATCTTCTAAACGAGAAGTCACGGGAATATAAAACAAGAACCTGGACTCTGCTACTGTAAGCTATCGACAATGAACTTAAAAAAAATTTTTTAAATAATTAAGAACTTTCGTGAAAGCAATTTAAATGTTAAAATGGAATTTCTATTTGACCTTTAAGTTTAAAATCAATTGATGTTTAATTTTATATGTTTGTTATTGATAAAAAAATCATTTCCATTTATTTTAATTGTATAAATTATTTATTGTTTAAATTTTAAATGTATGAAATTTAAGTTGTTTATAGACGCTTGCATGGATTCGTTTGCGGTTAATTATATTTTGGTTTTCATATTTGATCAAAATATATAGACATTCGATAAATAATGATACCTTACGGTGAGTATCTAAAATGTATTTATTCGGATGTCTTTTAAGTTATTGGTGACAACGCAAGTATCTTATGGTGAATACTATTGGGTTACTTATAAGTTTCCCTCTGCGATTGTCGGTATCAATAATTTTGTATTTTGATCGTTTATGCTTATTTTGAAATGTTTTTGACCGTGGAATCTATGTAATCGATCTATACCCAACATTTTAAAACAAATTGTATAAAAGTTATCTGTGCGAACATATCTAAATGATAAATTTAAGTCGGGCGTGAACGGCTATATAGTTTTGTAAGGTTATATTAAGGGAGGGTAATCTTAGGTTATTTGTTTCGTGGTTGAATTGGCTCAATGGTTTCGATATATTTATGTAGGTAGTAAATGTAGCAGGAGATCCGCCACGTGCAGGATTACATATATACGCCGCACACCCTCTGTTGCCTATGGAATTGGATAGTAAGACGCAAGACGCAATCCATTCCTATGGAGTTTTATGTTTATTGTTCTACTCGCCATCAGAAGTAGCATTCCTGGTGGTGGAGAGCAACAATGTCTTCTCACTATACTGTTCAGATGTGCATTCCTGACAGTATAGTCTATTTAGTGCCGTTGTATTTTCATGCTACATTGAATACATAAGTGTATCGGATGGTTGGCGTCAGTTTGACTTTGAATTTTTAGCCTAGGGTTAAATAAGGGAAGAATATTGTCTTTTCAAATGCAGATCTATGTAGCCTATTCATACCCGACCCTCTAAATAAAATATTAAACATTATAGCAAGCTATTTTAAATGTAAAATTAAAAGTTAATATAAAAATCTAAATGTTAAACTTATTCCTCGGGTTTAGAATGATTTTATATGTGCGTAAATAAATATTTTTCTGTGTTAATTTCTGGCAGTGGCTTTTATTATTTTTTTATATTTATATCTAAATTTATAGATTTTTATCTCTGCGTCTCCACTGAGCTAGTGACAATGGGCTAACGATCTAAATATGTAAATAAAGTGGAATCCTAACAGCGCGTATCTGCCTACTTTATAAATTTTTCTAGGCTCAAATGCCTAGATGGCGCCCTTGGTAGTGCGGTGCGGTGCGATGCGATCTCCCACTTCGTTTGGATCGTTATACTATATATATATTTTAAAAAGGTACAATATTTTTGAAAAACAGGACTCATAAAAAAAATGAATTAAAATGAATGGATGGCATGCTAATAAAAGTGATTCCAAAACAAGATGACCTCTAGAGTGAATCCATAAAAAAAATTTTGAAGCAGATAAATACACAAATGAAATTATTTATTTGTTCTAATATGAATATTTTTCTAAAAGAAATGTAGAATATTAAGGTGAAAATTGTTAATAGTTTTTTTATGATCAATAAAAATTTCTTTAACAAGAACAAACTTCTGAAGCAAAATTTAGAAATAGCCAAGATATTTTCCAATTAGAAAAAAAAAAAAATTATTTGCACAATTATAAAAAATTAAATAATTGAGAGAAATATATAAATAAAAAAATTTAAAATAATTTTATTTATGCTAATAAACAATTTTTAGTAATGAAAAAATTACAATCTTGAAATGTAAACAAGACATTTATTTTACATAGCGCGATGTTTAATAAACTGTAATACCAATAAGCCAATAAGCTAATGCACATGCACTTTGCAGATGTCACTATATAAATGAATACTCCCACCTTTTTCAAACACAAGATAGAGTCTTTGGGAAAAGATAGAATGAATCCATCTATCTTTTTGACCCAAACGTATATCTATGGGCAAATCTTAAGTGTTTGAAAATGAGAGCATGAAGTTGTTAATTGATCACTTTAAATTACTTTTTTACTACGTGAATGAATGATGCTTACAAAGCGCATGTGCATTAGCTTAATCTTGAAATGTATAAATCTGCTCACATGCTTTCTAATTATGAAAGATAACAAATAGAAAGAAAAAAAATTACACAGGATATTACAGAAACATACATATATCCTCTTTTATCAAATAATTTGATCACCAAATAAAAAATAACCAAATGCAGAAATTGATATGAAGATTCATACAGAAGTTCAGGCAACAGAAATGATAGAATGGAGTTGTGATCATGGACTTTGAGCTCTAGAATCTGCCATTCTACTACTGCTCTAAACCACTTTAAGGTTTAACTAACAATTATAAAAACATTACTTTATGATATAACCCTACCAATAACTAAAAAAAGAGAATAAAACATAGACTTAATCATTTATAATTCAAACTGTTTTCAATGATTATAAAAAACCAACTTATTGTTGGTATGTGAAAAATATTACAACACTAATTATTTTGCAAAAACTACAAAGAGAAGTGGTATTGTAAAAATTAATACCTGACTTTTTTTTTTACATTTTTGATTTTCAATATTTAATTAATGATATTTTGTTATATTCCATTTCAAATTTATAAATCATCCATCTTATATTCTAATTAAAATAAAGATTTAGTTCCCTTATAGTCTAATGGATAGGTGATTTTTTTCTATTTTTATATTGACAACTGCTGGCATCTATCTATTTCTATTATTTGTATTTATTTGTTAGGAATATGTTTAGTTAATATATAAAAAAAATACATATTGAGATCATGAAAAAAAGTCCATGTGCTCAGTATTTGTCAATGAATTAATTAAAAAGCATTTAAAACTAAAATAGAAAGTGACATCATAATTTCCAAATGGGTATTTCTCATAAACTCAAAATTTTGGTAAAAGATTAACTTTTAGTTAAAAACAAAAAAAAATTTTTTTTTAATTCCATATATGCAGTAGATTCTGCTAAAATAAATTTACTGATTCCAGAATGTCATTCACGTCATCACATAGTCACCAAAATATATGTTGCCATAAGAAATAATCCATTCCAGGCCCAACTCAAAAAATTATTTAAGTAGAAAAAAAATCAAAAATATAAATGTAAAAATACTTACAAAAATCAACTGCTTTAAGTACTACATGGTTATATTTTAGAGGAGATTAAAATTCATTTTTTAAAATTAAAATATAAATTTATGTATTCTAATAAAAATTCACAGATCATTGATTTCAGAACTTCAAATTTTCTTGTGAGATGTTTAGTACTGGTCCTATGTGTGCCTTGTAATGTCATGAAATCCAATTCTTTTCCTGAATCCAACAAACCATACTTTACTGGAAATAAATTCCTTCACAGGAACAGTATTTGTAGTAGAAGAGAGAACAAAAAATATTTAAGCAACTGCTTAATCTTTTCACAAATGTATATGTCTAAGAGGCTGTAACCTACTATTCATTTTTAATTACTCCACACTAGCAAAATTTCTGTTAGTTTCATAATATTACAACATAAACTGTTCAAATTGAAATCCTTTTCATTATCTGGACACATTTTAATTTCTCATTTTTTAAAAAAATGGTTTAAAAAGTTGATTTAAATTGCTGACCATTTTACAACTTTTTTTTTTTAGAAATTTTTTTTTTTTTTTATCATTGCAAACTGGTCAATTTTTTGACACAATTTTCTGAGTCACAATTAAAATTAATATTTCAGTGTTTATGAAAAGAATTTTAAAAACCAAACTAATAAAGTTGAACAAATAGCAGAAGAAAAACTAAATGCAATTAAGATCATAAAACATGCAAGTAATGTTTAAATGCTTTACTTAAAGCTGAAACTCTATAAAAAGTTTTACACATAAGTTGCTATATCAACCAGAAGCATCTATTGTAATAATTTTTTTTGCTTCTGCTGATGGTATTTTAGCAATTCATTGTTCAGCACTTAGATTTCCAATATTTTATTAGACTTTCATTTTGAAATTCTTTGTTTTTTTGTTTTATTTTGACACCAACATTATTAGATTTTGCATTTGGTTTTATGGTTCATTATTAAAATTAATGCAGAATACAAATCTAGAATACTTTTTTTTAAAAAAATATGTACAATAATTTTACTGCTAGAAAAAGAAAGAGGTAAAAGAATGATAATTTAGTTTTAAAATTAGATATTCATCATTTTATCCTATTTTGAGGATTTGAATTTTTTTTTCTTTTTTTGACATCAACCTTAACAGATTTCAAATTCAGTTTTTATAGTTCATGTTTATAATTGTTATAGTATGTACATGGAATAAAATACTTTAAAATAAAAATATATGCATTACTTTTATTTTTAGAGATAGAAAGAGAGGACCAAATTAAATTGATAACTAAGTTTTAGCATTTTTGTTTCCACCATTTTACCACATTTATATTTTTTTGATATCAACATTGATTTTAAAATCGTTTTGTATGACATTTTGCTAAAACTATTAGTGTATACACCGAAGTTAATTCTTTTAAACAAAATATAGACTACATTTATACTGCTAAAAATAAAAAAAGGTACAAAAATTAAACAAATAACTAAGTTTTATATGGCAAAGATATCTCTTATTTTAGAGCAGTGTTTCCCAAAGTGGGAGATACCACCCACCAGTGGGCGGTGAAGACTTCTAGGGGGGCAATTGTGGGTTCAGAAGCATTTGGGGGCCATTCAGGTAGCCTAATCTGTTCTCTGAATGCACTGATCGTCAGTTTTAACTAGCTCTCAAACCACTAACTTCTGCGTTATTTTGCCGATTTTATGGTTATTTTATAAATTGTTTATGTGCAAGAATATATAAAAAAAGGGACTAGTCAGAGTAATTGTAAATGTTTTGTACATTTTTGATGGGTTTTTTTTCTCTATTAACAAGTTAAAAGGAATGCAGGTTATTATTGTATGGCTAATTCTAAATGTTACTAATAGATAGAAGTGGTCATCCTGTGCATTATATTTTTTGTTAAAAAAATACAGTAATTTAAAGCCAATATCAGCTGAGAGAATCTAAAAATTTGTCATATCTCAAATTGTTTTTGTTGTTGTTGTTTTAAATGGTAAAGATGGAAAAAGCTATTTCCATTGTATTAAAATTAGAAACTATATGTAAAACAAAACTTCTTGAGGAATTAAGTCTGAGTGGAAAATGAAAGAAGTAAAAGATAAAAAGGTGTAAAAAGCTATATCAATTGTGTTACAATCAATTATCCAAGAAATTGGAGATAACGGCTGTAATAGTAAATGAGGGGCACTCAATTTATATTGCTATAGGTGTACTATAAAAGATTTTCAGCAAGTGATAGGGGGGGATCTCTTCAGAGTTCATTGTTTTCTGTGCTATGTTTTGTTCGCTGGGCTATTAAGGGTTTCCTGAACTAAGAGAAATATTCTAGTTGTAAAGCAGTGGAGAACTTTATGAAAGAAGGCAGAGCTGAGCCTAGCTTCAAATCATAGCCTGTCCAGAATTGCGTGATCAACCCTTGGTAGGCAGCTGTCATTATTATAAAGATTTCTAGAAAAAGCTGAGAAATATAAAAATGCCTAAATTTTTACCATTGAAATGCTAATGAAGTAAACTCCCAATATTAGTGGACCAGCCAGACTCTTATGCTGCTGTCGTGCAGCCACAGATGCTAGCTGATAATGATGAACACCTTAATGCCTATGTTTTGCTGTGAAGAAGGGAAGCCCTCATGGCCTTGTTGTCATGGTTTATAGCTGACTTAAAAGTTACTAAGTCCAGAGATGGTAATAGAAAGAAACCAAAAGGAAGCTGGAAGATATAATTTTTTTTTTATTTTTATTATCATTATATTTTGTTGCTATAAATTTTATTGTATTTTTGTTATTATTTGTATTTTTTTTTTTGTTTCTCTATAAATTATTATTTGATTTTCCTACTTTAAAACAGTTCTACCAAATTAATGTCTGGAAGGCTTGTGTATGCTGAGGCATATATATATACTGTAACCACACAACCCATCTGTTCTTATCTCTAACATTTTAAATCAAGCCGAGCAGTTATCAAGTAACTTATCTTTTATTAAACATGTATATATATTGTACCGGGTTCAAACCGTAGAAGATCCCACATACGCTACTTGCTAGGTTTAGCTGGGTTTAAATCTTATTTCTAATAAATTTATAATCTTATATTATAAGTGAATGAACCGGTCCGTCCGAGCAGAGTGGAGAATATTATTGATAGCAGAGCTGCCAACAATACCCGCGATCAGACTGAGCTACACAACGCATAACATGATCACATTTCCAGATCATGGCCCACCTCGACTGCTAGATTCAAACCCTACTATCCAAATACTTTATTTGTTTCGGAGTAAACGCTGGGCGCCAGCTAGTTTCAGAACTAACATGTTTGGACAGTAGGCCCATAATCCAGCGCTTGAAAAATCCCTTAACTAGCTCAGCTACTTGTAATCAATAAAAAAATTATTTCAATTAGTGGTAAAAAAGAATTGACTGACAGATTAAGCTTTAATTTTAAAAGACAATTTATTTTAACTAACATTTATTATACTAATTTTAAATACTTTTATAAATCTTATTTAACTAACATAACACTGGTATAGTAATCATGCACATTCTTAATTCACACACTATAATATATAACAAAGCATTAAATTTTGACATTTAAAAACACACACATCAATAGTTCATCTATGTATGCTATAGAGTTCATATTACTTGACTCTGGGAGGCTTCAACTAATGTGATGGCTACTTTAGAAATGAGAATAAGAAAATTTTATTACCTAGGATTTTAGAACGTGGACTTCTTGCTGTTTGCTGTGAACTTTATTTGTTTTCTTCCTGGTTGCTGCTTTAAGTGAGAATATTTCCAGCTGGCTGAGACATTTTCTTGAGGAGTTTTATTATTATTTATTGGCACTATTCTTGGAGACAGCTAAATATTCCTGGTGATTCTTCAAGTTGTTATGCAGGCATTTTTCTATTCTGGGCAGGTTGCTGTTTCACTGGACTCAGGCTAGAGAAAGTCAAAGTCATATGATTCCGACGATGAGCACTGCATTTTTGATTCTGGATATACTGATTGACTGAATGATTAAAGAACTCAACTCAACTGTTTTCTCGACTTTTTCTCAACTTCAATTATAATCCCAACTGCACAATCTAAACTGTAATCTCAACTGATTGTCCGATGAAAAACTGGACTATTTATACTTAAGGCCTGTTGTCGTTTTGATGTCTGCCAGCAATATCTGTTGTCAAAATTCCTTCCTTGTTTTGATAAGCTTTTAATTATGTGTTTTTGGAGATCGTTTAATTAGCATCCTTGCAAATGTGTTGTTTTTACATTTTTAATTAGTATCCATCGCTGTGTTTTTTAATGATAATTTTCTATATCATTTTTTTTTAATATTTAATACGCATACATTTATTATATTTACAATCGCACATATATATTTTACTATTAAGCTCACATTAATTCGTCATTTACACACATATATAATTTAATCTAAACTCAACACTAGTTTTAAGATGATTTTTTTTCTTTAACTTACATAAAAAGAGATTTATATTTTTAAACTTTTAGCTTCAACTTTTCTTTCTTTCTTTTTCTAATCAATCATTTATAACTTTTATGAACAATATTTTCTTTACACTAACAACAATAATAAAAAGAATTCTTTACCTATTTGAAAAACAACTTCTTTCAATTTCCCCCGTAAAACTATGAATTAATAGTTTTTAGCAAAAACTTTTTAAACTTCTTTTACTTTTTTTTTTAAACACAAACAAAAAAAAAAACTTTTTAAACTTAAAACTTTTAGTTTGATGCTTGTAAAGCAAACCCCCTCCCCCCTCTTAATTAATTAATTGTCACTTTTATTTCAAAAAACTCTTTGACTTTTAATTTTACGTTTTTCAAAAACAAACTGCAATAAAAAAAAAACTCTTAAACTTTTACATACTATTTTCTTTTAACGAAAGATTATTATTTCAATAATTTTAGACAAAATTATTATATGTACCAACCACGATATTGGTACAATATATATATATATATGCATAAACATTGCACTAAACAAATTAGTATTTTTTTTTTTTAAAAGAGATGAAATTTTTATATTTTTACAATAATAAAAATAAATACATACACACATACATCGGATATAACTAACAGTGAATGTTATTAACTGACTAATAATATTGACCTAGATAAAGATAAAGAATAATGACCTGAAGTCAAGCTTGTTGCCAGATAACCAGACTTGAAAATGGAAAAACCATTTTAATGAATATTTATAATTATGCAAAAATGAACAATCACAGCAAGCAGGGAGACTGAAAGCCATCACGTGAGTCTCACTGTATCTTTAACAACTAAAAGGTCTGCACGAGAAAGAAAACATCTCAACAGTTGTAGGTTAAAAAAAAAAGAGATGGATATTAATGTTTAATTTTAGGACAAATCTTCATCGCAGAAAAGGAATTGATTTCAGCTGCTAATGTAAACAGAAACCAATAAATAATGAAAGTAAATTGAATGACTTAAATAGATTGTAACAAAAAAACTTTTAAGTGAAAAAAGTTATCAAGAAAAGAAGGAATAAAGCTTGAAGTCTCAATAATAATTTTGTCATTGTTCTTAAGCTCTCTCCCTATGCAAACCACTCTATAAATAATTGTAGATATTAAGGAAGGTAAAGCAATGAAATTGGGGTAAATGAAACATGCTGTAGGTGACTAACATCAACTTCCATGCCAATAGAAACATTACTGCTTATGCAAGATGCCTATCTTATTAAATGATAGTGAATATCGATCTCCAGTGAATCTTCTGCCCTATGTGCCAAGGAAACAACTGGACAGTGCTTATAATCTACCAGGTTGGAATGAACACATGCAAGTTACACCACCCTAGGAGATTTGTTATCAGGATCAAGAGATTTTTAATACAATGGACAGTGCTTACCTAGCTCATAAACTTTTTTTATCCTATTGATTTATAGTTATAATTATTTATTAAGCACACAGGAAGTATATGTAAATACTTTTAAGACAGGCTTTAACCCGTATCAAATTCACCTTGAAATTTATAATAGTCAAACAATATCTTTATTTTGTTGATAGAGGCACCTGTGCCATTTAAAATTTTTTTTTTATTTCTGTTAAATTTTCATTTTCAAGTTGATAACCTATGCTTCAGGAATGGAAGTGTTCACTTTAAGTATATAAGGGGGAATAATTAAGTTGAGCAAATATTTTTGATATTAAATAAAAATTTAGATCTCCACATTCCAACCCAGAAGCTTGACTCCACTCATCTGGCTATAAGATGAGGTAAGAGTTTGACAATATTCAACATTAATGGCACCACAGTGACTAAACAGATTGATTAATATACTAAAACTTTGTTATATAATTTTTTTTTTCTGTACCTGTGATTAACTCTCTTGAATGGATAGCTTTTTTTTATATATATATATATAGAAAAGGATAATAATAATACTCATGAATCATATAAGGTATGCTGTAAATAAAATAATTAGCAAGATATATTCATGATTTTTGAAATTATTAATTGTTATATATATATTACTTGAAAGCTTTTATTTTTATTTTGTAAATATATTATTCTGAATCATTTTTTTGTAAATCAAGACTATCAGGGTATGAATTTATATCATGGAATTTTGGATTGGGATATTGGTTGTATTAAGGTATGAATTTATATCATGGAATTTTGGATTGGGATATTGGTTGTATTAAGATCTCAAAGTGATAGAAAGTCATTCTTGTCTCTCGTCATTATACTTATTAATACTGTTGCATTATGTTTATTGTTTAATAAATGTTACTGAGCTATTGCAGTCAATTTGGTCTTTACTTTGTTATCATCATCATGTATTCACTCCACTAAATAAATATATTAATCATTAATATCCACACATCATGAAATAATTATGCTAAATATATATATATGTATATATATATATAGAAAGAGTTATTCATATATATATAGAAAGAGTTATTCATATCCACACACCATTCCTTATTTATATATTAATAATGGGAATATTTTAGGAGTATATGTCAATTGGTCCTCGCTTATATAGAGGTGCAATAGTTAGTGAATTAAGTAAGTCCATCTTTGAGGACAGCCGATTGCCGAATTTGAATATTGTAGCATAATGAGACTGAAAGGGGTGTGTGGACTAGTCCAAATCGCATCTAAACTTAACCAGTAAACATTGAGCTAGTATACTAAAGGTAGATGTGATCACAGGCTAAGCATTTCGGTGCGCCATCACTAGCATCCTACCCGAAGAACCCCAGGTCTGACCGCAGTGAGATGTATTACCTCTTTCTTGTGACAGCTGCAGTCCCATTATACCTGGCACCCATACTTAGGGGCCCAAAACACAAGTTTCAAAGGAGGCCCAGCCATCAGACTGGTTAAAAAAAAAGTTCTTTTTTTTATTTTCTCTGAAACTCACAAGGCCAGTTATGTTACATCTGATGCTCTGACAACAGGAGCATGAAACAAGAAGTTCCCAGGGATATTTGACATCAAAAATTGGAATCTACACATATAACATACAAAAAAATTTTTTTTTTTCCTTTTTTCCAAATTTTCCTTTATCCTCAAACTTAGAAAGTTTATAATCCCACTGGACTTACTCATGCAGAAGACCAAAGTATATTCAGCAGCAATGAAAGTGAATAAACATAACAATTTTTTTTTTTAGCTTGAACATACGCATTAAAAAAAAAACAATGTTAAAAGAGGTGAATACATACATAATAACAAAAGCATCATGATAAGTAGAGACCAATATTTAAATGAATAAATCATGTCTAAAATAGTGAGTCAGGCAAGCTAAAACATAAATTTAAAGATAGGCAATAAAATACACACACAAAAGAAAAATGATAAATAAGTGCAAAATGGCATGAAGTGGCAAGGAATTCAATGGTGTAATATCTTGGTATTTATAAATATGTATAAGTTTATAAACATTTGTATTAAAACACATTGATGTTACTTAAAAGTGGAAAAAAAATTTTTTGAACAAAATTGTGGAACGATCTGAAGAAGTACAAGCTACTAATGAAGGTAAAATGGAAGATGGTACTTGTAATAGCGAGGAGTGGTCTTCATTGATCCAAATATCCAGGGTGTCTGTAGCAGAAATGGAACACCCTCCACAAATACAAGTGGTAGACTAAATGTCGCTGCAAGCCTGAGGAGCACCCAATGTGAATGATCCAAATACCCGAAAGCCAAATGGCATGGACTACCGGAAATGGGTCGGATGTGGAGCAAATGCTTCGAATGATCATGGGTGAAATGGAAGTGAGAATGAACCAAAAGTTGGTCAGTAGCATCAGGGGTCTATGAGATGAGCCAAAAGTTGATTAGTAGCATCAATGGTCTCCAAAATGACCTGAATAGTATGAATCAAAAGATGGACAATAGTTTGAGCACCCTATAAGAGGTGACAAGAATAGCCTCAAGATAAAGGTGAAGGAAGAATTGAGCAACAGGATGGCCAGCATGGAAAAAAAGCTACAAGTGAATATAGATATTGTTAGGTCAGACCTGAAGACAGATATGAAGGAGATAGAAACCAGACTGTCCACAGATTGGGGCAACTCTTGATCATTATAGATAATTTTCAGAAAGATAACATGGAAATTAAACAGATGCTAGCAACTTAAAAAATAAGATGGATAAAAAGGACTTAAAAGTGCCAACAATGGTTCAAGGAGTTCAAGCACATTATTGGGGGATTGAATGCCAAATGCGACAAAGTGCACGGAATCAAGACGTTTTTAGAGAGCAAGAAAAACTAGAAGCCAAGGTCCAAGAGGCGCACTCAAGAATGGATCAATTCTCCACTAAACAGAGTGCCAAGGTAGATTCACATGAGAGAATAATAGGAGCCCTTGACCATCAACTCAGATGGCTTGAGAACCAGATAGCTTCAATTAAAATGGATACCATCAGAGACAAGACCACTTTGGACAAGCTGATAGAAAATACCACAGAAACATGGGATAGAGTTGATAAAATGTAACGAGGCTTTCGACCAAAGGTTTTCAATGATCGAATCACAACTGTGCCAAGGAGCACTAACTATTGAAATGCAATGAATTGAGATCAGTTCGGCCACCTGGAATACAAGGGAGAAACAGAGTGGTAGAGAAAATTGCCTGGAAGTCATCCTCAAGAATCCGCAGAGGATAAGCAACCCTTATGAGGAACCCACACTCCAATATCATATAATTGCCAAGTTGGAAGAAATAATTCCAAGTACTTCACAAGTCAGTCATGAGAACTGTATTAAACCCACAGATAAACACCTCATGTGTTGGAAACATCATGGAAAACCTAAGAAAGCAAAGGAATTGGAAACATATTTAGAATCAATGCATTATCAAAGCCAAGTCCACATATTTTCCAAATGTGACATTAATGAACTGAGTGACAACATTAGACTGGAGCATTACTGATTGTAATGACCATTACAGAAGAAGATTATCACTATAAAAGGAGCAATTGTGAGATACAAATGCAATCCACAGATTCGATCATCTTAAATATCTGATACAATGTTTTGAAGTCCCTCTACAACCAAGAAAATGATCAACATACAAAAAGCCATTTGATCATGATAGAAAATATTACACCACAAATCAATAAACAAAAAGGTCCCAGGTTCCATAAACTATGCAATATCTATGAAGGTCCCTTCACCTTCATTAAGCTAATAAATGCTACTGTTTAAGAAGCTAATATTAAGAACGGACCTCGAGCATTGCGACTAAAGATATGTGAAATGGATGAACCCCAACTATAGTATTAAGTTATTTAAAAAAAAAAAGAGAACTAATAATGACCCAAATGCAGACAAAAGGAAAGGTGTTCATAAACAATCAGACATGGATAGATGCACCTACACTATTCACTAAGCACCAGTTTATAGCCACCTGACCAAATATTGGGTACAGGCCAACCAAGTGACCCAAGAGCATACAGTGAATCAATGAAACCAGAGTTGATAAAGAAAAGGATATATTACATGCTCATGGACAACTCGCCAAAATGGCAAATTATAGAAAATAGAATAGAAAAAATCCCCATGCAAATTTAAGGTTGGAGATAGAGTTCTGATGAAAAACTCCACACTCAAGCAAACTGCAGAACAAATATCATAAGTTTTATAACACGTATGAAGGACTATATACCATTGTCAAACAGACAGATTCCAATGCATTTTGGATAAAACAGTAAGGAGATACGAGGCACATATAATGCCCGCATCTTAAAACCTTACCTTGGCTGCTCATAATCATCATAATAATTCCAGTAAATTGTTCATGCAACTAAAGAATAAGAAAAAAACCACCAAGCAGAATATATAGGCAATGTAAATCATATCAAAGTAAAATAAAAATAAGAAGAAAAAAATGTAATACATGACGAGATATTAAGTTTGGTGAGGGTATTCTCCAATTAATGCTTAAGTGCAGTCATTGGGATAGGCTAACTAAAACACAGGAGCCAATCCATACAAATAAATGGATGTTCTGATATTTTGGTAGAACTTCATAAATCCAGTGTCTCAAAGAAGCAGAAAAAAGGCTAGTAAATAAACTTATGTGACAAACACATTATCAGTTCAGTCTTAACCATCAAACCCCTAAGTCCAGATCATCCACCAATAATATAGCCCAGCTATAAGGGAGATAGTTAAATGTCTCCAAATCAACTATGAGACAAAAAAACAAGATGGTCGATAAATAGGTATAACAACTTTTCATCCAATCAAAATAGCTATATAATAAAAGCACACAAACACACTTGAGTGTTAACATTTGAAATATTAATTAAAATTTTAACCCTGTAAAGAAAGAGGAATTGTAAGGATGACTTACAACCAACAAATCCACCTGCCCTAATCTACAACATCTTAAATCAAGCTGAGTAGTTATCAAGTAACTTATCATTTATTGAACATATATATACACACCTGGATCTCATTTTACATGATAGATAGGTTCCTCAGAAAACACGCACAAACGAAATCACGCAAAATTAGACATAACTTACATTAAAAAGGGGGGGATGCAGTCTATGATTTTTCAAAATTCGTGTAAAAGCAAAGCACCAATGTAAAATTACTTTAAAATTTGCACAAAAAAAAATAAGGAAATAAAATATGACTAATAAAAAATTTCAAATTTGAAAAAAATTGATACAAGACAAACTTTTTTTAACTATAATATTTAATTTTATTCAAAATAATATATTTTTATGCATAATTTACAGTACAGTAATTTACATTTTTTTATACACGTTTTAATTATTATCGCTATTTGCTGAAATACACATTCGTTTGCAAACTGGTAAAAAATCAGATTCTCACAAGAGGAAATACAAGTAGCACCAAGTTCACTCTCATGTTGTGTTAATGGGTTTTCTGTTGACAACGTAATTAGTAATTAATCTTTGAGACGATGATTTTATTAATTGTTTATGAACTTAGACTTATGATAATAAAAAGACATTTATTCACCACTGCTGGGAAAAATTTAATTAAAACTAACAACTAAAAATTAAATTCTTATTTTTGTCTTTAATTTTCAATTCTGTTTAAAAATCAAATTTTGTTTCACTGCTATTACTCATCTTTTAAAAATAAACTTGCGGACACTAAATGATTAATAATTGATTATGTTCTTTTTTAAAAAGCAAAAACAGAATGTGATTTAAAATGCAAAATTAACACGCACAATGTTTGAACAAATTTACATTATAATCTTGTAAAATTTAAAGTGTGTATACATAAAATGTGGAAATCATGATTTTAATTTCATTATTGCATAAAATCTTACTATTATAAAGCACTGAAAATATTGAAATTACTAAGATGAAAGTCGAATTCTAATAATGTGCTACTACTTCCAATATAACGTAAGTGCACGAAATTTATTATTTAAAGTAATAGCGCATTACTTCCGGTGAAACATAAATCGCATAACTTCAAAATCGTGTTAAATAAGTCCGTGTAAAAAGAGACCCAGGTGTATACACACACAAACATTGTGCTAAAGAAATTAATTTTTTTTAAAGAGACGAATTTTTATATTTTTACAGTAATAAAAATACATACATACACATATACATCTGATATAACTAACAGTGAACGTTATTAACTGACTAATAATATTGAAGTAGATGAAGATAAAGTTAAAGAATAATGACCTGAGGTCAAGCTTGTTGCCAGGTGACCAGACTTGGAAACAGAAAATGAAAAAACCATTTTACTGAATATTTATAATTATACAACAATGAACAATCATAGCAAACACAGGGAATAAAAGCCATCACGCTATTCTCATTGTATCTTTAACAACTAAAAGGTCTGCACGAGAAAGAAAACATCTCATCAGTTATAGGTTAAAAAAACAAAACAAGGATACTGATGTTTAATTTTAGAACAAATCTTCATTGCCAGAAAAATAATTGATTTCAGCTGCTAAAGTAAACAGAAACCTGAATACATAAATGATAAAAGTAAACCGAATGATTTAAATAGATTGTAAAAAAAAACTTTGAAAGAAGTTATTAAGAAAAGAAGGAATAACAGCTTGAAATCTCAATAATAATTTTGTCATTGTTCTTAAGCTCCCTCCCTATGCACAGAAATGACTCTATAAATAATTGTAGATATTAAGGAAGATAGTGTAATGAGGTTGGGGTAAAGTAACCATGCCAATAGAAATGTTATTGCTTGTGCAAGATGCCTATCTTATTAAATGATAGTGAATATCAATCTCCAATGGATCTTCTTCCCTGTGTCCCAAGGAAACAACTGGACAGCGCTTATGATCTACCATGTTGGAATGAACACATGCCAATTAAGCCAATGGACAAGTACACCGCACTAGGAGATTTTTTATCAGAATCAAGAGACTTAATACAATGGACAGTGCTTGCCTAGATCATAAACTTTTTTTTATTGCATTGATTTATTTATTTTTTTATGTGTCATTTAAAATTTTTTTTTTTATTTCTGTTAAGTTTTCGTTTTCAAGTTTGGTAATCTATGCTTCAGAAATGGAAGCATTCACTTTAAATATATAGGGAGGAATAGTTAAGTTGAGCAAATATTTTTGATATTAAATAAAGTTTAGATCTCCACGTTTCCACCCAGAAGCTTGACACCACTCATCTGACTATAATAAGATGAGGTAAGAGTTTGACAATATTCAACATTAATAGCACCACAGTGAACTAAACAGAATTCTTGGTTATTGATTGATTAATATACTAAAATTTTGTTATATAATTTTTTTTTTATACCTGTGATTAACTCTCTTGAATGGATGGCTTTTACTTATTAACTCTTGTAAACTCATATATATATATATATGTATATAGAAGGGGATCTCTTATTCAAGATGGGGATAATAATAATATTCATGAATCATATAAGTATGACTGTAAATAAAATAATTAGCAAAATAGATTTACGATTTTTGAAATTATTAATTTTTGTTATATATATTACCCAAAATCTTTTATTTTCATTTTGTAAATATATTATTCTGAATCATTTTTTTGTAAATAAAGATTGCCAGGATATATATGGATTGGGATATTTGTTGTATTAAGATCTTAAAGTGATAGAAAGTCATCCCTGTCTCATCATTATACTTATTAATACTGTTGCATTATGTTTATTGTTTAATAAATGTTAGTGAGATATTGCAATTAATTTAGTCTCTACTTGGTTATCATCATCAAGTATTCACATACCACTAAATAAATAGATTAATCATTAACATCCACACACCATTAAATAATTGTGCTAAATATATATATATAGAGTTATTCATATCCACACACCATTCCTTATTTATATATTAATAATGGGAATATTTTGGGAGTATGTAAATTGGTCCTCACTTATATAGAGGTGCAGTAGTTGTGAATTAAGTAAGTCCACCCCTGAAGAGAGCCGATTGTGAATTCTCCCCGAGTTCGAATATTGTGGCATAATGGAGACTGAAAGGGGGATAAGATGTGGATGAACTAGTTCAAATCGCATCTAAATTTAACCAGTAAAACATTGAGCTAGCATACTGAAGGTAGATGTGATCATGGGCTAGGCAGTTCATCATGCCATCACTAGCATTCTACCCAATGACTCCAAGTCCAATTGTAGTAAGATGTCTCCCTCTTTCTTGTGACAACCGCAGTCCTGTTACAATACATATTTGTTTGTTGTTGTGTGCTTTTAACACATTGTTCTATTTGAGAGAAAAAAAACTTTGCGTTAAATTATTATTTTTGTAATCTCTGTATGTGATTATTGAAAATTTATTGACATGCTGAATTGTTTTTTTTTTGTTTTGTTTTGTTGGTATTTTCTTTTTGAAAGTGTTTTTTTCTTCTCGAAAGTGGTACATAAAGGTGAGGTTTAGGTTCAGTCTTTCAAAGATATATCGGCTAAAACTTCATGGTACCAATTAGCAAGGTATTAGAGTTTTGGATAGGGAGAAAACAGGAAATATAATCAATTTTGATTTGATTTCAGTCATTTAAACTTAAATTTAATCACTTTAAATTTTTTTTTCTTGTTATTAATATTGAGTTTATGTTGATGCCTTATTCTGATGCACAACACTGACATCATGTTATATCTTGTGTGCATCATATGAATTACGGGGTTGGCATCATCCAGTACAGTGTCATTAGTTGCTATTTACATAAAAAATATCAAACAGATTGAATACGGAAAACTGTTATACTTAGGGAGGGGGGCGGCATTACAAAATTTACATGTTGCAAAGGGGCAGTAGCCTAAAAAAGTTTGGGAACCTATGTTCTAGAGCATTGTATGTCTTTGCATTTGTTCTATAAATCTTAATTGAGTAAGAAGAATGTTATTCAATCAAAAAGCTTTATTTTTAGCAGACTTCATTGCATATAAATTATGCATAACTGAATTTTTTAGGATTTGTCAATGATTCATATATGAATATAATAAAGTAAATATAACAAAAAAGCTTTGTAAACAGAATACCAAAATTATCTTTTAAAATTAGAAAAAATTAAAGATATACCTGATATTTTTTAAAAAAAATTTTTTAAAAATTACAATTTGTTTTTAAAAAACCTATATTTAAAACTTCTTTATAGTGAACACAACTCTTTTTCCTCACAGTCAATAAATCAGTGTTGTTAATACTGCTATGCTGCAAAGAAACATATATACACAGTATTGTATATACATAAAAAAATATAAAAAATCATTAACATTCAAAATAAAATTATATAAATTAATTTATAACTTTTAGAGATAAAAATGTTAGATGATTTTTTTATTTTATTTTGTAAGTTTTTGAAACAATGATTTCCCAAATAATACAACATATAAGATAGCAATACATTTAGAAATAAAATGTCTAGGCAAATATCAAGATGTTGGCCCTCATTACTTGAGAATGGATATTTTATATTTAAATAAGCACATTCAGAAGTATATATGCATACTTAAAATCAGGATAAAACCACAATCAAAATGATTTTAAAAATTATTTATAGACTTTGATAAGCATAGATAAATGCATATAAAACAATCTGCCTTTAATTAAGTAATAACTTTCTGTTACTTTTTTATTCTGAAAACATGCTTTAAAAATACTTATTAAAAATAATAATAATGAAGTTAAAAAGATTAATAAAAGATAAGTTTTGAAACATATCCAAAATTATTTCTAAGGTAAAATTGTAATGCTTAAATTATTACATGAATAAAAATAATAATTTTATTGTTTTTCTAAACAAATTACATACATTTGAATTTAATATATTAAAATATTAATTTACATAATAAAAAAATTAAAATAATATTTTGCATGTCTGAAATTTATTGCAAGAGACTTCTCATTTTGATCTCCAACTATAATCATTAAAATGAAATAATAATACTTATAAATAATTCATTAAATATTGTTTTATATATTTTTATAATTCTCCATCCTACTGATTACTGCTTGTTTTATTTATTTTAGAAAAAATTTTTTTTTATATTTATCTTGTGAATAGTTGCTAAGAATGTCAAATAAATGTTGGAATTCCATTCATTTAATAACAACTAAATTTTTTCTCTCTTTTCTTTCCAATTTCCTCAGTTGAAAATTAATCCAGGAATCATTAATTTTCACATCATTAATTCTCACACCAAATCATTCTCATTGATCTAATTGTTCAAATATTCATCTTTTAATTAATGTGTTTACATTATGATTTTAAAAATTAAAGGATAGATTCTTTTTCTAATAAAAATTAACAAATATAATCTTTAATATTAATAATTTCAATAAATAATCTTCAAACCATTTTATGAAATATGATTGACTTACTTTATAAGTTTCTGGACTAGGAATAGGAAGGCCAATTTCTAAAGCTGAACCATGAATGATATATTCTGTTGCCTTTGGTTCCCATGGCTGTAACTTTTCAAACAAAAAACTTTCTTCTGTTAAATGAATTTTCTCAGTGTTTGTTTCTTTTTCTTCACTTTGCCCTTTTTCCAAGTTGTCTTCTTCATAATTTTTTGTACTGATTAGCCTTTTCTGAATTTCCTTTTCTAATTTTTCAACATTTTCTTCTCGCTGCTTTTGTTTTTGTTTGGCAACTCGTACCCAAGTAGGGTAGGGATTTTCAGGTGTGGGCACATTGGTAACTGGACGGGTTTTTTCAACCTGCTTTAGTCTATTATTTAAAAAAATTATATTACTTTCTGACTTCATATCTTGGCTAACATTATGATTTTCCTGAGAAAATGTATTAACAGATACTTTATGTGGCTCAGAAATAGTTTCATTAATATTTACTAAATAATGATCATCACTTTGTGATGTGTTAGTTTCAAATAAAGAAATACGGTTAAGAACACTACTACTTTTTTCACTATTAATAATATTGGCATCATCTTGAAATAATGGATTGGTTGTTTTACCAGCATCTCCACCATTAATAGATTCTTCATTTTCAAGTAATTCAAGTTCTTTTAGCTTCATTGAACGACGGGCAAATACTTTGTAAAGTTCACCTTCTTCATCAAATTTATTGTCACCAGATTTAATTTCCTTCCAAGTTGAACTTGTTAATTTGGCTCTTAGTGAATACGTTTCATTAATAAATTCTGGAGCTGATTTAATACTTGCATTTTTGTTGGCATCATCTGCATACTTTTTTCTATAAAACACATCATCTTTCCGAACACTTACACTCCTTTTAACTTCTTCAGATTTTTTATTTGATTCTTTATCTGTATAAAATACAGATTTAAAACCAAATCTTTTTGTTGGCTGAACTAAAAAAGATGACTGAGAGTTTTCATTACCAACTTTTTCAGAAAGAGTAGTCCTTTGAGTTATTTCATTACTTTCAGGATTTTCTAAATTTTGATTAGAAATATTTTTTTTTGCTTTTCTAAAACTACTTTTGGACAAAAGACGAGACAAAAAACTTTTAGGACCTTTCTCTTTATTGGAAGTAATTTCTCCATCTGATTTTCGACCTTTTTTAGCTACATATTTATTACCTTTTTTATAATTTTCTTCATTAGTTAATTCTTCAACATATGCAAGTTTTTGTCCATATGGAAAAGATTGATTTTTCCTATGTTCTACATCTATATCTTTAGTTTCATTATGTACATTTAAATTTTGTAAGGAAGAATGCCAAAGCACAGGCTGGTTAAAAGAACTATTTTGAGTTTTATTTGGGCTAATTTCAGATGTTTTTCCAGAAACTGATATGAAATTAACATCAAAAATATTTTTTTCACTTAGTGGTTTTGGCAAATATTCTTCTGATTCGGAATGTAATGATAATGGAGACAATCCAACTTCAGACCTGATTAAAGAATCACCTGAAAATATATATATATTTGTATGATTAAAATAATAGTTTAAGCTTTCAATCATAAATGTTTTATTAAAACAATAGAATAATAAATATGTCAATACTTAAATATACTAAAGTTATAAATGAATGTTAAGTTACACAATTTATTCTACAATTGCAAAAATCCTTTCTTCTAATAGCAATTTGATTATCTATTGGTTCTAATTCTATAATATATACATTGTTTATATCATTAAGGCTTTTTGTGCGTGTGTTCATAAATCAGCTTTCAATATGGTTTCTATTGTCCAGGCTTCTGGACATAACCGAAGATTTTGCTTTTTTGGCTTTATTCAAATCACTATAATTTGGTTCTAATTATATGCATATTATGTTTCAATTTTGCTACAGATATTACTAAATAATTCTAAGTAACAATATTATAGTTGACCGGCAGTCACAAGACATCACTAAATGATCATTTATTAAAATCTAAATATTTTTATAAAAAAAATTATTCTTTATTCATAAACAGTCACTAATATTAAAAAACTATGAATGAAAAATTAATTATTTGGAAATCTTTTTCAAAGACTCGAATTTTAATCTTAATGCCACAATCACAATATGCTCAACTTATCCAAATAAAAAGGAAAAATCTCATAAATGAATATAACAATAAATTAAATTGCAGTCTTATCTCAGATTATTTAGGAATAACTTTGGATGATAGCCCTCAATCTATCAAAGGTTAAATCTAAAATAATTTCTACAAATATCCTCCATACCAGTGGTCTTCAATCTTTTCACACCTGCGGATGGTAAAAATAAGGATAAGGTTTCGCGGCCTGGCAAAAATAAGAATAAGATAAATTTTCTTAAAGATGTAAACTGCTTAGCTTTAGATGAGCATAATTGTTATAACTGATCAAAACAACAATGTTAAATATACATGATGTAGTTATATATATATGGAGTTTGTATAATAAAAAACTTTTTTTTTTAATTTTGAATTTTTTTTAGAAAAGTAATAAAAAATTTAATTCTACCCCCCCCCTCCATAAACATCTGTGATAACTAAAAAAACAAATTAATTTATGTATGATTGATTAGATTTTGTTTTCGTTCTGTTTCTTTTTTTTTAATTGGGTAAAAATGAGATGAAAAAATAAATAAAAATTGTTTATATTAATTAAAAGTTTAAACTCTTATTGTTTTGTTATTACAAGCTTTCTTGCAGCCCGGCACCGGTCCGCGGACCAAGGGTTGAAGACCACTGCTCCATACAATCCTGGCTGACAGTATTTAGAGTTATAATGCATACGCTAAGAATCAATTTCCTCAACACTATAACATAATCTGCTGCTGAATAATGTGCCCATCTTTAAAGAAAAAATGCTCAAACTAAATTTCTAGATATGCAATTTAATATTCCCATAATAAATATTTCTGATCTTTTCATATATTTCTCAACCAAATATCAAAAGAAAAGTTGTCTCACAGAAAATGAACAAAAACTATTAAATAAATCAGACTTACCATAAAGTCCAGATATAATTTCACAACCCAAGACTTAACTTAAATCAAAATCCCTTTTCTGAATATTTAAGCAAGAATTCCTTCAAACAACCAAAGAATTATAGCATAAAAAATTAATTTATTGTGAGACTGCAATTTTTTTTTCTATCTTAAGAGTAAAGAAAGCCAAATTCAATCTCTTTAGATGTTTCTAAAATCTCATCAAGATTCAGGATTATCCATAGTGGTTTTACTTATTTTCTCCAGAAATGTAATTTAACAGCTTTTGACTTGTATAGTTGTAATCAAATACAAACTGCTATGTCCGGTCTTCTATACTGTTGGACACTTTGTCTGCGAAACTTAATCATTCCAGACTTATTTAACGATAATAATTCCTCAGTAATTACACAACTCTACTAGGTTTAGATTAAATGCAATTTAATAATAAATATTTATAGCAATATCTAATTATGATACAGATTATATATACATCTTTATACATTATAAATATATCTAAGCCCGTAGATGTATATAAATCATATTATAGATCAATATGACCTGTAAGAGTCTTAGCTGACTATTAACATGTTCAGAGGCTAGCTCTCCGCACCTGAAGTCCCTGTACAATTGGGCGAAATTCTGCACCCGCTTATAAATCCATGTGCACAGGTGAAGCTCCAAAAATCAAGTGTCCTTTTTTTGACAATTTGCAGTGAGTTGATTCATTGATTTAATTCCTGAAGCTGACTGGATCATATTCGAGTCCATACACTCAGGCAATTCTTCCATTTACTGCTTCATGCTGGATACAAGTATTTAAATCGTTATCTCTCTATCTTTAATTAATGAGTTATTTTTTAACTTATAGTTTATCTCCTAAAGGAAATCTAAACTTGATTTCCTTTAATTGTTTTATATCTCATTAACATACTGAATTCCACTCTCATTAATTGAACTGTTTTTACTTTTAAAAAATAATCTTTTTTCTAATCTTAAGAATTATAAATAACTTTTATTTTCTATTTTAAAAGAATCAATCTTTTAAAATTCTCTAATTTATTTAAACTTATTACTTATTTTCATTAGTAATTTATACCTATATATGTATGTGCATTTAAGCATACACATCACAAACCATAATGAATCTTTCTCTAGATTAGAATCTCTATAAATTCTCTATAGTGTTTGTTAATAGTTTCTTTAAATGAAAAAATTCATATATTAAATAAGTAATTAAAATCTTTATTTAACTTTTGATAATTGTGATCTATAAAAGATAGTAGGATTATTTCAATTTACATAACTCATAATGCACATTTGGTGCCTTCAAGCAAAAAAAATCAATGAGCAAAAAACTGGTGATAGAAATCTGGTTCACATTGACATTTAAGTGTCCATTGATTTTACTTATTGTTAACATTGTGACTTCTGAAGTTGGAAATGAGATGATACTAGAGTCGCTTGAAGGAAAAAATGTATTACTATGTAATTTATTTTATTTAAATATCAATAGATGGAAAGTATATATGCTTTGACAAATCTACTAATTAAACAACAACAGTGTCTAATGTTCAATATTCTAGTATCACAGCTACTTTACTTATATAAAGAAAGAAAAAATAGTCAAATTTTATTTGTTCATAGGTTATTTCAATTGTTTTGATCTCTTTCGTAAAAAAAAAAAAAAAAAGGTAATAAAATTATATTCTAGCAGAAAGTTAAACATTCTTTTTTTAAAGATATGAACTCTTTTTTTTTTTTTCAAATTTAGTTTTTAGAATTCAGAGACTTTTCAAAAATGCAATATAGAGAGCATACCAATAACTCAGACAAGCTCTTATTAATAAGTGCAGTAAGAGAAAATATTTAAAATCTCTATCTGAAATATTCTTATCCCCAAACCAATTGTTTTCGAGCTTATGGCTCACCTCATTGAGAGCTAGAACATTCAGACACTAGATCTAAAATATCAACTCAAAACCCAGCACTTATTTAATACATAACTATTGAGAAGAAACTCTGAAATTTTCAGAAATAAAAAAGTCTTTAACTTTAGCTATCTAACTCAAACAGCTATATGGAACTGAACCAAATTCAGATTTACCTTATATTAATAGCACTAGCATCGCCAAAGCCTTAAAGGATATAAAAAAGTCTTTAACTTCAGCTATCTAACTCAAATAGCTATAAGGGACTGAACCAAATTCAGATCTACCATATATTAATAGCCCTAGCATCACCAAAGCCTCTAACTCAAATAGCTATATGAGACTGAATTAAATTCAGATCTACCATATATTAATAGCCCTAGCATTGCCAAAGCCTTAAAGGATAGGGCTATTAATATATGGTAGATCTGAATTTGATTCAGTCCCATGTAGCTATTTGAGTTAGATAGCTTAAGTTAAAGACTTTTTTTATGGCTGAAAATTTCAGTTTCTTCTCAATAGTTACGTATTAAATAAGTGCTGGGTTTTGAGTTGATATTTTATATATAGTGTCTGAATGTTCTAGCTCCTCGCTGAGGTGAGCCATAAGCTTGAAACTCTGGGGATAAGAATATTCCAGATAGAGATTTTAAATATTTTCTCTTACCACAGTTATTAATAAGAGCTTGTTGAGCTATTGGTATGCTCTCTATATTGCATTTTTCCAAATACAAGCTTTTTATAAAGTAATGTCACACTATATATGACTTGCTTTATTGATTATCAGAGAATTTTCAGTTTTGAAGATCTTTCTGTTTTAAGCAATTATCTTTTACTGTCTGGAATTTATGCCAATGGTCTTTTCAGAAGTCACTGTTCAGGTTCTGCCGTTCATTAGATGTACTAGTCACTAACTCCACCTTCTTTGCTTTGCAGGTAAATAAAAAACTTTTCTTGGCCAATCTAACTTTAATATTTTATTTACAAATAGTAAATATATTTAATATCATTTATCATGAGACACATTTCTACTTTTCATAAACTTCATTTTTTATATAACTATTCTTGATATCTATGTGCAATAAAATTTATCTTTCACTTTTTAAATAAATGATAATGGCTTCTCTACATATGAAAAATCTGTCCTGATTTCTGATTCCTGCTGTCTCTGGGCAACTTTTTATGAATGAATGGAATAGTACAAAAATAATCTATTTCACATGACTCTACAACTCTACTCCTGAGTCATCTTTAGAAGCATAAATAAAAAATGGCTATATAAGTGAATAATTGTAGTCCCAAAACTACTTTCTATCAATCTTTTTTAGTGCTTCCTCGCGTAGCCCTGGAATACAGGTACATGAAACAAGATTGTTACATATACAGAGCGTAGGTTAAATCAAAGTTAGGGAAGTTCAAAATCAATTTGATTTGGATAAACATAGCAAGTTATTTAATAAAAGATAAATAATAACAGACTTACTTCCAAGTGTCTGTAAATTTTCTTCCTGATTTTCTGCAGAACTTTTTACAAATTCTTCATTTACTTCTGGTGTTGCTGGAAGATTACCAGAATTGGCATTCTGCTTCTAAATTATATAGTACAAGTACAAAATTTTAGCTACAATAATTTAATGTTTATCTTTTAAAATTTGATAACAAAAATGTGTAAAATTTTTAATTTAATTATATGCAGTATATAAACATACATATACAGTACATTAAAGATTTTTCTCTTTTTTAAAATTTGAAAATTTTAAGTTTTAAAAAATATGACATTTTTTCATTTGTGTATTTTATATTCAATTATAAATTATTTCCTTCTTTTCTGAGCTAAAGTAATAAATGACTGTTAATAAACATATACACAGAAAAAGCAGATTTTTAAATATTCAGCATGCTTTTGATATAACATATTACTATAAGCTATAAATATGATATCAAAAGCATGCTAGGCAGTTAATTATAAGGCTAAATATTTAAAAATCTACCTTTTCTGTGTATGTGTTTATTAACAATCATTTATTACAATAGTTCAAAAAAGAAAATAATTTATAGTTGAATTACAAAAGATTATGGAAAGGACATTTACGATAGTTTGATGTCAAGTCATATTACAATAAGCTATGAATATAATATTGAAAGCATGCTAGGCAGTAATAAAGCTGAATATTTAAAAATCTATCTTTTCTGCACATGTGTTCAGTAACAGTCGTTTTGTATTTTGTATTGTATATATATGTTTTATTTTTGTGTATTTTAATTTATTTTTTGTTTGCATTCCTGACAAATTTTTGAAACATCTTTATGTTTGTGCCTTTGATACAGATTATATTAAATAATCAAATCAGTTGTTCATATTAAATTACTTCAGAAATAAATAAGTTTAAAAAGGAAATGATACATTTTATATATTAATTTTATGGGTGTATGTAAATAAAACATTATAAAATAAAATTATGTTTAACAGAATCATGAATAAAATAAAAATTGTGACATAAATTTAAATAGTACTTCTAGATTTAACATTTAGAAATAAATTACGTTTAATTTTGAAAATACTAAAGTAAAAATGATCAAAGGCGAAGACCATTTTTTAATTATTGTTCTGAAATCTTAAAAAAAAAGTTGTATTATTTTAGACTGTACGCCTGTATATATAGTAAATATTCCTTCAAAAATTAATATTAATGAAAACCTGGTTTAAAAAAAATAACAAGTCAACATCAAGAAAAGTACTATACTTAATGGAAATAAAATATGTAAATGGATTGACTTTTTTAATAATAATAAAAAAGAGAATGTGCAAAATGAAAGTAGTACTTGATTGAAGACAGCATATACTGTTTGATGAGAAAATATAAATTATAGTAATCTTCAAACAAATCTGCTTTCAAAATAAGAAAGAATTTAAGACTGAAATTATTCTATATATTAAATAATAGTGCAATGCCTAGAAGGAAAAACAATTTTAAATTATTATACAGAATTAAGTTTGTTACTGCTATTTTGGTACTTTGGTTGAAAATAATTTTTTTTTATTATGATAAATACTCCTTTCTTCACAAATTCAAAAAAAAAAAAAAAAACTGAATTGTCAAACAAAAAAAAAATAAAAATAAATAAATACAATAGCATGAAGATAAAATTAGATTACGTAAACTTTAAATATATTTGATAATGCATAAAGTAGTCTTACTGTCCTGAATGTATAATAGTATTGAGCATTTGTATGTATGTGTTAATAATTATGCTATGAATTATAATACAATTATATCTATATCGAGATAGCAATGAATTGTAAAATTTATATTTTTCAAATTAAAAATTGACAAAAAGAGAATCAATCATTGTAATGCACAACTATTCAGATATAACAAATTAATATTGAGATATTTAACTTTATTTAAATATTCCAAATACATTTAACTGTTAGTAATAGTGTACAGGTTAGTATATGCACAATGTTTTGAGAGGTATTATTCTCCTCTTCTTCAGGTGTTGCTGGCCTGACCAGTGACGGTGGGAATTCTTTGAATACTGAATTTTAAGATAATGCTCTCTTGAAACGTTGTGCAAATACTAACCTGTGTGCTATTACTAATAGTTAAATGTATTTGAAATATTTAAATAAAGTTAAATATTGAGATTTGTTTTTTACTTTGTTTTTTATTTTAATAGTTTATCTGTTAATAAAGCTTACATGATATATTGTGCTGACTTTAATCTTATTTGATTGTCAGAAAAAAAAAAAATTCTCTTGTATTAGAAAAAAAAATATTTCAGTTAATTATACATATGTAAAATAAGTATAAGGGGATGTTTAACAAAAGATTACATTCTGTAAATATATGATGAGTGATTACTTCATCCACTGATTGATATATATTGAATCTGACATAATACAATGATCTGTGTGTATGTATATATTAAAATTTTGGATAGTGAAATTCAGGTTTATATATAAAGCATCAGAATACCATGAAACATATAAATCAAATGATGATGCAGATTCTATAGTTTTTATAGTAAGAAAATACCCATTTTCTTCTTATAAAAATTAGTGAACACAGAAGTTAGATTGCAGTTTAATTATTTATTAATAGTACTTGGAAATTATCATTTGTTTTTTTACATATATATATATATATTGACAAATTCTTGGCATATATTTCGTAATGCTATGCATTAATTAAAAACATTTTAATTAAAACTTTTGTTTATAAAAAAACAAAATGAATAAAATGTATTATATTGCTTCATGTACATATATTTTCTTTAAAAAAAAAAAAAAAAACTGTTCTATTCTTATAAATTATAATATAAGTCTATAAATATTAATTCTTATTAATCTCACGTTATGATTTGTAGAGGTCTCTCTTGCTAAAATTAAGCACTCAAGACGCATGTACTAAGGTTTTAACCATATATAAGTATTAATATAAGCCTATGTAAATTCTTCAAATATTTAACACTCACTGCAGTGATTAAAGGCAACAGGTTTCTCTTTTTTGACATTATAAACCTCAAAATAATTGTTTGCAATTTTTTTCTATTTTCCCTGAATGTTATAATTTCTTTCCATTCTTTTACTCTCATTTAATCCTTGTGTTAACCTACCCATCTTCTTATTGACTACTTTCTTCGAATTGACTGTCTCTTATTTTCATTTAAGAATCTTCTTAATTTCTCTATTATTATTTATTCTGACATGTCCACAATATATAAATTACTGGATTCAATAATGTTGCCAATTAAAAAAAAATTCCGTACGAGTTAGCTTTTCTTATCCATTTTTCACCTACCAACATCCAGAATGCTAGATATATACTTCATCCTGAGTTGTTTAAATCTTTAAAAGCATTGTATAACAATTTGGTATACAATCATAGTTTGATAAGATAGTAAATTGGAATAATAATAAACTTTTCTGGATAAAATATGCCTTGTTTGATGGGTCGGCTGCTGCACTCAGGCTATGATGGGTTCCACAAGCAGTGGATAGTGGAATGGCCTTTAGATATGAAGCCAAGCTGTGAAAATCAAATAAACAATAATTGATCAAGAGCTCCTGGTACCTGATAGGATGAACATTGGTTCACCAAAGACTAGGTACTATTTCTGATACAAACAGTCTTTCTTGTCTCTCTCTTTTTCTTCTTCAGGCACTTAAGTCATTGTAAGACCTGGTCGTTGTAAACCTTTCATGCCATTGAACATCTGCCTTTGGATAATTACATATACAGCATTTCTTATTCCAATATTCCCTTTATCTTCCTTTTTTTTTTTTTTTAGCCCAAGCTCTCAAAAATTAAGAGAGCAATGATGGCAACAGGTTTAGTAGACTGACAGTTTTTAGTCATACTATTATTTATAATTATTATTATTATTACATTGCAACATATAAATGATAGACCATGGATTCTTGGAAAATACTGCAAATAGCATTTGCCCTTCCCTTATCTAAATTAACTCAGAAAAACCATATCTTCTTAACTTCATGAATAAATCATGTTATTTTTAAGTATACTTTTAAATGAATTGTCATTTTAATTTATTTTACATAATTTTCAGCATTATTTATTATGTTTAGACGTAATCTTGCCATTTTATTATTACTAAGTAGTAATCAAAACCAGATTGTACTGATAAGATATCTTTATAACTGTTAACAATAATCACTGACTCCCAGTTTATGAACTCACATAACTCTCTACTCCAGATCTATATATATATGAGTTAATAATAGTTATCAGATAGTTGCAACATAGGCATGGGCAAAACAATACTCTTACTGAGGAAGACCATTTGTTTGACTTACCAATTAAAATCTATTAATAGTATTATGTGAATTGAATTATTGCAATGAACTTTTAGCAGTATTGTAATAAGAAAACTTTACAAAAAAAAAAACAATTAACAAAAAAAAAAAAAAAAATTTTTTTAATAAACGAAATTCAGGGTGGATAGAATTAAAGCTAAATTTACAAAAAAAAAAAAAAAAGACAATGATTAACTTATGAAAAAATTTAAAGAAAGTACTCATATACAGATTGTTAAAAAGCTTTAGATCAACTGTATAATTAACAAAAAAATGTGGAAAAAAAAAGGCAGAACATGTTTGATATATGGTAGAATAAAACAGTTTGAAGCACAAAAGCAAATTTAAAGGATATAAATATAACTGAAGCAATTCATTAATTTAAAAAAAAAAAAAAAGGATTTAGGAAGGGGGGGGGGGATATATAAGACTAAACAGATTGTATAATTAGGGAGAAAAAAATAAAAAAATTTGTAACAGAGATAAAAATTGTTAAAGTAAATAAAAGTGCTGAGATTTCAATTAAAAATTCTGAAGAAAAAAAACATTTGAAAAAATTAGATAATTTATTTATAATTCAGAATAAGGAATAGTGAATTCAACACACAATTTCTTTACAAATTAATGCAATGAAATATAAAAAAATGTAAAATAATAAGTTTAACCTCATGTATTGAAAAACCATTCTAAGAATATGGAAGAGTTATATACAGACCTCTTTATCACATGCTCCTTATGGTTTATATATACAGTAGGATCCTATTCTTAGAGTCAAGGTTTGCTGAAAAGTGGATTAATTAGTCTTTTGATTGAATAAAAATGTGGAGGTAACAAAATGCACATAATACTGGTCAACTAACAATAGAAATGTTTTTCAAAATTTAATATAGTAATAGAATTATCTTTAAAATCAAAATAAGGAGACATGACCAACAGTAATTTAATTAAAAATTTTTTAATTAAAATGATTCTAAAACAGAAATTTAAATCAGCAATCTAAAACAAATTAATGTGAATAAAGAAATTATATTATGCTTAGTTTTGATAGAAAAACTTTTTTTTTATACATTTTTGTTTTTATTCTAAAAACATATTAATTCTTTAACTTTTTTACACACAGACAATGAAGTTTAAAAATAAAATATGTTTGCATAGCATGTGCATAATATATATTTTTTCATTAAATTTAAATCTGTGAACATGGGATTACATATTTTCCCCCCCGAAAGTGCTCAGATAATATTTTATTAACTTTTATTTTTAAGTTTCATTGTCTGTGTATAAAACACTTATAGAATTATATTTTAGCATTAAAGTAAAACTTTATTTATTTTAAAAACATATTAACTACATTTCAATACACACAATTAAAAATTGAGAATTATTGAAAACAATTAATTAGTAAGAGTATATAGTTTGTGTGAAAATGGAGAAAAAAATTATAAAAGTTGTAAGATATATATATAATATTACAAAAATTCCAAATGATTGCTCACATTTAAAATATGTGAAAAAAAACATTTGAAAAAGTCAGATGTTTCCTGACCCAGATCATACTATTCATGTGTTCATCATTATAATTCAATATTTCATTATAACAAATCATTGTTATTCAATTTACAGGTGCTACATTTCTCTAACATACTCATTTTGATAACAATGTCTTTAAATAAATACATTAATGATTATTATTAATAAAGTAAAGTCACCAAGAAAATAATGACGAAAAAGACATTATACAAACTTCCAAATTTAATTCAGCTTAGATTTAAAGCACAAGTTGAGGATTTGACATGCAAATGAACTAATTCACCACAAGATCATTAATACATCATATTTTATATAAAAATAAAAATAAAGAAGAAATTGTAAAAATTATAACTAATATAAAAACTGGAATTTTCTCTTGAAATACAAACAATCAGATTAAAGTGAAAGAAGAGGGTAACCAACAATAAGAGAATCTACTGTGACAATAAAAAGAGTGTCTTTGAAGAGCTAAAAAACTAAATGTTATTTTTAAAGAACTGTCATTCTTATAATTATTAGAAATAGATGATAAACTGACAACATCTAAAAATATATTTTTACTTTGAATACAACAAATGATAATTTTATTTGTATATTTTTAATAGATTATTTGTAATAAATGTTACTTTTTTTATCATTCCATTTTTTTTTCTATCATAAATCAGTAAATTATTTATTGATACATAACTCCTTTGAATAAAGAATCATTTTTTTCTCCATTCAAAGATAAATCAGATATCTTTCAATTAATCAATATTGTCAGAGTTAACTATTCAGCACTCATATGATAATTCAATGCTGATTTAGTATGCGCTCATGGTCATTTTGAATTATAAGAACTGCCCAAAACCCAGGCTGCCACATCCAAAAGATAAATCACATCCATCAATCTATACATTATCATGATCCAACCATTCATTACAAAAGTGCCATTTTCATAAAAGTAAAAAAAAACAATCACATGATTAAAATACTAAAATGCAAAATTCGCAATTTTCATCGAAAATTAAAAAAATAAAAACTTAGTTTGATCAGACTTTTTCATCAATATTACAAAATCGCCATTTTCATCAAAAATAAAAAAACCAAACACATGATTAAAATATTAAAACACAAAATTTGCAATTTTTATCAAAAATTAAAAACTTGGTTTGATCAGACTTTTTCATCAATATTACAAAATTGATACTTTCATCAAAATATTAAAACACAAAATTCGCAATTTTCATTGAAAATTAAAAAATAAAAATTTGGTTTGATCAGACTTTTTCATCAATATTACAAAACCGCTATTTTCATAAAAAAAAAAAAAAAAAACAATTTTTATAGTTATAAGAAATCTAATCACGTGATTAAAAAATTAAAACACAAAATTTGCAATTTTAAAAAATCAAATTTAAGTTTGCTAGTTTATTTAACCATCTACTCATGACAATAAAAAAAATCAATTTTAAGCAATAATTACATTTTCATACAGTTATATTTATGGAATTACGTGACTAAAAAAGGCTCGCAAATATTTTACATTCAGATTTGTTATCTAAATTTACATCAACCTTTAAAAAAATCAAATTTAAGTTTACTAGTTTATTAAACCATCTATACATGACAATCAACAGAATATGCATATATGAAATAAAGCATAAATTTAGAGTACTTAAACAGAAAAAAAGAAAAAAATTAAAAAAAAAATTAAAAACCCACATGTTCAATAAATGTAAAATTGATAGATTTAAAATAAGAATTATACTATATGCCAAAAGATTATAACTTATAAAATATTAATGTTAAAAAATAATGATCGTGCAAAAGCCGATTGCTAGTTTAAATTTAAGTTTGCTAGTTTATCAAGCATTTTTGGTAATAGAAAAAAAAAAAACAATTTTCATAGTTATAAAAATGTAATCATGTGATTAAAAAAGTAAAATGCAATTTTGCAAATATTTGAAATTAATTTTAAGCAATAATTATATTTTCATACAGTTATACTTATGGAATCATATGACAAAAAAAAGTGTGCAAACATCTTAAATTCAGATTCATTATCTAAATTTACATCAACCTTTAAAAAAATCAAATTTAAGTTTACTAGTTTATTAAACCATCTACTCATGACAATCAAAAGGATATGCCCATATGAAATAAAGCATATGAATTTAGAGTACTTAAACAGAAAAAGTAAAGGAAAAAATTGAAAAAAATATTAATTAAAAATCCACATGTTCAATAAACGTAAAATTGATAGAATTCAAAATGGCAGTGACTGCACTCTAAATATTAAATGTTTATAACTTCTAAACTATGAATGTTATTAAAAGTCTGAATTTCCAAATACTGAAACATTATAACTTCTAATTACCAGAAATTCTTGGTTTGTCCCACATAGATACTGTTTGAAATTCATCTCCTAAGGTCATAATGGAATCTACTCTTGATCGCGTGAGATCCACACAGGCTCTAGAAATCAATAATTTGCATTGATACATCGAACTCTTGAAATCAATACAAATCTCTAGTTATTTACATGCAAGTGACTTTTACCATCAACAAATGAGCATAGAAACATGTTTAAAGAAAATAAATCTATTATTATAAAGTGCTGAAAAATCTGAAATTATTCAAATGGAAGTCAATCTCTGATAATGTGCTATTTCTTAAATATTATAAATCTACTGCACTCACTCACTGGTAAGAGTTTAAAAAATTTGGTGAATCACTCAAGTTTGGAGCATACATTCTATATACACCAACTCTTACAGACCATGCTTAAATCAGGGCTTGAGTCTATTGTGTGCCTGATGTTATAATCAAATATTCAATTGTACAAATCTATTTAAACTATCACAGGAGAATAATTTCAGATTTTTCAGCACTTTATAATAATAGATTTACATTTATAAGTCATGTTTGTCTAGTTATAGGTGGTTAAAAATGAGACACTGTCTTTCTCCTGTGATAGTTTAAATAGATTTGTACAATTGAATATTTGATTATAACATCAGGCACACAATAGACTCAAGCCCTGATTTAAGCATGGTCTGTAAAAGTTGGTGTATATAGAATGTATGTTCTAAACTTAAGTGATTTACTTAAGTTTTTTAAACTCTTACCGGGAAATGAGTGCACGTAGATTTATAATATTTAAGAAATAATGCATTATCGGAGATTGACTTCCATTTGAATAATTAAAGAAAATAAATAGATTTTATTATTGCTAATACAAAAGGTTACTTAAAATTATTTATGTTAAAATTGTTTAGGTTTTTAAAAATTGCCTTTCACCGGCAATAAGTCATTCCGACTTTATTCTTTTGTTAATTACTTTAAAATATCTAAATCTTTCTATATTTAAGTAAATAGAGATAAAAACTCAGTATTGTTGACATGTGATCATATGATTTGAAAATGTCTATAAAAGACAAATTTTGATCCACTGAACGATCATGGCTGGAAGCCAAAATTAAGATAAAAAATGAGAGGGACATCACTGGATCTTTTACAATCACATTTAGATTCAATTTGTTGGCGGATGGACAAACAGCATCTAAATGAGAGAGATTCATTTATTAAATTTCTCAAAGATGCTAAAGATACCTATTGACGGTGAAAAGGTTAGTGTTTATCTTATTTAAAAGTAAATACCTTTTACAATTGAAATTAGCAACAAATTTTTATTTATTTATGTTACTACTCTTTTTATTTTCTAGCATATATTCCAATGTGGACCTTCTCCTTCATAATTATCATCTCCAAGCATTATTTTAAATCAGAAATAAAAGAAAAGCATCAGTTTTTAAAAACCTAAAGAATTTTAACAAAATGAAGGAATCAAATTTATTAATTTTTTATTTAGTGTAATATTAATATTCTTAACTTTAGAAAATATTTGTATCAGCAATAATAAAATCTATTTATTTTCTTTAAACATGTTTCTGTGTTCATTTGTTGATGGTAAAAGTCACTTGCATGTAAATAACTAGAGATTTGTATCGATTTCAAGAGTTCGATGTATCGATGCAAATTATCGATTTCTAGAACCTGTGTGGATCTCACACGATCCAAGAGTAGATTCCATTACGACCTTAGGAGACGAATTTCGAACAGTATCTACGTGGGACAAACCAAGAATTTCTGGTAATTAGAAGTTATAATGTTTCAGTATTTGGAAATTCAGACTTTTAATAACATTCATAGTTTAGAAATTATAAACATTTAATATTTAAAGTGCGGTCACCACCATTTTGAATTCTATCAATTTTATGTTTATTGAACATGTGGATTTTTAATTAATATTTTTTTCAATTTTTTCCTTTACTTTTTCTGTTTAAGTACTCTAAATTCATATGCTTTATTTCATATGGGCATATCATTTTGATTGTCATGAGTAGATGGTTTAATAAACTAGTAAACTTAAATTTGATTTTTTTAAAGGTTGATGTAAATTTAGATAATGAATCTGAATTTAAGATGTTTGCGTGCTTTTTTTTTTTTGTCACATGATTTCATAAGTATAACTGTATGAAAATATAATTATTGCTTAAAATTAATTTCAAATATTTGTGAAATTGCATTTTACTTTTTTAATCACATGATTACATTTTTTATAACTATGAAAATTTTTTTTTTTTTTTATTACCAAAAATGCTTGATAAACTAGCAAACTTAAATTTAAACTAGCAATCGGTCTTTGCACCATCATTATTTTTTAACATTCATATTTTATAAGTTATAATCTTTTGGCATATAGTATAATTCATATTTTAAATCTATCAATTTTACGTTTATTGAACATGTGGGTTTTTAATATTTTTTTCACTTTTTTCCTTTACTTTTTCTGTTTAAGTACTCTAAATTCATATGCTTTATTTCATATGGGCATATCTTTTTGATTATCATATTTAGATGGTTTAATAAACTAGTAAACTTAAATTTGATTTTTCTAAAGGTTGATGTAAATTTAGAGAAGAATCTGAATGTAAAATATTTGTGCGCCTTTTTTAGTCATATGATTCCATTAATATAACTGTATGAAAAAGTAATTGTTGCTTAAAATTGATTTTTTTTTTTTATTACCATGAATAGATGGTTAAATAACTAGCAAACTTAAATTTGATATTTTAAAATTGTGAATTTTGTGTTTTAATTTTTTAATCACGTGATTAGATTTCTTATAACTATGAAAATTGGGTTTGTTTGTTTTTATTTTTGATGAAAATGGTGATTTTGTAATATTGATGAAAAAGTCTGATCAAAACAAGTTTTTATTTTTCAATTTTTGATGAAAATTGCAAATTTTATGTTTTAATATTTAATCACATGATTGTTGTTTTTTTTAAATTTTGATGAAAATGGCAATTTTGTAATGAATGGTCCAATTGCGACAACATATAGATTGATCAATGTGATTTTATCGCTTGGATGTGTCAGCCTGGGTTTTGGGCGATTCTCATAATTCAAAATGGCCATGAGCAAATACTAAATCAGCACTGATAATTCTTATTCCATTTAAATTGCTTCTGATTCCTGATGATTATTATCAAATATTCTTTTCACATTTTAAAATAAGATACATTTATAACTGATAAGAACTTAAGATTTTTTTCCCAGCATATTATCAAACAACAGCATTCTAAATAATAAAATATTTGGGAGATCAGATGGTTGTTGAGAAATATCAGAGTAATATCACATTCCTTGGAATATATAGAAGTCCTCATTAAATCAAGTTTAATTGGTTCCACAAAAATAGTATGACAATTAATAAAATTCATGATGAATAAGTGCAAAATTATCTTGGAAATAAAAATTAAATTTAACTAGAATCATAATCCAATAATACATTACCCATCTAGAATGTATCTATATTTTTTTTAAATGTTTTTTTAAAGTATAAATTTTATACATATTCATAATACAACACAAGCGCATATGTAAGAAATATCTATCAATATATATAGTATATTTTTAAAAAATCTTTAAAATCTTTTTAAATTTAAAAAATAAAAATTTAAATTATTTATAATGCTATTTTACTATGAAAAGAAAAAAACCAATAAAATAAACACAAAACATAAAAGTAGAGAAAAAAACTTGTATAATTAAAAGAAAAGTTTGTTTTTATTTTTTGTTTAGTTTATTTCTTTTATAAACAAAAAAAAAAAATTTGTCTTTCAATGATTACAAAAAAATTAGTATCGCCTCAAAAGAGAATTATTATTATATATATATTTGTTTAAATAATTTTAAAATTTATATCTATGCACTATATATTGTAGTAAAATTCATATTACTATCATTAATACGATTATAATTATAGAATTTATGGTGAATAATAAAGTTAAAATATACAATTTACTATCTTTATTACATAGGCAGAAAAGGACTATTGTATTTTTAAATGATTTCTCATATTTATTTATTTGTCTGAACAAGGGATATGTACTCCTGCAAATATTTATTGTGTATTTTAGAAGATCTCAACTATGATGATGCAAATTCATAATGAATAAATAATATGATGAAAGCAAATAACTATAATAGATGTTTGGATACATATAAACACAAGTGTATATGCATGTACAAGATCAAATGGTAAATAATATTAAAAGATATTAAAAAAAACTTATTAAACAATTTATTTATTTAAACAGATTTTAACTTTTTTACTATTTTCCAAATTAAAAATTGTTTGTGAAAGTTTAAAAAGTAAACTCAAATAAAATTAAAACTATCATTTAAATAAAATATAATCTAACCTGCTGCCTACGATTTCCCATAGATTTTCTACGATTTCTAGGTTTAACAGCTATTCTATGATGGGCGGCATCATGTTGTAGAGGCACTGGTTCCGAGACATCATCTCCTTCTATATTAAATATAAAATAACTAATAAAAAAACATTAAAGCAGTAATTTTAATACTCTTCACATACATACAACTACTTTTACAAATAAATGTAAAATAAATGAAAACAAAACAACTTAATAATAATTACTGTGTCATTTCTGTTTGTACCATTTCCTTAATCTTTTGCCAGATCTTTTCAGGTCCAGAACCAGTACAAAAAAAGTATCATTTTTATCTGTTTCCATTATTTCTTGAACTGTTGTTTATAGCATCTATTAGTGGGATTCCATAGTCTTGACAAAATTTTCACACATTTGAAATAACAACTTATATTTTTACTATCATTTTTTTTTTGGGGGGGGACTAAGGACTTGAAAACATTTACCAAAACTAATATTTCATCAAGAATGCTTATGAGTATTCACTTTTAAGTTTTAATTTATTTCAAGAGATTCGTATGTATTAGTTCATCATTTTCAACTATTATTCTGATTTATTATATTTTATTCTTATTTTAGTTTTTCATTTAAAAATTAAAATGGCAATCTATAATCTTTGCTCTCCTTTCTCTTTGTCTGGGATAAGGGAAGATTTGAAAACATTGTTATTAAAAGAAATTTTTCAGCAAAAATGGTTAGAAATGCTCATTCTAAATGTTGATTTCTGCATATACTTGAGAGCATTATTTTTATCCATTACTCTAATTTATTATATATACTATTGACAAGAGGAATGTTTCATCAAGAGCAGTTATAAGTGCTGACAAAAAAAGTTTTAATTTATTACAGACCTTCTATACATTTCTATTATTACTTTATTAAATAAAAGTTGAAAGAATGATGAACTTTAAAGAGTAGTTAGACCTCATCATATAATATTATAAATGCAACAATAAAAATATGTTAATTCTAAAACAATTATACTTTGATGTGAGATGAAAAAATTTGCCCCAAGAAAATATCAATCTTTTTTTTTTTTTTGTACTAAGTAGTGAAATTAAATTTTCTTAAGATTTATTTAATCCCGAGTCATTTTTCCTCACATATTTTATTATTTGTAATATTGAATTATGGAAAGTAAAATAAAAAATCTGCAAATACCCAATCACTTCACAGTATTTTATGTAAATCACATCTTTTCAGAAATATACATAATTACAGTGTTATTAAAATTATATACACACTCACACTTTACATGAAATGTTTCAAATTATAAAGTATGAATTACACTTTTAAGATATTTCACCAAATAATCATTAAATTATTCTAAATTTTAAATAAATTCCTAGTAATATTATTTTCCCATATCCATCATTTGTTTTTACCAGTCCCTTGAAAAACAATGGATCAAATTTATTTCCTAGTCTATCAGAAATTAAAAAATAAAAATAATCCAAGTACCCACTAATTACTCCTTTCCAGTTTACATTAATTGACACTAATGACACTTTTTTTTTTCCAAATCCAGAAACCATAATAAAAGTAATGTCAAGTCATTATGGTATCTGGATTAATAACAGATAACAGTATGTAAAAATGCCACTAACAGTTGTAATTCCTTATATTTACATTAAACTAACCAAATCAAAATCACGTCTTTTAAAACCCTCTCATAGGTTTGCATTTTCTGACATTTTTCTTTGTTTCACGCACCAATGTAAAATATATAATAAAATGATTATTACTTATCTGAAAACAATAAATTTAACTTCATTTGATAGATATTTTTGTTTACTACTGAAATAAATTTTAAATGTTCACGTTTTGTTTCTGTAAATATTAAAAAAATGAGATAGTAAACAAAACAAAGAGTTTAGACGTCATCGTTTCTAGAAAGATTATTTTCAGTTTATAAAATCAACGAAATATTTCTTAATTCTTATTATTTTTGAACATCCAAATGAATATTTATTTATTTCTCTTATATCTAACGAATTATGCTTTAAAAGTTTAAAATTTTTGAATATTTATTGCAAAATTGCGATATTTTCATACTCGTAACTATAAATAGATTGCTTACGTAGAAACTAAGCTTGTAAATTGCTTCAGGCCATGCTTACATTTGTTGCTAATATAATGCTATATTTTTTAAAATAAAGTATTTCAAGTCAAAACAAGTTATTAGTAATTTATATTTTTTGATATCTAATAAATATAGAGTAAATTATTTTAAAAAATATATATAAAACCATAATAAATTAGCAAATAAACACATTTTTGGTCACTAGAACTGTTTTCTTTAAACAATGTTGTAAAACACCGAACGTTTTACAGGCTTGACAACAAGCAATGGCTGAACATGTCAGGGTGGGGCTTATGTCTATTGTAAGAGCGAGAATATTGAATTTCCCGCTTTCTACCATAAAATTTTTAGGAAAATTTAATCTAATAAAATATACCATTTTACGCGCATTTTAACATATGATATTTATGAAAAAATTTGCCATGGGGGCGAATTGAACAAAAGTCGAAATTCTGTCATCCCGCTAAATTGAAAGGTTAATTAATATAATGGAATTGTTTTATTACAAATTGTTTCAACATTGACCTTAAAATCATACTTTTATTCTATTTTCACTTTAGAAGCATTTTAATTTAAAATGAACAAGAGACTTCTTTAAATTTGAATAAACCTAAGACAGACAATATGGTATATATACTATATTTATGAAGATAGTATTGTTATCTGCATCAACTTCACATGATCATCTTTTCTTATGCCTAAACAAACTATTGGCATGTTTTGCTTCCAGATCCAAGATCATCATGATGAAAGCTATAAGCTTAGAAACTATTCTGGGGATATTAGTTGGAATGGAACTGGATAGGGATTATAATTCACAACCTTCTAGCATTTACTGATTATTAAATCTTAAACTAGGTGGCACTATTGTGTGAAAATTTTTGTTATTGCATCAACTTCACATAGTGAACTTAATATACATACATCCTAAATCTCTCAGAGCCACAGATATGATAACACTAGGTGAAAATGCTTTAATAATTAACAAACATACATTTAAAATGGAGCATTTAATTTTCTAAAAAATGAAAGATTCAAGAGCTAAAAATTTCTGAATTAGAAAACTCAGTCTATCACTTATGAAACTCAAACATTTTTTGATTTCCAAACAACTAATTGTTAATCTTTTTTATTGTTATATTAATTTTAAAAAATTGCTATAATTTTTTTTCTAGCAGTTAAAGATAGTTATGTAAGAAAGTTTCATAAAAATAGGTTAAAAAAAGAGAAAGGAAACTAATGATAAGATGGATGGACTCCATCAACTTAACAATGAATTGTCTTTGGGCATTCTGAAAACCAAACAGATGACTAGTCATTTTGGAAAAATGCTATTAATATGATAGCCAACAATTGAAACTATTTTAATAGTATCTAATATTAGGATATAAATTAATCAGATTTCTAATACAAAGGACAATTAATTAGCAAATTTATGATATTGTTTAATCATCATTATTATTTATCTGCAAAAATCAGGAGTATATATCAAATTAGACTGCATTTTCTAAGCCTTTCTATCTCTTGTTCTAGTCCTCAAATATTCTTCATTATTTCTCTCATTAAAACCATAATTTCTTCTCTTATCTCTTTATCTTATATCTCTGCAATATCTTAATAATTTTTCTGCCTCTAAGAAAATGTCCAATTCTATTTATCTTCATCATAATTTTCTCAGTATTTTTTTGTTTTCTAATTATTCCTTTCAACATTTCGACATTGCTAATTTTTCTAAATTATTTTTCCTGTCTCCTCCAAATCCATATTTCTAAAATGACCAATCTTTTCTTTTCACCTTTCTTGTGTCCATAATTTCAATGATCCATAGAACAATTCCTTATCATTATTAAAAGTTTGTTTAGATATTGATGATCTATATTTAGTTTATTTATTGCTAATTCAATCACTTATTAAACAACTTATTATTTAAAATCTATAACCTGCTACATGACTTCTTGTATTATTCTTATTTTCTCTCTAACTATTTTTATTGCTTCAGTGTTTTTTGCATTTATTTCATCCTAAACTTTCTACAAGCTCTGACACACATACATAATTTTCATCAAGTTCTTCCTCACAACCTGCACATCATCAGTAAATCTAATAGAATGAACTGACTGTATTTTCAATGCAAACTCTATCATTGCCAAAAAAAAAAAAAAACATTCAATAACTCATTTAAATATACAATCCAATGAGATAAGATGAGATTAGAAAAAAGGAAGCAGCTCATTTTTTTTGGGTGTGATTAAATACTTATGGATATAATAATAGTTTTAAATTAGTTTATTTAAAAACTAAATATTTCTTGTTTTACAAAATCTTTGATTGCTTCTTTTACAAATGTTTCATTGTTATTATTAGACAAAGATTTCTTGCAATGTTCTATTTCTTGGTCATATTGAACTATTATAATAATGGAGGACAAAAAAAATGGAAAACAAAATATTATTATCAATGAATTTATATACTTAGAAAAAAATAGGCAAAATAATGATCACAATAATATTAATTTTGATAAATGGTTCTGGCCAGTAAAATTTTGAGCACAATTTTTAATTCTATTTTATAATAAAAAAAATTATTTCCATAGATATACAAGCTGAATTTAAATGACATAACTATAGCCCAACATAATTACTTAACAAATGCATAGTAATAACATAATTGCCAAGAATGGTACTTTCTTCATGCACGTGGAATGCTAATTCATGAATTTCTATATGACACATTCCCAATTAAACATAATAGTTTTCAGTTTTTTTTTATTTTGAATTCAAATACTTAAAGTCATATGTGTATTTATAGCAATATTAATACAAATCAAACTAAATATTTAAAATAAAATCATTACTTTCAAAGATTAACTATACTTTGGTGTTTCTTTTGGATTTTAAATAATCTATTTAAGTATATTAATTAATACTAATTGAATTCCATATATATTTTACTAGGAAAAAAGAAATGAATAATCGACAAATAAATTTTCATATATATATTATTAGCCACAGTATGGTATTATGTCATAGCAACTAGTATTGAAATGCCAAATAGATTTTAATTTTTATATTGAAATTTTTGATTTTTCATTTTGGTCTTCCTGTCTTTATTATTATTTCTTTATTAATAAAATTACAATATTCAAATAGTGTCAATAAAAAATCAATTATGCAACATTAATTGAAAGAATTGTTCATTTCAAAACTACAACAATCCCAAAAAAACTATTATAAAAATATATATAATATAAGCCAAAGAGCAGATTAAAATATTACTCTTACTATACTAATATATTTTAATAAAAATATTATTGACAACACCAAATTGACTGCATTACATAATTCATTCAGAATATAATATAAAATATTCTATAGATTATTATGATTAGCTTTGAATTTTTGTCATACTGGCAGGCAAATAAAGATGTGATTTCATATTGTTATGTGCATTATACTCAGAAATTTCTTCTATAAAATAAAATATCATGCAATATGAAAAAATTTTAAAATTACTTTCATTAACACATATATGTAACTAAAAAAGATAGGCATACTCTATTCTGGAAGCAACAAGTACAACATTATTAAAAGGACCAGCTAGAATAAATAAACACATAATTTTGTAATATTTATGAAAATAAAATTAAGAAATGTTTTAAATTATGATAAATCATGAAAACATTATATAAAAAAAAATAAAACAATTATGATGATATTAGAAATAGGATAACCAATACTTCCATTACTTCTAAAGATGGCAAACCCTTTATATTTTCTCTTACATTTATCCTTTCCATAAAAACATCTAATCTTTTGATTTGTATATAAATTTTCTAACAAATATCTCTCCTTTCCTATTTACATTTCTTTTTTAATATATCCAACAAAGACAAAGAAATTCACTTTATTTTATTCAATACCTTTTCAAAATGAATAAAAGAAATATTACCCTCTCTCTGTCTCTACATATGACAACAATAGATTTCATCATTCTAACTGCATCTTTTACAAAATTATCTAATAAATTGTCTTATTATTTTGTAAATAAATTTTTTATTATGAAATAATTTCTTTATTATCAAAGAAATTTTTACTATAATTAGAAATAATTTTTATCACTTTCCAAATTTAAGTGTTTTTATAGAAAACTTACTTTTAGATAAATCAATAAAGTTTAAATTATTTCTTTAATATATAAATATTTAATATTTATTTTACAAATTAACATTCTTTAGTTTGAAGATTAAGTAAATTTCAAAGCAAATTAATATTTTGCAGTAGGAATGTAACTCAAATTTTTGAAGCAAATATAGATAGCCAATACACAAAATGGCAACATCTCAAAGATCAATTACTTAAAAGATGAACATTTCAAAAGGTTAACATATTGATAAACAAATTCTTGTTACAAATATAATCTACATACTTATTTTTAGATTAAAAAGAAATAACTTTTAAATATTAAATTGTTTTAGTAAATAAAAAATTTATTTTATTAGATTATATATGTTAAAATGAAATAAAATATTTTTCTATTATGGTAAAATAAAAATGTCACATAGTTAATAAAAGTAGATTATTAATTTCTGATTTATTTAGTCAAATTAAAACTATTTCTTAAATATCATTTATTGATTTTAATGACAATATTATATTGCAATTTTATAAAAGTAAATTATTTTTATGTTGTATTCCTGCTTTTTTATAATGAATTTAACTTTTCAATGAGTTCAGCTAATTTAAAATGCATCCCTTAAAAGAGAATCACATTTTCTCATTCAAAATATTTGTTTTTATTATCTTAATTTCTTTTTAAAAAAAAAACAACAAGCATATGTTTACTAGTATCAATTTGTAAATTACCTAGTTATCATTAAAAGCTATTTATTAAATAATATTTTTGATTTTAGTATAACAGTTTTTTAAACATATAAATATAAATAAGTTTTTTTTTTATTGTTTGTCTTCTTTTTAAAAAATGCCTTTTATATAAAAGTGTAAAATGTGTAAATTAAACTTATGCTGTACATATATATATATATTTAGTATATATATATAAATCTCTGTTCTATATGTATAAAACTGTTAATATTTTATATCATATAAATGCATAAACAACACACATTTTGTATATAAAACAATTTAAAATTATGTAAAATATTGTTAAAGTTATTCATATATTTTCATGAGAATAACAATCCATATAATACAAAGTATACATTTTAAAAATTTAGCCTGTTTTTTTCCCATTAATATTACACTACAAATATTATAAATTGTTTTTAGTTGATTACCTTCACTGATCTATATAATATTATTGACACACCTTCTTTAATTTCTTTTTACAATGCATTCACCAAGTCTTCATTAGAGCTACATATATCACCATACAATTCTTTATACATAAATAGATATAATTATAAAACACATTATATATTTAAAACTTTATATTACAGATTTACGAAATATAAATATTTTAAAGAATTTAGTAATTACATATCTTTATACATTTTTAACAATATTATAAATATTAACTATCTTATCTTTATTTTTATTTGATTTCTTTTGTATAAACTGTTTTATATTTTTATTCTATATATTATTTTACATTTATATAACTTTTAAACTTTTTAATAATTTATTTTTATAACTTTAATTATTCCTTATAATTTTAATCATGTATTATATTACTTAATTATAATATAATTATCCATCTCAACTTTTTCCAAAATTTGTAATCTTTTTATTATAATCTTACTTCCCTTCAACACTAAAAACTTTTTAACTAACAAAAATTTATACAAATGAAATCAAATAAAAATAAGAATGTTAATATTTATAATAATATTAAAAATGTAGAAAAATATATAATTACTTAGTTCATTAAAATAATCTATAAAATCTATAATGTAAAATAATATATATAATGTATTATATAATTATATCTTTGTATGTAAGTATCTCTAATGATATAGTCATATCTATTCAAATATTGTAACTCTGTTGAAAACTGTTTATCAAGTGAAACTGTAATAAAATATCAATAAATAAATTATATTGGCTGTATATATAAAAATTAAAAAAAAAAGAATATAAATGATATTATATTGATATATATACAAATCAATACATAAAAGAATAAGAAATAAAATTATCTTCAATGTATTAATGTTTTATGCACATAAAGATATAAAGTAAATATTTTATTCACTACTATAGAAAATGTCATATAATTAAATATCACCATTTTCTTTTTTAAAAAATCATTAGCTATTTCTTTTGAATGTAATAAATTAAACCAATAAACATCACATGATCACCATTTCTTATGCTTGCTTTTAACTGTTATTAAAACAGACAAAACTCATATTGCCACACACAGCAAGCTAGAGTAATCAATGGATGCTGGAAGGCATCCATTGATTACTCTAGTTTCATGTGTGTGGCAATACGTATAGTGAGTTTTGCCTGTTTTAATGTAATAAATTATGATTAATAATGCATTAAATTTTGTACCCCCAATATTTCAATAATTTTATAGCCTTTTTTATATCCTTAAAAAAAGCCATAAAAATTAAAAATCTTAGAGGGGGAAAGAAAGTTTTTTTTTAAAAAAAAAAAAAATGCTGATTTTTATCTTATAAACTGAATCAAATTGGATAAAAAGGTATTTAGTAATCAATACTTTTGAAATATCTACATGAATATATATTGTTTGTATAATTGTAAAATAACGTTTTAATATTTTCAATAGACTACATTTTCTAAAAAAAAAAATTTTAATTATATTAGCAATAATAGACTGTTTGCATCAAATAATTTTTATTGCCAATGGTAATTAAAATTCATTATTAAAAAGCAAACAAACAATTAAAAATTACTGTATTTCGCATTTATATATATTTTTTAAATTGTTATAAAACAAGTATTATCACCATAAAAAATTATACTCAATAACTAGCTTTCAAAAAAAATAGATAACTTAGAAATAGTGAAGCAATAGTAATATATCCAGCACAATTAACAGCTGGATAATTTTAATGGTTTATTACAAAGTTTAATAATAAATTCAAGAGTTTATTTTACTCTGAATATAATAATATTTAGTAAAAGATTATTAATTCAACTGGCTACTTGCTACTTGATAATAGGGTCACTCAACAGTTCATATCTGTGTTCATATTTAATATATATAGATATCTCTTTAACTATAATTTTATAAGCCCACTATTGCTCAGCTACATAATTCCCAGATAGCTGAAATGGATTCTTGACTAGAACTCTTTTTTACTAATTTCCAGAACAACAGAACTGACCATAGAACATAAACTCAGTATTTAGTACAGCATTTACTGCATTTATTTTACACTACTGCATTGATTTTATTCTTCTGCATACTCTCTTCAACTTTGACAATTTGCATAAAGTAAGATTTTTATTAATAGGCAAATTAGTCTGCTGCTTTTTGCAGTAAACTAATATCCTTTTCTACATATCGTTATTTCATTCTGTTTCTGAAGTATTCTAGCAATATTAATTTTT